>CM060397.1:64036030-64363530 GCA_030545235.1 Helianthus tuberosus | reverse complement strand
TCCTGCGTTTTGACAACAGAAGGAGGGTGTATGTTAGGACGATCAAGGCAATTTTGAAGATGGAAGAAGAGGTACAGAGGGGTATCCTATCTCTTGGCATCGATCTGGATAATGAATGCCATGAAACACATATGCTTATGAAAGCATTAACAAGGAAATTTGGACCAAACAAAGCAGATGTAAAGCCGGACCCTGTGATGACATCATGGCGTTTTGATGATGAAACAGACATGGTGACCGTTATATACGACAGCGGAGAGAAGGAAGACTACCTGCTTGAAAACATCATGACAAAGCAGTGGCTTGGGTTCATGGAAGAATTGCATAACGCCACTTGTTTGAACACATAAATGGACTAAAAAATGGCGTTAATGCAAGACATGTTCAAATGGAGGCTTCAGAATATTCAGGAACAAGAAGCCGATGAAAGTGAAGGTGATGACATGGATGAAGGTCTAGAAGAATACTCAGAGGAAGAAGAAGACGCAAGTGATGGATACTTCTCGGATAAAGTACCTTCTGACGAAGAGTTTTAATTTTTTTTGTTAGTTTTCTTCATGTGTAATCTTTTTTTTTCCTTAAGATAATTATATGATATATTTCTCTATTTATTTGCAAAACACCAAAAAAATACTACAAAAAGTTATTGCTTACAAAATGCCAAAAGTAATAAAAAAATCTTTTTCCTGCTTAATATTTTCTTTGTTATTGTATTTTGTCATCTAGGTCTGCATAAGGCCATTTAAAAAACGCCAAACTTGGAAGATGGGACATCTATCACCCTAGAAACTGATAAAGCTGAACAAACCAGTAAATACACATAGTAACTGAAAAAAGACGGTTACCTTATTACTATCATTTATTATAGTAAAAAATCCCGCCTAAACTATGCGCCAAAAAACTCCTATAAGAGAGGGGTCTCTACACAATGAATTGATCACACCCAGAAAAATAAACGCCATGTTCCCTAAAAACCAGACGCCAAAAAATTAATTAAAAAAACCACAGATGGCAAAGCTTTCACTGAATGCATTCTTCTCTGAGGGGGTTATCTCTATAATCTTTTGCTGAATGAGATGGACAAATATTCAAGAAAAAGAGACTGATGACAGTGATATGTCATCATGTGAGCTTTGTTCTTGATGATTATATGCATGGCATGGAGGGATCAACACAAGTGTAAAATGCTATTTTAGACTCCATTATTATAAATAGCATTCAAGCAAGAGTTGATCTTTAATGACATGCCACAAAACAAGAATATCACACCAAAAAACATGATGCCACTAACAAAAGCTTCGTCTAAAAAGACGGGCGTTATGTAGGAAAGTTGGCATCTAGTTAAGGTATTCAAAGGTTCAAAACACCAAAAAAAATTCAATATGAAGAAGCTGATGACAGTGAAGATTTGGATGAGAATTTAGATTACCATTTTTAATTTTTTTTCATTTTCTATTGCTTTGTTATCTAATTATCTGTTGTTTGTTATCTAATTCTCTACAAATAAAATACATTATTATATAAAACGCCAAATACTACAAACACCAAAACGCTAGTAGTATCAAACTGTGAGAACGGGTGCTGGCAAAGCACCTAGTCAAATGTATTAAACGCCAAAAAAATTGACTAAACGCCATAAAAAACATTTGGTCCTCTTTAATCTTACGAAAATATTAATGATTCGTAGTTAATTATTATACAACGCCACAAAACGCCAAAAAAATAGACCAAAGAAACGCTATAACGCCAATAAAATTATCTATGTGACACAAAGACAATTAATTCAACGCTAATTAGTTAATGAATACATTTAACGCCAAAATAATCTTAGACGCCAAAAATGAAGCAGCATAAATTGGGAAAATAAAAGAAGATTGAAAAGACAAAAAAACCCCTCACGCCCTGATCATATCCCACACCACGTGTTGGGGCATGATGCGTTCTCACCGTTCTCACACTTTTGGGCGTTTTCTCCTGATCCCGTACCTATATATATATGTGTGTGTATAATATATATATATATATATATATATATATATATAGGGGAAGGCTATAGAGAAAACCTACTTGAGTTGTATAAACTCAAGAAAACTTTGTAAAAAACCCATGTAAACTCAAGAAACCTTTCTAAAAATAGGAAACGTAATATACATATATTTGAAAATTATTAAAAAGAACCACAATAAAACACCGAGTAGCTTTTTTTTAAAAAAAATGTTACAAATTTCAGGTTACATAATATATATGTCCAAAAAATGTAACATACAAATTTTCAACATTTTTTATAAAAAAAAACTAGTAAGCTCTTTTTTTTCATTTTTTTTTAAAATAGGTCCGTGTACATTTTTATTACATTCCATGTTTTTTTAGAAAAAAAAAATGTTACATAGGATTTATTTGGGTTTCCTCAACTCACATGAGTTTTCGATTTATCTTTCCCCTATACATACATACATACATACATACATACATACATACATACATACATATATGTATGTATACACACACACACACACACACACACACACACACACACACATATATATATATATATATATGGGAGGGTTATCTTGAGAACGCTAAATATTGCGAGAACCGTGAGAATGATTGACAAAAACCAATCAAAACCGATTTTTTTAATACAAACCTCATTGTAATAAAAATACAACATTAAAAAAGAATTTACAATATCAAATAATTTATTTATCCTCTCCAAATGACTCTTAATAGATTTTTTACACATGTGTAAATATAAAAAATTTACACATGTGTAAATGGCAAACTTACACATGTGTAAATTTTCTTTATTTACGAATTCATGAAAATTTAAACGTGTAAATTTAATTTCTAACATTGTACTCGAATAATAATGATAAGTGTAAAAAGAAATTTTGATGTTGAATTGTTTTTGACCAAGTTCTCGTGGTTTTTTCATTCGTTCTCACGGTTCTCGCGATATTTAGCGTTCTTATTTAAACCCTCCCCTGTATATCTATATCTCTATATATATATAGGGGCAAGATTTAGGGAAAACGTCTAAAAGTGTGAAAACGATAAGAACGCCTCTCATCCGTTGGATCAAAACAATCTATGGATTAGATTGGTGCTGTGGCGTTTTCGTAAATAACATCAATTTTATTACGTGGACGCGCTTCATTAAGGGTAAACGGGCTCTTTATACTTCTCTATGCAAAATGGAAAACTCATGAGTAAAATGCCATTAAAATTCCCGCCTTAAACTACAGAGCCAAACACATCATCTTCATCTAAACGCCATTAATATAATACGCCAAACTTTGTGTTTAATCGATAATTGAATAATAAACAAGACCAAATAAACATATAATTGAAAACGCCATAATAAAAACTAAAACGTCATAATGAAAACACCATTAGTTGATTAATTAACAATATGATGAATTAACAATATTAATAAAATGTGTTAATCAAAACGACATAAGTAGAATAATTAACAATATAAATAATTAACAAATATAATGTGATAATGAAAACGCCCTAATTAACAAAATAGATGTTTACAAATTATTAAATAGTAAGAACTGATGTTTACAAATATTACTAAAAAACATTCAAAACTATTTAGGTGTAAAACGCCTTTGATCGTAAACAATAAGCATATATTAGATCCCAAACGACAATTAACATTAATAATGAAAACGCCAATTAACATTTCTTACTATTTATTAAACAACCAATGAAAACACCAAACATTGGATACATGAAGAACGCCATTGAAACATAAAACACATTGTGAAATATTACTTTGAAAAAAATGACAATGAAACAAGAATAAAGAACAAAATGCCATATCTGTTGTATATGTGTTGCATGATTTATCGGAACAAATATGAAAACGTTATCAAATATTATTTTGTCGAATGAAATCCACATTAGACGCCATAGATCTCGAAAGCTTGGAAAGGAGGTAACTGCGAATAGAAATTTTTGGAGTTTTATTTGAAATAGATTTATAACACGATTTATGGAGGGGAACGTGCACAATGACAATCGTACCCCTGCATATCATTTAGCTCCCCCTGCCACGTGTTCGACCAGGATCCGTTTTCACACTTCCAACCGTTTTCTCCTGATCCCGTTTCTCTCTCTTTCTCTCTCTCTCTCTCTCTATATATATATATGTAGAGAGAGAGAGAGAAAGAGAGAGAGAGAGAAACGGGATCAGGAGAAAACAGTTGGAAGTCTGAAAATGGTGATAACGGATCCTGGCCGAACACGTGGCGCGCGATATAATAAAGGCAGAGGGGCTTTTTTTTTTTATCTTTTTATCTTCTTTTCTAATGCATTTCTCACAACACCGTTGTCATTTTTGGCATGTAGGATTTTTTGGCGTGTAGTTAGAAACAATAACTTCCCTGCGTTTTATTGTTTTTTAAATCTGCCTCGATGAATTAATCGTTTTTGTGTTACATAGTAAATATTTTGGCGTTTATGGCGTTGCCAAATTCAGTAAAATCAATTAATAATTCAAACATCTTGGCATCCATGGCGTTCCCAAATTCATTATAAACCTTTAATAATTCAAACATTACAATTCTTTGGCGTTTTTGTAGATCTGGCCAGTTGAATTAATCCCTTATATCTTATAAACGTAAATATATTGGCGTTCATGGCGTTCTTAAATTCATTATAATTCATTAATAAATCAAATTACAACTAAGACGAAATCAAACTAAACTAATAGTCTTCAGTTGATGGTATTACATCAGAGATGTACACATCGCTTTGTCATCACTTTCTTCAGACTCATCATCATCTTGTTCATTGGCGTATAACACCATAACCTCGTTTAGTCTTTGTTGCATCCTATATTTAAATATTATCACAACCCTGGATGTTGCATCGTTCGAAAAAACACCCAAATAAAGTTCATGATCCAGTCATTTATTCTCCCTAAACTTAGTCAACTATTAAACTTCCCACCGAAAATATGATCTATCCTTTTTGTCATTAACTGTAAACGTCAGACATGAGTTCATCCCTCAATTACATAAACCATAAGCATGAAACAACTGGCATGCTAAATTAACAAAACAAACTCAATATCTAGAATCCAGATGATGAGAATGTAAAGCATAAACAATAAAAAAATGTGAAACAAATTTACATATTGGACTCATTATCTATGATTGGATGGAAATACAATACCTAAAAAATTTAGGGCTAGGTTAATTTGCACAGCGTTTCTCAGCAAATGCTCAACGGTTTACCAAAGCCGTTAATGTGTTGGAGCAATTGTCGCTCCCACGTGTGACAATTGCCACTTTTAGGTAACTTTCGTACACTTAAATTACTCATTTTTAGCTATACAGTTATGCGTTTTAAACATCCGAACTACATATTTCATGACATACACTTAGAATACTCATGGAATACATATTTATGATGCACATGATTCATTTTTATTGATTACATTTGAAACAGTTTAAACAATGCATCGAAACAACTAGTATAGTACCTAGTGAACTAGTGTGCTGACAAAAACGCAGAATCCGCATAAACACACCTTAATGACATCTTTAGGACCCAGACGAAAGTCCAACATCAAATATACATTAAACCCTAACTAGGAATGCAAGGGTTTGGTTTAATACCTTCCCGAAGTCCGATAACACTAAAAACTGCCCGGAAAGCACTAAAAGTCACAATTTCAACACTTTTCCGCAGAAATTCTACAGAAATCAGCATTGTAAGTTATATGCAATGTACAAAAGTGTCGTTTAACCCATAATCCATATTAGAATACCTTGGGGTATCATCTAAACCAAGAATCACATCAATTCACACAACTTACACAAGCTTAACGTTCAATTCACGACAAAAGGAAACAACGCCAAACGAATATCCAAACAAAATCTAATCTTTTTTTTTTTGTGATCATCTAACATTATTTGGATCATTTTGGTCTAGTAATGGTCACTTAACACATTGAAACACTTAAACACCTAAAGCTTTTCTAACAATCTGCTAAAAATTCTAACACTTGAAAACAATTAAAACAATTCACAACATGGACACCCCCCCAAACTCGGCGCATATGTGCCCCCCCCCCCCCCTTGCCCACTTGGTAAAAGATCTTGATATTTTCACCACTTGTGCAAGTGGTGAAACTTGGTGAAAGACTACAACAAGTTACCTTGAATTCACTAAGCACATTACATTACATTTTCACCTTTCATTACACACACTTAAGAAACTCTCTCAATCTTCATCTTTTTAGCCAAGAATACCCACCAAAAACCTTCACTTTTTAGCATTTCTTTGATGATCAAGATGGACTTACATGGATCTTAGGAGGATCTAAAGCAACCACAAGTTGAAGCAAGCCTTTCCTTCCATTCAAGAGCTTTCAAGCATCAAGATCATCACTTTTCTTTTCTTTGATCATCATCTAGATCATCCCTAGCCATAAGTGCTAGAAGTGAGCCTTCTAAATCCCTTTTTCATACTTATTTATGTATTTATTGTTTTAAAGAACAAGTTATAACTAAACAACCATACAAAATAAGATGAAAATACAAAGAAGCATAATAAAAATCATGATATAAAAGATTGTTTATGTTATGATTTAAAGCTTATTATTTGCATATTTGATCTAGTTATGATGAATATCATATGAATAACTTGTTAGATGATGTTTAAAAACATGATCTAACAAGTGTACATGAAAATGTTAAAAGGGTTATGTTAAACATAATGTTTAATGGATGATCATAATCTTTGATATTATTAAAGTGAATAAGGTTTTTCACTAAAAATAATGCTTTTACAAGATTTATAAAAAGGAACATAGAAGATGGGTTTTGTATAAAAGTTCAACAAACTAGAAGTAAAGTATGGTTTTTTAAACTAGTAAACATATGTAGAGATCATACCAAAACCCTATATGATTATGAGTTCATCTTGTTAGGTTTATGTTATAAATCTCATGTGTTTTTCTTAGAAATAAGATGAGTAATTGTTGGTGATTTTGAAAGGAAAAAGATATGTTTTACTAAACATGGCAAAGGTTATATTTCAAAGGAAATATGGCCATTTTTTCTTAGAAATCAT
Organism: Helianthus tuberosus; assembly: GCA_030545235.1. Lineage (NCBI taxonomy): Eukaryota > Viridiplantae > Streptophyta > Magnoliopsida > Asterales > Asteraceae > Helianthus > Helianthus tuberosus. The sequence goes on along the minus strand of CM060397.1, from coordinate 64,356,438 downwards.
ATGTCATAAAAGCTATCATTGTTAACAAAATCTTTACTAGAATGAAAGATTTGAAAGAATAGTTTTTATAAAAACAAAACTAGATATAAATATATATTTTTGAGAAAATATATATTTAGAAATCTTAACAACTTATGTGCTATGTGTTATTTGATTGTATTAGTTATATGTATGAAAGTTAGGAACTTGAATACAATGATACAAATAAACACAAGACACATCACAACTAAAGTCTTACAAAATTACATATAAATACACCTTAAAAGCGAATTACAGACGATCCGGATATACGGACACAACTTATGGACAAATCGGACTTACAGACAAATATGCAGACTATATAAGTATACGGACTATAATATATGATATATCAAAGACTTGGTAAACTACGTTTTCTAAACCGAACAAGTAACCATATATTTTCTACAAGTATACAAAATATATTACTTATGGTTTATTTTAAAAAGGTATTGTTTTTGAAATGTATAAAGATACATATATATTTCTTAACATCTAAAATATATTATTTTGGTGAAAGACTAAAATTATATTTTTAGAACTAGTCTTAAAAATAGATTATTTTTAAGATGATTCTTATACCTTTTACCAAGTATAGATTATATATATTCATATGAAATATATCTTTGTATATATAAGTATATATATTCTAATAATACAAGATCACGTGTAATGAACACGAGGATATACGTATTCCTATACGTACAACAATACACTCACTCACATCACCAACACTTGGTGAAAATACAATTATACAAGTATGCCCATACGTGGGAATTATTCAAACATATACTAGACACATTCACACATATACAATTTATTCATACAAAACACGAAGTCAAGAAGACTTGATTCGATAATACAACTCACAAGATACAAGAATATATATATTTGGCGAAATATATATTAAACAGTTTTCAATTAATACATCTAAGACACAGTTCAACGAATAACAAATACATACAAATCTTAACACATATTAAAGATAAAAGACTTGTACATGAGTCATTACAAAGACCGAAGTGCCTAACAAATCTAGGACCTTTGTAGGCCGTGATACAATTCAAGACAACTGAAAGTGAGGTTACAATTATATACAGTTTACGGAACGCAATTCTGTGAGTTAATGTCCCCTCTTCATTTTAAATACTTTACAACTTTACAACTATCGGGGAAAATACATGTTTAATAGTATGATAAGTCAAGGAATGAAACACCTTAGATCATGTGCGAATAGGGTCATACAACTAAGCACTGTTAATCCAGTTTGGACCTAGGTACAAGGGGTTAGATCTAATGGGTTGTGGCGAGCCCCACTCTTGGTAGTGGACCCATACAGAAGAGTGCGTTTGTGTCCCAGTCGATGGTAGTTGACACAAAATCGTCTTGGTTTGGATTGCTTCCTATTTTGTCACACATATTAATGTCCTTGCAAAACATTAATGATCAACGATTTCATTGACGCTTTACATACTACATCTTTACATACTGGTTTTCATCTTATACAACTCACATTTTATAGATACATTTTACACAACTCACATTTTATAGATACATTTTATACAACTCACATTTATAGATACATCTTATACAACTAAACTGCATGAACTCGCCAACTTTTGTTAATGTTTTCAACTTAACATGTATTTCAGGGAATTAGTGGACCACGCAAATATTTCAAACAAGAAAGTAATTATCAAGACTCCATGCTACCATTTGAAGGGTTTGCCCGTTATATACCGCCTCTTTGCGGTGATATAGTGGTCAAAGCCTTAACATTTTAGAACTTACATTTTGATGTATGAAGCTATGACAACCTATTTTCATTTGATGGTTTATAATCAGTACACTTAACGTATGTTGTGTTCTTTTGAAACAATTATGACAATGGCATTGGAGCATGTTTTATTCATTTAGTATGTTCACTTATATTGTTATGCAATGAGAACCGATCAGATCACACCTCGCGCTTCCGCTACGAGCGGGTGTGACAAGTTGGTATCAGATCATCGATTGTAGTGAACCAGGATTCTTTCTTGAGTCTAGTCTACAATCACTAGGGACCTCTCATGAAAACAAATTATACAAAGAACAAGAGGTTTTCATTGCATAAACATTTTTCAAGCTCCACTACAACAAAATTCATTTCATATAAACCAAGCAAGGACATTTCCATGGGTGAATTCTATAAGAAATAGACACAATACATTAACAGACTATGTGCTATAGGCACATTACGTTACTAGTTTACGCATTATAAATAGTTTACAAGTTCAGCTTATACAAGATAGAAATCCTTGTTAGATAGGATTTTATATGATTATACATATAAATTATTTATATATGTGGTATATGGAATATTTTGGCAAGAATGAAATGCCTTCGACTTCGAATTCTATTGTTATTCTTGACTCGCATGACATGGTTAAGACACGACATCTTTTACACAAGACATGATACTCTATTTCAAGACATGGCATATTGTATACAATACATCTTCCATGAGAATATCGACCTCACGTCTATTGCGGAGCTTATGGTAAACGTGGTTCCTAAGTGAGACCATAAAGCATTGACCCTGTGGAAGATGGTTGCTTTCTCGCGGATGCTGAGATGCCTGACTTCAGTAGTGATGATAAGGTGGAGGTGGTAGCCTTGGACAACAACTCCATTAGTGGGATGAGGTCCCTGTGGCTCATACAAATCATGATTGACGACACTCTTATCCAGACAAGGAAGATGAAGTACTCATCTTGAAGGCATCCCTCTAGTCGTTATTGTTACGAATTCTCTCTACTTCTATTCCATCTAACGCCGTGCCGTTCTGCGAGTAATGACAACGGACGTTGACACGTGAACTATCACGAAGGTCCCTCCCATGTTGAAGGTATATAGACAATAGTGTCTTCTCTCTGACTGATCGTCTGCTCTGAAATAGAGAATGCTAGGGTGACCATGCAAGACAATTTGTTATTACGGGGGCCCACGTAATAACAACTTGTAGTACATGGGAATTCTGGTGGACTCTGCGGGTCGAGCTAGTGATCACTATCCATTCAAAATTCTTAAGCTGTTCAAATTTCGATCCAGTAGAACACTAACCGAGATGGTTACTATAACACCCTACAATACAGGAAGACCACACGTATTGTTCGCACCTAACATTTAATCTATAACACGAGTTGTTCGAGACTAGTCATCTAAACAAGCAAAACTTGTTAACCACTCATGGATGATTTTCCTCAACATTCTCAGAATTCTTGAACATGGGCTGGTTCTTTGGTGCCCATGGCACTTTACCTTGTCTCCGTCATTCGACATTTGTCTTATCCCCAAGGGATAGTATGGCTTGAGCCATGCTACAACTCCCTCATTACATTCTATTCGACATCTATAGAGATTTTAATGATCTTGTTGGAGCTCGTGAAGCTCAAGCACTATTACCATATTTGTCACATGGACAAGTACGATAAAGGAATTTCTCTACTTCGGATGATCAAAGCCTATGGAGTATGAAATGCATACTATATGGATGGAGGCCCCTGGTTGGTTTCCCCTACTCAACGAATTATTTCATTTCCACTTAGACATATGACCAATATACGCAAGAGGCACTGCACATTTTGGTTTCAGTTATCCACAATATCATTTATTCGAACATGTATGAACAATGCGATCTTGAGGTTTCCATGACTGATTGCATTCTTAATTCTTAGGCGTATAGTAGACTATATCTGTCCAAATATAAGTCTAGATTCTTTGATACTAAGTATCAAAAGTAACATGGCGCTGAAAAGAAAGTCTACGGCCAAAAATTTACTGATAAAGCTGAACTAAAGTTCTTATGGAACAACACGAGGGTGCAGAAATTGCACAACATGAGGTTGATCGAGACGACACTAGTGACGGTACTGGTGGTACTGGTAGTTTAAGTGATTCAAATCCCAATGGATCGGGAACGAGTGGAAATGCCACACTGGAAGATGCGATCACACAAAGTCTTAATTTTAAGACTTATCCGGACTGTAAGCCGCAAGACCTCGTTAATACGAAAGGTGCGGTAGGTTCTGTCTGCTAAATAAAGATAATGGAGTCAGTTAGTCATACTGATAAACATACTCCTGAGTAAACAATTAGGTAAACAGTCAGTCTCCTGCTGAATGCGACATTAACTTGGTGGAATCTCCAAGTACAAATGCTAGGAAGTGATACTGTGAAGTGGTTGTCAGGGGAAAAACTCAAGGATCTTATGCGAGAAGAGTATTGCTCGCTGATTTAAATTCAATGGTTGGAAACAAAATTCTAGAACTCGATCATGACTAGAGCTAATGTTGTTGGTTATACTCGACGCTTTCACGGTCTCCCAAGGGTTGTTCCATACTAGGTAACACCCGAATTCAAACACATTGAGTGCTACCTTTAGGGTTTAGCCTCTGAGATCCGAGGCATGACCGCATCATCCCACCTTACCTCGATCACTCAAACAGCAACTCTCACAGTTAGTCTCACCAAGGATGCAGTAAGACTACAAAGCAGAAACTAGTGATGTAGTAATGCTCAAGAGTGAACAAGGGTGTTTAAGCGTGGCGTAGAGGCCACTTCAAGCATGAAAGATTTAAGAACAAATCAAACTAGTGAACAAGTGTGTGAGTGATTGGAACTATGGATACTCCACAAGATCCTAATGTTGTTATAAGTACGTTCTACTCTACGATCATCATGTATCAATTCTGTTGATACCAACACGCTTCCAATCAACCAACATTTCACATCCATGTTATTTGATTCCGTTTCCGATTTTAGCTTCATCTCAACATTTCACATGCATGAGTTTCATGGCTAGTGACGGGATTGTCCTAGCTACAATTAAGGACTGAATTGTCCAACATCTAAATATAGGGATTGGGCTATCCTACATCTAAATGTAGGGACTTGTTCGTCCTACATTTAAACATAGGATTCCTAAAACTGTACAGTGAAGTCCCCGCTACAGAGAATCCAAAATGTACTTGGCCTAGAGTAAAGTAAACTAGACATCCCCTCAATCTATAGAATTGGCAAACGGTAAACTTGTTGAGTCAGGGGAAGTTGTTAAAGGATGTTCCTTGGAACTTGGCGAGCGAAAATTCAATATTGATCTCTTACACATTGAGTTGGGTAGTTTCAACGTAGTGGTTGGCATGGATTGGTTATCCGATAACCAAGCCGAAGTCATTTGTCATGAGAAGATCATTCGTCTACCACTACCGAATGGAGAGACACTTGTTATACATGGAGAGAAGCACGACACACCATTATGGATCATCAATTGCATGAAGGCACATAGGTGCTTACTGAAAGGTTTTATTGCCTTTCTGGCACATGTTGTCGACAAGAAGGCCGTTGAGCCAAAGTTGACAGATATTCCAGTGGTAAAAGAGTTTCCTGAAGTCTTTCCTTAAGACTTGCCGGGACTATAACCATATCGATAAGTCGAGTTCCATATCGACTTGGTACCTGGAACCACACCCGTAGTCAAATCTCCAAATCGATTAGCACCTTCTAAAATGCAAGAGTTATCCACACAACTTTAAGAGTTGTTGGATAAAGGATTCACTAGACCAAGCTACTTACCTTGGGGAGCTCTAGTCTTATTTGTGGAAAAGAAGGACGAAACGTTCAGAATGTCTATGGAGTACATAGAGTTGAATAAACTCACCATAAAAATCGGTATTCATTACCGAGGATATGACTTATTCAATCAATTGCAAAGTTTAAGTTTCTACTCTAAGATAGACTTACAATCAGGGTATCACCAGTTACGAATACAAGAGGAAAGCATACCGAAAATGGCTTTTCAAACTCGTTATGGTCATTACGAGTTTCTCGTTATGCCCTTTGGTTTAACGAACGCACCGTCGGTCTTCATGGATTTAATGAACCGCGTGTGCAAGCCGTATCTCGACAAATTCGTCATAGTGTTCATTGACGACATATTGATATACTCACGATCAACAACTGAGCGTGAACAACATTTGAGAACCATTTTAGAACTACTCAAGAAGGAGAAACTATACGCGAAATTTTCCAATGCGAGTTTTGGATTCGCGAAGTACAATTTCTCGGGCATATAGTGAACGAGAAAGGCATTCAAGTAGACCCAACAAAGATCGAATCAATTAAAGATTGGGAAGCCCCCAAAACTCCAACTGAAGTCCGACAATTTTTGGGATTAGCGGGATATTATCGGAGATTTATCGAGAATTTTTCTAAAATTGCTCAACTGCTAACCTCCCTCATTCAAAAAGACAATAAATTCACCACAATTGAATAGCGAGAAGTATCATTTCAACTTCTCAAGGATAAGTTGTGCGATGCACCGATCTTATCACTACTCGATGGTACCGATGAATTTGTAGTTTATTGTGATGGTTCGCATTAGGGATTGGGTTGCGTACTTATGCAACGGGAGAAAGTTATCACGTACGCATCGCGTCAACTGAAAGTTCACGAGAAGAACTATACCACTCATGACCTTGAGTTAGGCGCGGTAGTATTCGCTTTGAAAATATGGCGACATTACTTATGTGGTGTGACACCCCAGGAAAAACCAGGAAACCACGCAACTTAACTAGCTTCCTCAGTAACCACGTGCTAAATTTCGGTACGAAATTCTCTTAACAGGGGGAGAATGTGACAACCCTCATAATTACATGTATCCGTATGATTTATTAATGATAATTAAAGTGCTTGATGACTGTGCTGAATTACTTAACTGCTTTCTGATTACTGCGTCATACTTACATGTGCTTGTAAACATACTAGTCTTGTGCAGAAAATTGACTAAATAATCCTGTATGCTTTCCCAAGTGTTGGGAATTAAAAGTGTTACAAAAAGTTACATAAAAGACACTATACGGAATAACTTAGCATTTTAACGAACTGATATCTAACCGAACAACCGGACACTACCCGAAACACCAAAATAATGCTAGAAGCATTGTTTTAACATTACCTAGCTAGTTATGATCCCAGAACATCATAACACACCTTATAATTGCATAACATCTAAAACACTAACCTTTATGCTTGAAACCTAACTAAACACCTAACTAACTAGTTGAAACCCAACCCTATACCCCCCCCCCCCCAATGTATATGGTTCAAGGGTGGCCCCCACCCTTGATTTTCTTTGAATTAAAAATTTGATCTTGCTAAGTACTTTGTAAACATATGGACTAATGGGTATTCGGATGTTGGAAGTTTGTTTATAAAAACCACTAGATCTTCATACCATTCTTATCATCTTCATCATTCAACACCATCAAACTCTCTCCTCTCCCTCTTGGTTCGGCCGCAAGCACCAACACCATCACCACCATCATTCATTCACCTTCATACAATTCCAAGCATATACAAGGGTGATAGAAGGTGCATAAAAGAACTAGGAGCTTGTAGAAGTTGAAGGACCTTCTCTATTTGTTATTATCCACCTCTTTTCTTCTCTTGAACATCCATAGCCTTGAGCTAGTGGTAAGAACATGAATCCCTTCATATTTCATCTTATCATAGTGGTTAAAGTAGAATATGTGATGTTAATCTTGAAGAACATCAAGAACAGTAAATAACATAAAGATGAAACTTAAACATAAGCTTTAAATATAAAGAAATCATGTTGTTGTAGTGTTGATATACTTGTTGATTATTGTTTGTTTGTAGAAATGATGTTGATCATCATGTAATCTTGCTAGATCATGATTAAAAACATAATCTAGCAAGATGAGAGGATGAACATGTTAAAGGTTATGGATCATCCTCACTAAAGTCATGAACTTGAGTGAATATAATGTTTCTTGTAAAATGATGAACAAAGTAAGTTTAAAGTCTTGTAAATCTAAATATTTCAATTATGATTTACCAAGAAACCAAGTTAAAAATATAAGTCTTACTAAATCTTGGTTCTTACATAAATATACATAATTTTTAGTGGTTAACGAAGTGAAGAAACACATGTGTAACAAGAAAAATACATGAAGAAGCATTTTTAGAAAATATGAACATAAGTTGTAAAGATCCATATTCTTTAAAAATGGAGTTTTTAAAGAAGCAATCACACTTTAAACGGGTAACAAGACTTACTAAATACACTAGTAAGTTACTACACATTTTTATAAATTTTCAAGTTCATGAAATGGTAATTTATGCTTGTTTTTAACAAGTGGTAAGTAAAAATTGTATATTGTTGATTGATGATTGTTTGGATGAATTTTTGAAAAGAAAATGATATGATAATAAGCATGGACGCCTCCATTTACAAAGGAAACTCTGGCGAAATTTTCTAAAAACCCCAACACATAGAAAATATTTTCTAACAAGTGTTACTAGAGTATTTTTAACCATGATCTTTCCACAAAAGTCAGAGTGTGATATTTGAATTGTGTGGTATGTGATAGAAGTAATGAGTAGATAAACCGTACGTAGGATACGTGTTATGCATGCACGAGAATTGATTGTTATCTGTACTTAATTAGGACGTGCTTGATTTCTGATTATTAGAGTAACTAATCTAACCGAGCAAACCAAGGTGAGTTCACACTTTCTACAAGGCATGGTATTCCCAGTGGTTTGGGAATGGGTTAAGAAACTAAAATGGAACCTACATATCCTCCTTGGGTAGGATATGTACCGCCATCCTCCATGGGTAGGATGCCAATATTAAAAGAACTAAAACGGAACCTGCATATCCTCCTTAGGTAAGATATGTACCGCCATCCTCCATAGGTAGGATGCCAATATTAATCCTGCGTATTCCCCTTGGGTAGAATACGTACGTTCGTCCTCCTTGGGTAGGACAACAACCTTAAAACCTACTAGACAAAACTCTATCATTAAGTCCCTCATTTTATATCGACTTAATCGCCGAGGCCAATGGCGAGCGGGTCATTAGTTAATAGCGCTATTAGGTTTAACAAACCTCACACCGTGCCAGTTGGACGGGCGTGTACTAATGGACTATGGCAAACTGTCAATGATGATAGACATTGACATAGGGCACAACTTACTTTCGTTAGTAGTCGATATGGTAACGGTCTAGTGGTTCACACGGGGAAGCCCCCACTGACTATGGATATGGTTTGGGTAATAAAGAAGGAACTGGTTAATCATATTTTCAACTATGGGGTAACCCCCACGGCAAGTAAGCCAGCAAAAGACAAACCATGTTTTCGGAAACAACTTAAAAACTAAACAACCAACTGTGGACTCACTCAACTTTGTTGTTACATGCCTTACAGGTCGTTAGATGCTTATGGAGCTTGCACGAGGAGGAGGTCGTTGTGGGATATGGATTGTCGAGTCCCATGTTAAACATTTAAATTTATGAACTTATTGAACTCATGTTTTGGTTTTACGTTTTATGCTTCCGCTGTTAACTTAAAGTTGGTTACTTTCTTTTGGTCACCAATTGTATTGTGGTTTTTTTATTTACTTAATTACGTTGTTCAATATGATTGGTGGCTCGATCCTGGTCAAGTCACGCCTCCAAGCGGTGATACTCCGCATGTGGATTTTGGGGGTGTGACATATGGTACTCAATGTACAATTTTCACGGATCATGAAAGTTTTCAGCACATATTCAATCAAAAAGAACTAAATATGCGTCAACGACATTGGATTGAATTGCTGAACGACTATGATTGTGAAATAAAGTACCATCCGGACAAGGAGAACAATGTAGTAGACGCCTTGAGCCACAAGGAATGAGTTAGAACTTTGAGAGTTCGAGCATTAGAGATGATAATTCACACGGATCCTACCACACAAATTCATGATATACAACAACAAGCACTTAAGGAAGAACATATTCGAGCAGACTCACTTCGAGGCATGGAAAAAAAACTAGTGCCGAAAGAAGATGGAACTTTGTACTTTGTGGGTAGAATTTGGGTTCCACTCTTTGGAGGCCTTCAAAATCTTATTTTTAAGGGAGCTTATAGGTCGAAGTACTCGATCCATCCTGGATCAGATAAAATGTACCAAGACCTGAAGGAGTACTATTGATGGCCTAACCTCAAAAAGGATATCGCTACTTATGTCGGGAAATGCTTGACTTGCGCGAAGGTCAAGGCAGAATATCAGAAACCCTCGGGCTTATAACAAATAACCCGAGATTCCCGTTTGGAAATGGAATAAAATATTGATGGACTTCATTACGAAGTTACCCAGGACCTCAAGAGGCCACGACATGTTATGGGTAATCGTCGATAGATTGACAAAGTCCGCACACTTCTTGCCAATTCGGGAGAAGGATAGTACAGAGAAACTAGCGGAACTCTATCTCAAAGAAATAGTGGCTCGTCATGGAGTGCCTATTTCAATCATTTCAGACCGAGATGGTCGCTTTATTTCAAGAATTTGGAAGTCATTCCAACAGGCCTTTGGATCTCATTTAAATCTAAGCACGACCTTTCATCCACAAACTGACGACCATAGTGAACGGACAATCCAAACACTCGAAGATATGCTTCGTGCGTGTGTTATAGATTTGGGCGGCAACTGGAATACTCATTTACCATTGGTTGAGTTTTCCTACAACAATATCTACCATACAAGTATACAAGCTGCACCGTTTGAAGCCCCCAATGGTTGAAAGTGTCGCTTTCCGCTATGTTGGGCGGAAGCAAGCGATAAACAACTAATTGGTCCGGAGTTAGTCCAAGAGACTACGGATAAAATTTTTCAGATCAGAGACCGTGTCAAGGCGGCTCGCGACCGACAAAAGAGCCACGCAGAAAAGAGACGGAAGCCGTTATCTTTCGAGGTCGGAGACAAGGTCTTGTTGAAAGTCTCACCTTGGAAGGGCGTAGCGAGGTTCAGTAAGCGTGGAAAGCTTAACCCACGATATGTAGGACCATTTGAAATCCTGGAAAAGATTGGCACCGTTGCCTACAAGCTGAAGTTACCAGATGAACTTAGTAGTGTGCACGACACGTTTCATGTGTCAAATCTTAAGAAGAGTCCAAACGCAAGAAATGGTCATCATCCCGGCGGATGAGGTTCACATCGACGACAAACTCCAATACACTGAAGAACCTGTTGAGGTCATCGATTGGAAGATCCAGAAAACACGGAGAAGTCGTATCAAGTTAGTAAAAGTCCGTTGGAACTCTCGGCACGGACCAGAGTATACTTGGGAATGTGAAGACTAAATCAAGGAAAAATATCCTCACCTGTTTGTGAAGACTCCTGCAAAGGATGACTCAGCTTGAATTTTGGGATGAAATTCTCAATAACAGGGGGAGAATGTGACAACTGCCACTTTTCGGTAACTTTCGTACACTTAAATTACTCATTTTTAGCTATATAGTTATGCGTTTTAAACATCCGAACTACATATTTCATGACATACACTTAGAATACTCATGGAATACATATTTATGATGCACATGATTCATTTTTATTGATTACATTTGAAACAGTTTAAACAATGCATCGAAACAACTAGTATAGTACCTAGTGAACTAGTGTGCTGACAAAAACGCAGGATCCACAGAAACCACCTTAATGACATCTTTAGGACTCAGACGAAAGTCCAACATCAAATATATATTAAGCCCTAACTAGGAATGCAAGGGTTTGGTTTAATACCATCCCAAAGTCTGATAACACTAAAAACTGCCCGAAAAGCACTAAAAGTCACACTTTCAACACTTTTCCGTAGAAATTATGCAGAAATCAGCATTGTAAGTTATATGTAATGTACAAAAGTGTCGATTAACCTAGAATTCATATTAGAATACCTTGGGGTATCATCTAAACCAAGCATCACATCAATTCACACAACTTACACAAGCTTAGCGTTAATTTAACGACTAACGGAAACAACGCCAAACGAATATCCGAACGATATCTAATCTTTTTTTTAGTGACCATCTAACATTATTTGGATCTGATGCGTGTGAAGTGTCGTATATATTAGGTGTATATTTTAAGCCCTTTTTAACACTTATTTTAGCCAAGTTTTAAATTTATAAAACACGATATTTCACTAACACTAAACACACATATGGGCAAGTGCACCCATCGTTGAGTGTAGTATAGCGTTGGTAAGATACCGAGGTCGTCTAAGGACACAAGAGCATTTAGTACCAGTTTATCCTCAACGTCTAATCAAAATAAAAGTTTAGAAAAAGGTTTTAAGCTAAGAAAAATAAAAACTAACTAAAATGCTGAAAATAAAAATAAAATAAAAACAGATAGACAAGATGAATCACTTGGTTCCGACTCGTATCTAGTATAACCTTTGATTATTTCCGCACTTTTGCACATAATTAAGAGATTATCTTAGTTATTGTAGTAGGCCCCTCTTTTGAAGGTGACGTTACCCTCACCCCAGTAGTTTGAGTCAGCAAGGATACAATCCTAAAAGGGTGGATTATTGGAAGATAATGAATTAAGTTATTAATGCAGTATTGTGGTAGGCCCCGCTTTTGGCGGTGACGTTACCCTCGGCTAAGTAGTCTGAGTCAGCAGGGATACAGTCCTAAATAGCCGGGTTATAGTATTAATAGTAGTTAACTTATGAGGGGATGAAAGAGTTTGGACCCCCGCCATCCAATACCGTGAAGTATTGAAGGAGGTCCTACTAAATTTGACCCAGGTCCATTGCAGGACCTCTAAACGCTGAGAACAATGGCAAGACCTTTACCAAACCGTTCCCTTAACCCCCGACCAGGTAGCCAACATACCTCCATATAGACCGTGGAGATATGAATGGTGAAAATCCTTTATTTTATATAGACAGTAAAATAATGCCAAGACACCACGGACAAACGATAAGGAAAGATCACCTTCAACATAAGTAACTAGTTATTAAAGTCATTAATACAAAACCAAATAAAAAGTGCAAAAGATTAGAAATAAAAAGTATTATACTAGACACTTTGTCTTCACCAAGTGATGTAAGAGACTTAGGCAAACATGGCCTTGATTGTCAAGAACTCTTACGATCAATCTTGGATCCCGAGACGACTCACACACTCTATGATGGACAATGGATGATGGTGGTGGATGATGGTGTTGTGATGGTGGTGGGTGGTGGATGAAGTGTGAGAGAGGTGGTGTGCCAAGGGATGAGTTGAAATGAATCCAAGCACTCCTATTTATAGGCTGAACAGAGAGCTGGGCACGGCCCCGTGCCTGTCTGACACTCTCTCTCCTCATTAATTGTAATTCGCAATTACAATAAATGCGCCTGCTGTACTTTCGACACGCCCCCGTGTCCGCTGGGCACGGCCCGTGGTGGGCAATAGAAGCTTCTATAGGTTTGTCTTTTCTGCTGCTTCTTGGGCACGGCCCCGTGCTGGCTGAGCACGGGGCGTGTTCAGTCTTCTGACTTCTCTATTTTGCTTTGGAAGGTGCCGTTGAGGGGTCGGGCAGTCCACTAATGTTCCTTTCCTTGTATTTATGTTGGAATTAGCTGTCTTTTTGCTTCTTTTGTATTTTTGAGCTCATTTAATCCTGAAAATACAAAAGGAAGACAAAAACACTCTTTTTCCAATATTAGTACTTAAAAAGGGTTAGTTTTATGCCTTATTTGATGTAATTTATATGTTGCATTTTACACACATCAGGATCATTTTGGTAGGACTTTCTATTTTTGCAACTTTTTATTTCGATGAAGCTTTTATTCAAACAAAGTTATTTTTGATGAACTTGTTTGTTTATATTCTTTTTACTTCATCATCAACACATTTTTTTTTTACGAAAAACCGAACTTGTTACTAAAACAAAGGGTTAAAAATGAAAAAGGTTTTGGTGGGTAAAAGGGTTTTTGGTTTGGGTGATGAAATGAAAAAGGTTTAGGCTCAAAGGGGCTAACTAGGGGGATTTTTGGGTAGGTGGTAAAAGAAAAAAGAAAAATAATGGTGTAGAAATAAAAAGGGGTTAGTCCTAATGCCTCCATCATTTACTTACTCGGGTTTAAGTTGATAAGGACCGGGAATGTATCGTCATGGCAAGTTCTAGAGTCGTAAGAACCAAGCGGCTATTCACACAAGAAACGAAAAATGAGCATTTAGTTTTAATGATATGTAATTGTGCTCAATAAAGGCTCAAAACTCACTTTTTGTGGGAATGGGTTTTTATGTGATCAAGTATATATAATCAAATTTTAACTAAGTTTGCCATGCCTTTTCATAATTTTCTTATGTTGGTTCTTTTTATCACTACGCTATCGGTTGTAAATTTGTAAAAATATAACCTTTTTGAGAACTTGAATTTCCCGAATTTAACCTAGACAAGTAAGAAAAAATGAAATTTTCAAAAATTTGGGGTGATTAGCGGTTCCAATAGAGTTTTGTGTAAGGCTTGTATTTAGGACTTGCAAAATTCAAGGCTTTAGCATCCCCCCCCCACACTTAAATTACACATTGTCCTCAATGTGTCCCAAAAATAAATTTTTAGGTTGATTAGATGTGTAAAATGGTGTAAAAAGGAAAAAATTTCTGTTACTGGGCGCTGAACACGGCCCCGTGTTGTCCGGGCACGGCCCCGTGTTCAAGTGCCAGTAACAAAATTAAAACAAGAGAAACAGAAGTCTGGACACGGGGGCGTGTTGGGTGAACACGGCCCGTGTCCAGTTACCTGAACTGGGCGTTTTCTGCAGGTGGTTCAGCACGGGGCCGTGTTGGTTGGGCACGGCCCGTGTTGAACCTTCTGAAATGGAGAGAATTGTCGGGTTGCCTTGTTCTTGTGCATGAGTTCATTTTTCTCGTTCCCCTTTTCATCCTTTACCACCATGAGTGTGTTTTATTCATTACAAACCATCCAAACCTTAAAACCATCATTTCATTTCATCATAGAGAGAACTTACATAATCCTAAATTAAACTAGATAAAACAAGGAATAATAAACCATGGAGTCCTAGCCTTTACTTTATTTTAATTAGCAAAATTTCCAAGAAGTAACTAATCTTGGTTAAACAAGGCCTTTTTGAACTCCTTCTTCCGCGTGCGGTTCTCCTCAAATGTCAGCGAGCCATTCTTCCACCTCCCTTGGAAGGAGAAAAGAAGGCTCATTGGCATTAGTTTGAGGAGTTTCAACTTCCACCGGGATCTCTTGTTAGTGTTCCACGGGAGGTTCCGCCGGAAAGTCTTCCCACCCGGTAGGGTTGTTGATTCCGAGTGCCAGGTTCCAATCCTGCTGAGGAAGGACTGGTTCCATTGGGGGTGCTACAAGAATATTTAACCTCTGGTGCAAGAGGTTAATTTCTTGGAAGCTGCTTTCAAGTCCCATCGTAAGATCGTTAATACGGTCGATTAGGACCTCCTCTACTGAAGTCATTTCGTCAAGAGCCTCCCTTAATGCTATCACATAGTGCACAAGTGTAGCTTCAATGGAGGGTCTTCTTCCTCTTCGGCTGTTTGACGAATGCACAGAAGATGTTTCCCTGTTTTCACTTGACATTCTACGAAAAATAAACTGAAAAAGTTTATTTAAATAAAACAGTTACCGGACACGGCCCCGTGCTCAATGAGCACAGCCCCGTGTTCATCTTTCTGCAGAATTTTGGAGCAAGGAAACTTGGATTTTTAAGTTATTTTCTAAACTTGTGGGGTCCTTTTAGTTGCTAATAACTTAAAACAATGTTACATAACATGTTTTTACCAAGATTCCTTTGAACAAAACTCATTAATCCTTACCACAAAGTTTGAAGAATTCAAACTTTTAATGGTAGTTCTTTGAAGAAAGATGGAGAAGAAGGAAATGGCTAAAAGAGGAAAGGACAAGATGGGTTGTTGGAACCTTCTTTTAGACTTACCTAGGATAGTTTGAGAGAAGATTCCTGCAAATCTCTGCCCCAAGTTGGTCCAAATGTGCAGAATTCTTGGCTGCATTTATAGAAAACGACAGCATCCTGGACACGGCCCCGTGCCCAGTGGACACGGCCCCGTGTGCAGGTGGAGTTCTGACACAGTTTGTCCGCATTCTGACGTACTGATCAGAATGGAATCTTTTGATGGACACGGGGGCGTGTTGGCTGGACACGGCCCCGTGTCGAGGGACTGTTTTATGAAGTTGTCTAGTTTTTTAAGGAACTTGTTAGTATCGGGTGGCTCCTGACTGGTTGGAACAACCCCAAAGTGCCTAAGATACCTTAATTGTCCTAGACTAAGGCGAGAACGCAAGAGGTTGTCGGTGAGGGTAATTCCTATTTTCATTCTAGGTGGACAAGTCCAACCCTTTCCCGGGCTCTCGTTAAAGAAGGTGTATGCCGAATCGCTCATGTCTATGTATGCACCGAACGAAGTCGATGGAGAGTCCTTCACGGCACAATCGACACAGGGACGACTATCGTCCAAGTCTTTGCTAGGTACTAAGGCATTTTCGGGAGCAACGAGGTTGTTGGAATGCGGTTCCAGCATTTCGTCATGGTCATCGTCTTGGGGTGGATTAATAAAATCCTTCCTAAGCTCTTTTAACCAATTCAGAATTAGCTTTTCTAGTTGAAATAACTCATCAAGGAGCATTTCCCCTAGAATATCTGGCTGGGCGCATTCGAGGGAAAAATAGTGCTTATTTTTACTTTCACCCCTCTTAAGGTTGTAAGAAGTCGGTGGGTCCATGTAATGGGGCCTATAATTTAGAAAGTAGCATTCTACTTCTTCATGTTTGCCACCACATAATTGACACCACGTACCATAAGAGTGCCGAAAGTAAAAACAATTACTATCACTCATGTTTATGTCAGAAATTACCAACCGCCGGGATCTAACGGTTCTGTTTTCAGTAACTGAAACTTGGGCACGGGGGCGTGTTGAGTGGGCACGGCCCCGTGTTCAGCTTACTGTCTGACGTAAAACAGGATTGCCAGTTCCAATGATTGAGCACGGGGGCGTGTTCAGCGGGCACGGCCTGTGCTGAGCTCTGCAGAAGCTGAAAAACTAAGAAAATCCTAAAAAAATAAAAAGAAAAAGGAAAAATGATTAGGCCGTTGATTCCTAACTTTCTTAAAATCCTTGTGTCCCCGGCAACGGCGCCAAAAACTTGATGCGTGTGAAGTGTCGTATATATTAGGTGTATATTTTAAGCCCTTTTTAACACTTATTTTAGCCAAGTTTTAAATTTATAAAACACGATATTTCACTAACACTAAACACACATATGGGCAAGTGCACCCATCGTTGAGTGTAGTATAGCGTTGGTAAGATACCGAGGTCGTCTAAGGACACAAGAGCTTTTAGTACCAGTTTATCCTCAACGTCTAATCAAAATAAAAGTTTAGAAAAAGGTTTTAAGCTAAGAAAAATAAAAACTAACTAAAATGCTGAAAATAAAAATAAAATAAAAACAGATAGACAAGATGAATCACTTGGTTCCGACTCGTATCTAGTATAACCTTTGATTATTTCCGCACTTTTGCACATAATTAAGAGATTATCTTAGTTATTGTAGTAGGCCCCTCTTTTGAAGGTGACGTTACCCTCACCCCAGTAGTTTGAGTCAGCAAGGATACAATCCTAAAAGGGTGGATTATTGGAAGATAATGAATTAAGTTATTAATGCAGTATTATGGTAGGCCCCGCTTTTGGCGGTGACGTTACCCTCGGCTAAGTAGTCTGAGTCAGCAGGGATACAGTCCTAAATAGCCGGGTTATAGTATTAATAGTAGTTAACTTATGAGGGGATGAAAGAGTTTGGACCCCCGCCATCCAATACCGTGAAGTATTGAAGGAGGTCCTACTAAATTTGACCCAGGTCCATTGCAGGACCTCTAAACGCTGAACAATGGCAAGACCTTTACCAAACCGTTCCCTTAACCCCCGACCAGGTAGCCAACATACCTCCATATAGACCGTGGAGATATGAATGGTGAAAATCCTTTATTTTATATAGACAGTAAAATAATGCCAAGACACCACGGACAAACGATAAGGAAAGATCACCTTCAACATAAGTAACTAGTTATTAAAGTCATTAATACAAAACCAAATAAAAAGTGCAAAAGATTAGAAATAAAAAGTATTATACTAGACACTTTGTCTTCACCAAGTGATGTAAGAGACTTAGGCAAACATGGCCTTGATTGTCAAGAACTCTTACGATCAATCTTGGATCCCGAGACGACTCACACACTCTACGATGGACAATGGATGATGGTGTTGTGATGGTGGTGGGTGGTGGATGAAGTGTGAGAGAGGTGGTGTGCCAAGGGATGAGTTGAAATGAATCCAAGCACTCCTATTTATAGGCTGAACAGAGAGCTGGGCACGGCCCTGTGCCTGTCTGACACTCTTTCTCCTCATTAATTGTAATTCGCAATTACAATAAATGCGCCTGCTGTACTTTCGACACGCCCCCGTGTCCGCTGGGCACGGCCCGTGGTGGGCAATAGAAGCTTCTATAGGTTTGTCTTTTCTGCTGCTTCTTGGGCACGGCCCCGTGCTGGCTGAGCACGGGGCGTGTTCAGTCTTCTGACTTCTCTATTTTGCTTTGGAAGGTGCCGTTGAGGGGTCGGGCAGTCCACTAATGTTCCTTTCCTTGTATTTATGTTGGAATTAGCTGTCTTTTTGCTTCTTTTGTATTTTTGAGCTCATTTAATCCTGAAAATACAAAAGGAAGACAAAAACACTCTTTTTCCAATATTAGTACTTAAAAAGGGTTAGTTTTATGCCTTATTTGATGTAATTTATATGTTGCATTTTACACACATCAGGATCATTTGGGTCTAGTAATGGTCACTTAACACATTGAAACACTTAAACACCTAAAGCTTTTCTAACAATCTCCTAAAAATTCTAACACTTGAAAACAATTAAAACAATTCACAACATGGACACCCCCCAAACTCGGCGCACATGTGGACCCCCCTTGCCCACTTAGTAAAAGATCTTGATATTTTCACCACTTGTGCAAGTGGTGAAACTTGGTGAAAGACAACAAGTTACCTTGAATTCACTAAGCACATTACATTACATTTTCACCTTTCATTACACACACTTAAGAAACTCTCTCAATCTTCATCTTTTTAGCCAAGAATACCCACCAAAAACCTTCACTTTTTAGCATTTCTTTGATGATCAAGATGGAGTTACATGAATCTTAGGAGGATCTAAAGCAACAACAAGTTGAAGCAAGCCTTTCCTTCCATTCAAGAGCTTTCTAGCATCAAGATCATCACTTTTCTTTTCTTTGATCATCATCTAGATCATCCCTAGCCACAAGTGCTAGAAATGAGCCTTCTAAATCCCTTTTTCATACTTATTTATGTATTTATTGTTTTAAAGAACAAGTTATAACTAAACAATCATACAAAATAAGATGAAAATACAAAGAAGCATAATAAAAATCATGATATAAAAGATTGTTTATGTTATGATTTAAAGCTTATTACTTGCATATTTGATCTAGTTATGATGAATATCATATGAATAACTTGTTAGATGATGTTTAAAAACATGATCTAACAAGTGTACATGAAAATATTAAAAGGGTTATGTTAAACATAATGTTTAATGGATGATCATAATCTTTGGTATTATTAAAGTGAATAAGGTTTTTCACTAAAAATAATGCTTTTACAAGATTTATAAAAAGGAACATACAAGATGGGTTTTGTATAAAAGTTCAACAAACTAGAAGTAAAGTACGGTTTTTGACCTAGTAAACATATGTAGAGATCATACCAAAACCCTACTTGATTATGAGTTCATCTTGTTAAGTTTATGTTATAAATCTCATGTGCTTTCTCTTAGAAATAAGATGAGTAATTGTTGGTGATTTTGAAAAGAAAAAGATAAGTTTTATTAAACATGCAAAGGTTATATTTCAAAGGAAATATGGCCAATTTTTCTTAGAAATCATATGTCATAAAAACTATCATTTTTGACAAAATCTTTACTAGAATGAAAGATTTGAAAGAATAGTTTTTATAAAAACAAAACTAGATATAAATATATATTTTTGAGAAAATATATATTTAGAAATCTCAACAACTTATGTGCTATGTGTTATTTGATTGTATTAGTTATATGTATGAAAGTTAGGAACTTGAATACAATGATACAAATAAACACAAGACACATTACAACTAAAGTCTTACAAAATTACATATAAATACACCTTAAAAGCGAATTACGGACGATCCGGATATACGAACACAACTTATGGACAAATCGGACTTACGGACAAATATACAAACTATATAAGTATATGGACTATAATATATAATATATCAAAGGCTTGGTAAACTACGTTTTCTAAACCGAACAAGTAACCATATATTTTCTACAAGTATATTTTAAAAATGTATTGTTTTTGAAATGTATAATGATACATATATATTTCTTAACATCTAAAATATATTATTTTGGTGAAAGACTAAAATTATAATTTTAGAACTAGTCTTAAAAATAGATTATTTTTAAGATGATTCTTAAACCTTTTACCAAGTATAGATTATATATATTCATATGAAATATATCTTAGAATACATAAGTATATATATTCTAAGAATACAAGATCATGTGTAATGAACACGAGGATATACGCATTCCTATATGTACAGCTATACACTCACTCACATCACCAACACTTGGTGAAAAGACAATTATACAAGTATGCCCATACATGGGAATTATTCTTACACACACAGTTACTCATACGAGACACATTCACACATATACAATTTATTCATACAAAACACGAAGTCAAGAAGACTTGATCCGATAATACAACTCACAAGATATAAGAATATATATATTTGGCGAAATATATATTAAATAGTTATCAATTAATACATCTAAGACACAGTTCAACGAATAACAAATACATACAAGTCTTAACACATATTCAAGATAAAAGACTTGTACATGATTCATTAAAAAGACCGAAGTGCCTAACAAATCTAGGACCTTTGTAGGTCGTGATACAACTCAAGACAACTGCAAGTGAGGTTACAATTATATACAGTTTACGGAACGCAATTCTGTGAGTTCATGTCCCCTCTTCATTTTAATTGCTTTACAACTTTACAACTATCGTGGAAAATACATGTTCAATAGTATGATAAGTCAAGGAATGAAACACCATAGATCATGTGTGAATAGGGTCATACAACTAAGCACCATTAATCCAGTTTGGACCTAGGTACAAGGGGTTAGATCTAATGGGTTTTGGCGAGCCATACTCTTGGTCATGGACCCATACAGAAGAGTGCATTTGTGTCCCAGTCGATGGTAGTCGACACAAAATCGTCTTGGTTTGGATTGCTTCCTATTTCGTCACACATATTAATGTCCTTGCAAAACATTAATGATCAACGATTTCATTGACGCTTTACATACTACATCTTTACATACTAATTTTCATCTTATACAACTCACATTTTACAGATACATTTTATACAACTGACATTTTACAGACACATTTTATACAACCACATTTTACAGATACATCTTATACAACTAAACTGCATGAGCTCGCCAACTTTTGTTGATGTTTTCAACTTAACTTGTATTTCAGGGAATTAGTGGACCATGCCGATATTTCAGACAAGAAAGTAACTATCAAGGCTCCATGCTACCATTTGAAGGGTTTTCCCATTATATACCGCCTCTTTGCGGTGATATAGTGGTTAAAGCCTTAACATTTTAGAACTTACATTTTGATGTATGAAGCTATGACAACCTATTTTCATTTGATGGTTTGTAATCAGTACACTTAATGTATGTTGTGTTCTTTTGAAACAATTATGGAATTGGCATTGGAGCATGTTTTATTCACTTTGTATGTTCACTTATATTGTTATGCAATGATAACCGATCAGATCACACCTCACGCTTCCGCTACGAGCGGGTGTGACACCACGTTTAGCCGGATTAGTGGCAGTTGAGATGCTTAGAGAGAAAAGGTACATAACTTTTGGTATATCGAATGGTTTTGGGGTAGCTTCGATCGTAATGTATACCAACGTCTAGATTCATGTCGCCTGTTTTCGCTTCCCATCATTAACATCATGGTCCATCTGTTACATTGGGATTATTTCCACTTCCTATTCATGGCGGATCCATTGAATGACCGATCTATTATAATTCATAACTGGCCAGATTAAAAAGTAATGACCTTTCTGTGTAGTCAATTGACAGATTCAATTGTTCATATATGATATATCTCACATAGAGCAACCTTAAAACCATACATAACTCTAACTTGAATATACTATACTCAATCAAAATAGTAGGCAGGACCCCACTATACTAACTTCTGTAAACCTATTCCATCAACCACATATAAGTTTTTGTTGGTGCATGCGTCTGTCGACTACGTCTTGTATCGAGTCTTATATTAGAATTGTTAGATCAGGGCACGTTGTTCGAGAAAACTAGGGTTTGGATGGTGTTTTAAGCTAATTCCGCTTGAAAGTGTCAAGTACCATTTCAAGCGAAATTAACTTGGTTAATTCCGTTTGAAATGGTCATGGTCACTTTCAAACGGAATCACATGCCTATAAATACCTCCTCAAACGAAATCATTTGTATCTTTTCCGGTTTCAGTGTCGAACTGCTGCCGAAGTGTCGTCTCACTGTAAATTGTCATCAAATCAATAATATCGACAGTTAATGAGTATATCTTGCTGAATTGAACTCAATACGTCTGTTTCCGCCTTTCGTATTTAGAAAAACTCTTCTGATCGACTCGTTCAGGTCTGAAAATGATACTACAAGTGGTATCAGAGCTCAGGAAGAAGCGTTCTTACCAATTCAGCTGAAATTTCTGATTTCTACACCTTCTTTTTCAAAATTAACAACTTTTCACGGTTAAAATCGGCTAAATTTCTCTCAGAATGTGCGCAATACTGTTTTAACAATTCCTTGAAAAAATTAGACCTTAATTCGATCTAAAACTGATAAAATTGGTAATTTCGTTTCAAAAACAGTTCGAGAATGATGACGTCAGCAGCATTTCAAACGAAATTAGACCTTAATTCCGCTTGAAACAGGTATTCCGCCTGAAATATTGGTTGATTCCGTTTGAAACAGATAATTCCGTTTGAGTGATTCTGTTTGAATCACTAATTCCGCTTCAACTGGTTATTCCGTTTGAACATTTCATACGGAATTAGTAATTCCGTTTGAAAGTGTGTTACCTCAAACGAAATTAGGGTAATTTCGTTTCAAAGCTAATTCCGTTTGAACTGGGTATTTCCGTTTGAAAGGAATCACATTTGAAAGATAATTCCATTTGAAAGGCTGTTTTGAGAATTGCTTGAAAACCGAATCATGGAAGAGGAATTTTATAACGCATTTGCTACTCCGGTTACCCCTATTACTCTTGTACAGAACACGATGTTGGAAAATGAAACGAGGACTATGCAAAAACCACCTAAGCTCATGAACATTGAGGAGTATAAAGGTTGGGAAGGACATTTTGAAAACCGGGTTCAAGCAAATTATTTGGATGCTTGGGAGTGTGTTGAGATGAAATATGTTAGACCGATGACTGATGATGAGGAGATTATAGAAATAAAAGACCTTAGTGCTGAAGATAGAAAGAAATACAAAGATGAGAAAATGATGTTAAGTCTACTACAACAAGCTGTGAAAGAAGATATTTTGGTTTTATTGCAACACAATGGAACTTTTTATTCAATATGGAAAGCTTTAAGATCAAAGTTTGTTGGAAGTCAAGAGATGGTTAAAAACAAAAAATCACTTTTGAAGAAAGAGTTTGATCTGTTTCGTGGTTTGAAAATTGAAAGCACAAAGCAAATAATTGAAAGATATTGCAATCTGTTAGCTAACATGAAGAGATTGAGCATCAACAAAGATAATGAAGAGTTGATCAAAAAATTGGCTGATGCATTGCCATATGAGATTTGGGGTACATATCTCATGATGTTAAGGAACAAGAAAGGGTTTAGCAGTCTAACACTGAGCAAGTTTATTGAAAAGATTGAGGCTCAGGAGATGGAACAGAGAAAGGTTTTAAGAATGAAAGATTTTGATGGTGAACAAGACATTGAGCTTTATTACAAAGCAGGGTTGAATGACAAAACTACCAACATGTCACCAAAGGTTGAGACTGCATTCAATGCAAAGAGTTCATCAGGAAGTTCATCCAAAGGATCAAACAGCAACACAAGTTTTTCATCATATCCATATTTTGATCCGAACATTTCAGCAACCAAGAATGGCAGAAAGCTACAATGCAACATTGTATTGAATCTTGAAAATGATCAGGATTATTCTGAAGAAGTTGCAAAAAGCCATATGTCTTTGTTGGGAATTGTGTTGGAGTCGTATGGAAGTTTTGTGGCAGGTCGGATCGGGAATCCAATGCTTACAAAAGAGGATTACGATCAGATTGATGCTGAAGAGATGGAATTGATGGACATAAAGTGGTGTTTGGCAAGTGTGTTGAGACGAGCTGAGAAATTTAAGCAGATCACAGGAAGAAATGAACTACATGATGCTAATGTTTCTACTTTGGTTTTTGATAAATCTAAAGTCACTTGTTTTCGTTGCAGGGAAAAAGGACACTTCAAGAGGGAGTGCACAAATCGCGAAGCAAGTGGAGCTCAAAATCCGTTCAACAACAATGATTACTACCGAAAGGCCATTTATCATCAAGCTGCTCAACAACGACAAGAACCAGAAGTGGAACATGGTAGAAAAGTAATAGAGGAGTCTTCAAAGAGAGCATGTTTGGTGAATCAAGAAGATTTCAGTTGGGACAAATATATTTCAGCCGACAACAAAGCATGCCTAATCAATCAAGATGATGAAAAATTGCCAGAAGGTTTTAGCTGGGCAAATTTCAATTGGGATGATTATGATCCAAATAAAACTTCAAATCACAAAGCGTTTGTTGCTCGAGTCGAAGAAGATAGTGATGATGATAGTGAGTATTATGCAAAACGAATGGCAGCTCATTTGAAAATGATGGCAGAAAGTGATAGTGAAGATGAAAAAGCTAAAAAGAAAAAGAAAAAGGTCCAAACACCAGTCAGTAGTGATGATGAGGAAGTTCCAGTGATAAAGAGAAAGGTAAAGGAAGTTCCAAAGTTCAAAGTTGATGAAGAAGTTGATGCAAGAAAGATTCCTGTGAATTGTGAAACCTGTAAGATTATGAAAAAGAAAAACAACGAATTAATTAACAACATGAACAGGTTGAAGGAATCATATGATGTTCTGAACAAAGCAATGAATCAGTACAATCAATCAAGTGAAGAACAAGCAACAGCAATGAAGATACTTCAAGGAGCTTTCATGACAAAGCAGAGAGTCGTCAACAATTACATTGAGAAGTGTGCTATTTTGGAACAAAAACTGGAAACTCAAAGAATTGAAACAGAAAGAGTTAATCGATTGTTAAAAAGTTACTCATGTACTTCTTATGTCATTGACAGGATTTATCCAACTGTTGAAGGCATGAAGGCTTTTGAAGATGATGAAGTAACTGAAGAACAAAAGGTATCTGAAGAAAAGACTCCTGAAAAGAAGAAAGAAAATAAGAAGGATACTGAAGTGAAGAAATCTGGTAAGAAACAAAGTGCCAGTTACAACAAGTGTCCACCCCCGCTTGAAAATGGATATTCTCCAAGAAATCCAAATTCAGAAAGAGTCAAAAAGGCAACAAACTTACAGTGGGAGTCGGAGTCTTCAGTTAACCTGCCAGAAAATATTGATGTTACGTTTACATCGTCTGACACTGATCAACAATCTCAATTGATGAAGAAAGTCATGGATCACGTGTTAGATAATGATGAAACTGAGGAGTCAAAGTCGGAGTCTATGTCAGAGTCAAAGTCTGAGTCCAACACTCCAAGTCAAACAGTCAAACAGGGCAAAAGGATTTACAATAAAGAATTCCTGTTATCAAAATCTAATTTGAATGATGAAACATTTAAAGTGGCTTATACTTTGAATGATTCTGACAAATTATATTCTGATGAGGAATTTCCAATAAGAGGTGTCAAAACCGAACTAATCAAAAAGGTTTTCAAACTAACAGAAATTAATATTTCTGAAATAAAAGATGTAAATCTTAATGATAAACCTAAAAAGTACATCTCAAGAGCTCAACAAAGAGAAAACCAGAAAAAAAGTTACAATTCTGGTTCTGGTTATCAAAAGAAACCAAACCATAACGGTAATTACAAAAAGAAGGGTTTGGGTTTTATTCCACCAGAAAATCATAAAAATGAAAAATATGTTCGTGATTTTAAATCAGAAATGATATTTGTTGCAGGTACTTCTGCCGAGGAGGAACAAAAGAGCCCATTCTGGAAGCAATCTAACAAAGAGTTCCTTGCGAAGAAGCAAGAAGAGATGAAGTTTGCTGATCAGATGAAAGAAACAAGAACCTGTTTTCAATGCAAAATAAGTGGTCATATTGCCAAAAAATGTCCCAAGGCAATTCAATCAAAACAGGGAGTTTCTAAACTAAAAGATAAAGAGGTTGTGTTTGAACCACCAGTTGACAGATCTAAACTTTTCAAGAATTCAAAATTTGAAATTGGTGAATGTTCAAACAGGTTTTACAAGAGAAGGGAAAATCTTGACAACCAAAAATGGGTTGTTAAGAAATCTGATGAGAGTTTTAGCAATGATTCTGATTTGTCAAAGTCAGAAGAGCTATCATCTGGCGATGAATCTGATTCCACAAAGTCAGAGGAGCCAAAAGTTGTTTCAAAAGATGAGAAATCAGTATCGCCAATGGATGATGCAAATTTTCCACCATTGAGGGCAGAAAATTTTAAGCAAAAAGTTGGTAAAGTTGAAATTTCAAATCAATTTTTCTCAGAAAAGAAAGAATTTGATGTTGAAAAGGCTTTTAACTCCAAAGTGAAACACATTTTTGAAAAAATGGTTGATGATAAAGTCAATGGGGTTAAAGAATTTTATGAGAAGAAATTGAAGAAACCAGGTAAGATTGTGACATCCCAGGTTTGTGACTGGGATGGAACTTATTATGAACAGTAAATCCTGGACTTGCCGGAGCTCCCAGGTTGGTAATTGTGGAGCAGGTATCGGCATCTTTCTTGAGAAATTCACCCTGGTGATATTTCGACTTACAAGTGGTTATTGAATTATTTCTTACAAGTGGTAAATCAGGGACATTAAGTTGTACTTGATTTTCTACATGTGGTTTTTCTCAGTTGAACCTAAAACTGTTATATTTTTAAAGTGGTTGAAGAACAAGATGATGAACCCTGAACCTACAAGAGGTTTTGTGAAATCAACAAAATTTATTTTCCGGAAAAACCATTTGATTAAAACAAACTTAAGTGTTTTGAAATCATAATGGGAAAATAGTTTGTTGTAAGGGGGAGTTCTGATTGTTTATGCCAAGTGGATGGCGAATTGAAGAGATTCGATATCAGTTGTCACTTTACTTGTACAGTTTGTTTTCAAATTTTTTAAATGATTTTGAATTTTAGGGGGAGTAAGAATTTCAGAAAATCCAAAAACATTTGAAAATTTGAAAAAGACAAAAACATGATAAAATGAAAATTGAGTTTTGTTGTCAAAAAGAGGAAATGATAGTACATCAGTGGACGATCACAACATGCTAAAGAATTGGAAAGTTAAAATGTGATAAACGATCTCACTGATGATGTGTCAGTAGGTTTTTACACATTTAGTAGATTGTGACGAGATATAAACCAAAATTTCAAACTTACTTATATCGTGGGGAACATCTCTCGGATATATGGGTAACCCCCGAAATCTTGTTTGAAAGGTCCCTCTTTCTGAGATACTAGGTCTTTATACTCAGTGATATCTGGGGTATTATCCCGGGACTTCTGATTTTGCGGAAGCAATGGCCTAGTCCCCGGAGAATACTTTACGCTTGCTTGAAATATAGCCTACCCCCAGCATAAAAAAATGATGAAACATTGCAAAATGCTAATCATGTGTTGTTGTAAAAAAGATCCTCTAAAGGGGACCCACCAAAAGTCGAAGCCGTCATCTCTCTGCTGAACGGAAGTTCTGACCTGAGCTCTCACGGTGCTCGCATTTAACCCCTTACAGATATCATCTAGGTATACTCACCTGTAAGACTGAATATTGGGATCTGGATACGGGAGTATATTCAAGTGGTGGGACACGTGAATAAGTTTAAGTGCTTAAGACATTAATCTCGTATCTCGGAGCAGTTAAACTTTGTGTGAACATTTAAGTGGATCGGTATACTGACAATCTAAGCGAATCGTTTAGAACTTAAAATGTTTGAAGCTTAACGGTGTTGGTGATTTGTCTCAAAAACTGATATGATCCTCTTACACAATCTCACAAAAATATTGTTTGAAAATATTTAATTTCTGCATTTATTTGTTTCTACAAGTGGTGTCACTTTCATATTTTGAAAAATCCAAAAAGATTTTCGACAACTGGTGTTGGAGAGCTGATTTTCAAAATTCCATGTGCTAGACATGATGAACAAATGGTTTGGGAAGTGTGTTGTTGTAAAGAAAAATGATATTTCTTAAAGAGGTTCATCAAAGTTTAACATTGTAAAATCATTCATTGATTGAATAATTCCTGCAAGTTGTTCATCAGAGTTTATAAATGTTAAATCATTTTGAGAATTATATTTACATGTGATTAGCAGAGTATAAATTTGTCAAAGTTTAAATTTGTGAAATTTATTGTTGGGTAAGAGATTTTTGCAGTAAAAATTAAAGCCAACAACAGATCTTGGGATAAATGGACAGATGGCCAGGTTTCGATCCTGAGTAAGATGTAAGCCAGGACACGATCTTGAACCTGTGGAAGCCAGACTGCAATCCCAGCTTATCGAAAGGGGGAGTCTGAATGACAAATAGCCAGGTTCTGATCCTGAGATTGCTGATGCTGATGAACTTAAGGAATCAAGAGATTTCTGTTGGTGATGATAGAGAAAGGAGAGAGAATTGAGGATGCCTTACAGTGTCAGATACTTCAAAGAGCATGAGAAGACTGATAAAGACCGAAGGTGCAAAGACTCGACACTTAAGACTCGTCAACATTCGAGGGGGAGTCTGTTGGTGCATGCGTCTGTCGACTTCGTCTTGTATCGAGTCTTATATTAGAATTGTTAGATCAGGGCACGTTGTTCGAGAAAACTAGGGTTTGGATGGTGTTTTAAGCTAATTCCGCTTGAAAGTGTCAAGTACCATTTCAAGCGAAATTAACTTGGTTAATTCCGTTTGAAATGGTCACAGTCACTTTCCAACGGAATCACATGCCTATAAATACCTCCTCAAACGAAATCATTTGTATCTTTTCCGGTTTCAGTGTCGAACTACTGCCGAAGTGTCATCAAATCAATAATATCGACAGTTAATGAGTATATCTTGCTGAATTGAACTCAATACGTCTGTTTCCGCCTTTCATATTGAGAAAAACTCTTCTGATCGACTCGTTCAGGTCTGAAAACGATCCTACAGTTTCAATTATTCAAACAACAAACAACATAGATCCATATGTCATCATAAAACCATAACACACTCGACTTCAACCACACATACAAATCAAAACTCTCACATGCTTCAACTGACCATGCCACCTAGACAACACAACAATCTGATCATTCTGTGTCTTCCATGCACGATTCTCGAAGCAAAGCTAAAGAATATCAATCGCTGCCTTTTTTCGTTCCGCTGACATCACAATTAAGCATCATCTGCTTCTCCACATTTAACAATGACTCTAGTTGAGTATCCAAATTAGCTGTTGCTCCCTGAAAAAAAAAACACATAAACAGAGGATTTCAATTAGCATTCGAAGATGAATATATATGAATTACAATCAAATTACAAGATAGTGTCGTAATCGTATCATAAAACTTACCATTTCGGATTCAATTGTAGTGCTAGAGAAACGAAATCATTGAAAATTGGACACAATTTGGGGATTTGTACGAACCCTAGGTGAGAAATATGTGGCTTGGTGAACAAGTTGAAGTGAAAAATGATTTGTGAAATCATGCTACTTGAAGTCTATTTCAAAATGTCAAAATAAAAAATTAGAACAAAGATTGTTTAGGTTAAAAATGAGATACCTAGAGCAAGATTGGATGTAGAGATTGAAAAACCTAGGCTCTCGACCAGAACAACCCCCGCATCCATGACCGGAATCGTCGCCGGTGTCTCCTTTTCTCCTTGTCGGTTTTCACTTCTTCTTCTTCTTCTTCTTCTTCTTCTTCTTTTCTCTATCTTTCTCTATCTCTTAGAGATCTATTGTGAAGCAGGAGGTGGAAAGGTTAAGAAGGATTTGTAGGTATTATACTGATTTCGTCGATTTATATGTAAATGAGGGGTAACATCGGAGGATGGTAGGCAAGAAGCCGACCATTAATCAAAAGGTCTCCAGGCTGGGAGAGGAACGGTCATGTTAATGCTCCGACTTCATTTATTCCATAGATGAGATCTCTAGTATACCCCTCTAGCGTCTAAATCGATGTGCGTCAATCGTTATCTAATCGACTTACGACTGTAAACTATAGGAAGTAACAATGCGATAAAGTTAACTAATCGATAATCAAGCTATGCTACTCGACTTAATTTGGTTATTATACATGTGTGTGTGCCTTATGTGTTACTTGTGCGTGTTATATATATATATGTTGTGGCAATCAATCGAACTCGAACACGAATCACAATCGAACTATGGTATTTAGTGGTTGGGACTAAAAGTAATTTGACTAGGAAACCCTATCGTGTCGAACCACGCGCAATCGAAATCGAAACATAAAAAATCGTCGCGTCAAACAATCGAACCACGTGCCATCCGGCCGGATAGCCATCCGACCGGATAGCCACTACGCTCCAGGTCAGGCGTCATCCGACCAGGATGTCATTCGACCGGATCGTCATCCTGGCGGTACGCCATCCGATCGGATAACCTTTTCCTCTTTTGGAATCCTATAAATACCCCTGTCATTGTCATTCTTTCCACTTTTGGAAGTCCTTATCCGAACAGCTCGTGTTCCCCCACCTTTTCTTCGATTTCTCTCAATCCAGGTAAGATCTCGTCCTAAATCTTGTACTTTCTTGATCCACACGCATTCCTACACCCTTCTATGTTTTAAATCTTATCTTTTAACCGTGAAATCACTAGATTTCGGGTGTTCTAGGATGATGTCATCATGTGTTCTTCAAGAACTTCATGTTTTGGCCTCAATCCACCAAGAACAACTTAGATCTAACCGAATTCCACATAGATCTTGTAAAGATCTCGACACAAGTGTGGTGAAAGGGGAT
The DNA here is from genome assembly GCA_030545235.1 of Helianthus tuberosus. NCBI lineage: Eukaryota > Viridiplantae > Streptophyta > Magnoliopsida > Asterales > Asteraceae > Helianthus > Helianthus tuberosus. The sequence continues at coordinate 64,325,192 of CM060397.1, read as the reverse complement.
TGAAAGATGGTTTCTAACTTTCTTTCTACTCTTTTGCACTCAATGTACTCAAAACCGATAGGATCCGACCTTGACTTAGTCTTCTACTCGATTGTAGTGTTGTACTAGCTCAAGATCCGGATTCTACCCACGAGACTACCGATTTCGGGTTAGTCAAGAACAACCGTCCAGAACCGATAACTGACCGAGCTAGGGTGATTCCTGGTCGGTTTAGTCATCTGAGTCGAACTAGGGGTTCTGTTGGCTAACACGTTGTCAAAGTGTCTCGACATAACGACAAACCATCAAAACGACCAAGTGTAAGACGAACGGAACAACCATAACGGATTGCTATCCGACCGGATTACAATCCGATCGGATAGTTCATCCGAACGGATTGCCAATCCGAACGGATCACACTTGGGTCCCACCTTTTAAACAACCTTATCTAAAGTTTGAGTATTGAACGAAATGTAATCCGATCGGACGACCATCTGACTGGATTACTCTTCGGATCATGAGATACTAAGACTTTAAAGACTTAAACAATTTTCAACATGTTCAATAACAGGATTGCCATCCGATCGGACTGCCATCCGATCGAATGATGCTCTGTTGTGAACTTGTCTTCAGTAAGCAACCTCATCACTAAGTCGCCGTCCGACCGGACCACTGTCCGACCGGATGACCATCCGAACGGATTGCCATCCGTACGACAAGTCATTCGATCGACCGACTTGAAGGATAGAGATACTTCAATGTTTTCAAATGCTACAACAAAAACTTCAAAAGTCAAACCATCTTACACAAACACATTCTCTTTATAGGAAGAAACAATCCACTCGAATCGCCATCCGACCGGACCACTGTCCGACCAGATGACCACCCGAACGGATTGTTATCCGCACGGATTGCTGTCCGATCGGATTACCATCCGATCGAACCACTATCCGACCCCTTCTTACTTTGTGACGTTTTACGCATCACTTATCGTTGTACTATCGAATCTACTCAAGCTAATCTTACTCGCTAAGCGCTCCCTTCAATCCATTCATCACTGTGAGTATACTCGATCCCTTTTTCTTTAAGCACTTTTGGGTGTTACATACGTTACGAATATTCAAACTACAACAATCACACTACTCAATACTATTTGAACGCTAACCGTTAATGCATGTTATACGTGGCTCATGAATGCTTGTTTGTTATGTTTACACATGGAATGTTGTCTACCTGCCTTAGCAACGATAGTACTATAGTTTGGACTCAGCACCCGTTCACGGGGGTTGTTAAGGACCATTACTTGCATGGATTACGGTGGTAATCATGTATTGCGAACTGCCTCGGGCAGTCAACCCGTAGTCATTGGTATTGATGGATCTATGTCGATAACTAACGTGCTTCATTTCACTATGTGTACGTGCTGGTTATGCGTAAACGAATTCAAACTCTATATGTTATTATCAAACTTGTATGCTCACCTTTACATTTTATGTATTGACTTTATTTTAACGTATGTGACAGGTGCTTAGGTTGTTTGTATGCCTATCTCACTGTGAAATCGAGGCTAGGAAAGGTCTAGGATGCTCTCTGCGCAGTGATGAAATCGAAGCTAGGAAAAGAGGTCCTAGAAACCAATAAATAAACTATTTATGTTTAAATCTGAGTTGTCGGAACGGAATTTCTTGCCTAGATTTTATCTGTAATAATTTGTTTACTGTTTGAGACATGGTATGGGACATGTTAATTTAAATTGAATGGTAATGATAGTTGTTATGGAAACTTCTGGACAATCTGTTTCGCTCAGTGTCATGCCCCGATGATTCCGCCATCGGTTGGGGTGTGAAAATAAAGTATTAATTGTATGAAATCGGCGTCTCTTTATTTACCCTTCGTCCCTTGAAACCCTACCACTGAAGGGTCTTAGTTCAAATGAGAATTGATTCTAAGTTATTGGAATAAAATTGTGTTAAACAGTATTAAATGAGAATTGATAAATTTATCCAAGAGGTCCTTCTGCACATACAAATTCTTTGGTTCAATACTTCAATGCCATAATAATACCCATTATTACCCATACCAAAAACTTAACCGGTATCCTCCATTAATGGGAATAAAACAAATCCTTTGGTTCAATGCTATAAAAATGCAAGCCCTCCTGCATATACAACATTCTTACCAAAACCCTTCTTGCCATGTGTCATCTAGTATTCTGATGTACACCTACCTTGAACATTCACATACACACATTCAAAGCTTTGGAAACAAACTTACCAGTCTTGGCGAAACTCCTGATTATCTGCATATTTTATTTATTCTCTACACGTCATCTAGGATTCTGGTAACCACACGACCCGGTAACTTCGTTTTCATTTACATACAAATTGAGCCTTTTTTTACCTCCCTTTAATGGCACCATTACAAGATGCATCCTAAACATGGGCCCCTAATCTACAAAGAATTCTTAGTTGGTGAGGAGGGGCTGACTCAGTTACCTTGTTGAAGACCCCGCTTTTCGCCCTGTTGTTGAGAAATTCATTGCATTAAGTACATTTTAATAATGTCAGTTTTATAAAATTAATAAAATTATAAGCACTTTACAATAACAAGATCAAAATGCTTTCTTCCATGCTTTTGCTAAGTCGTACATGAAGCTTGGCGAGTTGGGGTAGCTTTCGCAAAAAAAAAAAAAAAAAAAACAACTATATTATTACAATCGAATTACTTAAAAACAAATTTTAAACTGTTTTGACTTGTTATTTCACATATTTGCTTTAAAGAGTTCCAGGATACGCTACATCCGTGTGTTCGTGTTCATGTCCGTGTTCATGTTTTCGCTGAGTAGACAAAAAAGTTAAGTACAACTTGGTTCGGGGTGACACAAAGTATGATGAAATAATGATAACTCTAGGTAGTTCCATTTGTGTGACACAAAGTATGATGAAATCTTTTGGTTATCTTATTATGGAATAAAAGTGAGTTTTATAGAACCAGTATGATGTTATTGAAACAATTTGATGTTTATGGTACATATAAAATTTTGTATAGTTATATTTTAGTGTTGATCATCTTGTTGAGGCTCATTATATTAAATAAATCCATGTTAATGCAATTAATTAATTATTAAAAAATATAAACCTATACAGGGTCGAGTAGGTACATAAGACGCATCTAAAATTCTAAATCAATTGAAAATATGTGTTAACTACCTAGAGTTATCATTATTTGTCACACATTAATAATAATAATAATAATAATAATGTCTAAATATAGTAAGTGTTTTAAAGCATGTTGGGTTAGATTGCGTTCTCTAAAAGAGCATTAGTGACACCCGCTGCATCGCGCGGGCCAACCCACTAGTTTATCTACTAAAGAAAATATATATTCATCAACAACATATAAAATATTAACTTTCTTACATTTACATATATGAAAATACGTTACATATATGCATATCGTATGTTTTACATATATACAAAGATAAATAGTTTACAGATAAAGTAAATTTACGTATGTGTAATTACTTGGAACTAGACATGTGTAATTATAGAATCTATTATATATAATAAATGAATAGATTTAGGCTGAGGTGGCATGATATTAGAGCCTCTTAGATTGCTTTTTGGCGGGAAAATGAGCTGGGTATTTACATTGCTCCCGGATCCCGTTTTGAGCAACCCGGCCCAATGTTTTCAGACCCTATATATGTATCTATTTGAGGACCCTTTTTCTTTCTTTCATCATTACCATCCTATTTCTCTCTCTTATTCCCTCGATATGAAGAAACCCTAATCATTCTTTCTCACATTCAAGTCGTTCCTCTCATCTCTCAAGGCGATTCTTTATCTTCCAATATTCCCTTCATCATCATCATTGTGTGTTCTTGCACCTCTTGTTTTTATTCAAGGTAAAGTGGCGGCTCTTCTCTCAAACCCTAATTCTCAATTTTGCTTCAATCATCCGCAGTCCAAAAGCCTACAATCATCAGGTATTATAACTATTATTCAAGTAATTTTTTATTTTACAATCATGACTATTCAAAAAATTTTGATCCACAAACCCTCATCACAGATTACCTCTACACCATTCTTTCCCTCCTTTTCTCTGTTGTTCGTTTGGTATATGTAACAGGTAAGTGGTTACAATTTGCTGCAATTGTTAATCTATGTGCATGAATAGATGTAGAGATTTATTTATTTGTTTGAAATTAGACTAGGGTTTTTGTTTAATGTTGATATTTATGTGACATCTGTGCTTGTGCAATCATTGTATAACTCTGAAAAATTCAAATATCAATAAAACAATGTGTTTTGATCTCAATATTTGTTTAACTATGTTTGACATTTGCACGTTTTGATTTTTGTTCGATTCCAAACTCTTAAACGCATTCTGGAAAATTATACGCAAGCTGATACGTAAACGTAATCAGTTTAACATGATATACACTCCGGAATAGTAACATAAGCTCAACATACCTTAAATAACTTTTACATAACTTAGAAATAAGTTTTGGAGGGTTTGGTATGGCAAAAACAAGTTTATTCGACCACAGGGACTATTTGCGACAAACTGCAAAAGTTTGCCAATTCGTATAGCAACGTACACTCCGGAACAAGATCATAATCTAAACATACCCTAAATATCCTTAACATAGCTTAGAAATAAGTTTTGAGGGGTTCGGTATGCGAAAATACGCTTATTTGATCAAAGAGACTAAAAGCGTCAAAACCGCGAAAGTATGCATTTACGTGCATATCTTGTGTTCTGACCATATCCGGACATCCAAAAACTTTTTAATCACTAAAATATTGTATTTTAGTGATGGGAATGCAAAAATACCTTTCGTTTCTCAATTTGGGTCGTTTTCGCGTCCGTTATGACTTCCGTCGTAATTAACCGAAAAACGCAACCGTATAGCCAAACGAACCGACATCCATGACATTTTTGAGCATAACTCAAGTTAGATATACTTTAACTTCATCATGGAGCTTGAAAATGGGCTTAACGAGTGCTAGAAGTGCCGAAACGCGACAAAACAAGTTCAGGGACCAAAGCTGTCAATTTTCAAACTTTGGCCCCTGCAGAACCCATACGGACCATAAGGCAGGAACCCATACGGTCCATAAGTAAGTCCCAGCTCAGCAAAATCCAGTTTCTTCAAGATAACCTGCTCTCCTTGGTTTTAATCTCAGTTATTGCATATTGTGGGCTGCTTTGTGTGTTCTCCAAGCCCCCAAATCAGAGCATAACAAGTGTGTGGTGATGATCATGCTTTGATCAACTCAATTACACTTGGCAAAGATCGAAGGGATCAATATTTCCTATAAATACCCATAACCAACTTCATTCCAACTTGCTCAATTACTTCTTTCTTCTCTACAAACTATAAGTGGAGGCAATCACATTGTTGAAGGCCATCTAACAGAGTTTTCTTAGTCATCTTCTTCATCTTAGAGCACTTGTAAGTGCTATTTCATGCTTTGTTTATTTATTTCAAGCAAGAAAGTCAAACTGTGTTTGACTTTCTGCTTTGACCATGATTTGGTCAAGACAAAGTTCGTTTGAACTTTGCAACGTGAGCTTAATCATGATGGTTACAGTCCTTTACGACTATACCTACGGATTACCACGTTGATTAGTCGAAGTGAGGAGTCAAAGTTTCAGTCAAAATGCACGATTATGTGCATTTTGTGACGAAACTATTTTCGGGTATCAAAACGCTTTGTTTTGATATCAAAACAGTTTACTAACTTAGTTAAACATGTTTAACTCGTCACTTTTAGTTTAGTGCTTATATAGGGTCGTAAGTCAAGCGGTCTAAACAACCGCTTAGACTTTCAAACCCGACCCGTTTGGTAGATCATTAGGATCCGATCAAACATATATTGTAACCATAGCTGAATAGGGAATAACCTCCCGAGGTTATACCTTATGGTCACTTCGTTTAGTTAGTTGTATGATAGGTAGTTTATATGCCTTAGGAAAATGACCAAAATACCCTTTTTGCGCAAATGACGTGTTAATGTAGCGTAAACTATCTTAACGGGTCATAAGCACTTAGGATAAGTTTCAAATCAGAATGTAGGCTTTATTAAACCATATTAGATGAGTTCCAACACTCAAATGGTTTACAAGACCTCATTCTATCCTATCTCCCGATTTAGGTCTCGATTATTAACATAGTTACCTATACTAGGTGCCACTTGATTCCTTGATTTCCTGAGCTTGATAGTTCATTTAATCGAGGATACCTTGCAATCTCAAGTGAGTACATAGTCCCCTCTTTTACCGCTTTCAAATATTTTAGGGTGATACACATGTGCCTACTTGTTACTTTCATGCGTTTCATGCTTTTTCATGACAAATACTTGCTATGTTCAACTAGTACACATATAGTACATGATTTCAATTATGCTTTGCTATGTATGTTGACTGCGCATGTTAGCACATTGATTTCATAGATACTTTAGCTGCATATGTTTACTCAACATATGGGCACATTGATTTACATTACATTTTTGCTATGTATGTTGACTGAGCATGCTAGCACTTTGATTTCATAGATACTTTTGTTAGATATGTTTACTCAGCATATGGGCACATTGATTTACATTACATTTTTGCTGTGTATGTTGATTGAGCATGCTAGCACATTGAGTTCATGGACATTTCAACTTCGTATGTTTATTTAGCATACTTAGTACATGGTTTTTACATGACATGCTTACATCGGTTATGACATTTGGTATGTTTAACTGGACAAAAATACATTCATTAACATTGATCATGCCACTCGGTAGTAAGTAGTGGTACCATAGAACTTGACAAATCCCGTTCCCAGCTTCCTAGGTTTGTTTGGAAGTAGGGAATGACAGAATCCGAAAACATAATTGATAAACCTTTGACTTGTTAAGGGTTTATCCGACAGTCTCAAGGCTTGAATGTATGCGATAAACATTACTTCATTAATGTTCGTATCCATAAAGCATTGGTTTTGCAAAACATAACTTTTGATTTAAACTTTGGTTTATTCAAAGACATTGTTTTGTACATGACATTTGGTTACACATGACATTATACATATGGTTTGAGTAAATACTTTTTACTTGCCATACAAGGCATTTAATTATACATGACATCATACATATGGTTTGAGTAAATACTTTTTATTTCACCATACAAGACATTTGATTATACAAGACATGGTTTACATTTGACATTGGACATTGTTTACATATAACATTTTGACATTGGTTGACAAGACATTTTGGTGGTTATGATAAGTGATTTAAATAATGAAGCGTGTGTAATGTGATAAATGCACGGTGGATACGCCGCTGGTACTTCCTATATATAAGTGCTTTTATGATATTACATATCGCAACGTTATCTAAACCACTTCGGCAAAGACAAGGACATGGAACATTTTATACAAAGACATGACATAATGTTTACAAGACATCATTTTACAAATGACATATTTTATACAAATTCATTTTCACTTGGTTATTTATTTAATCATACATCATTCTTTTATTATCATCTGATTTTCATATGATTTTATAAAAGAAAACATTTTTATAAGGTTCATGACGACTTTTTGTTAAACACTTCTTTTAACTTACAAGTCATGAATCCTTCATCAACAAAACTTATGTATCTCACAGGCATTTTTATGCTGACGTACCTATTTTCACGTGTGTTTCAGGAGCTAATGTTTGAGGTTGATTATGCTACATTTAGGCGGACTCGGGCCTTAGTGACTTAAAATGAAGCAAGACAGTTTAATTTATGTTTCGTTTTCCGTTTGAACTAGGACAATGTAAAAATTTTAATTAATAAAACCAAACTTTAAATACCATGTGTTGTGAAACAATAATTCTGTTACAGCACTCCCCGACGTTTCCGCCATGGTTTATTGTTTTACTTGGTCGGGGATTGACAGAAGAGTTGGTATCAGAGCTCATGGTTATAGGGATTTAGGTTATTAGGAATGCTTTGACCTAGACTATAACCTTTCTAGGACCCTAACACAAGTTATCTTGTGTTTAGATCTTAAAACAATAAACGTCACCTATCTTTAGGTGATTACCAAAACAAGAACACAAATTTCCAAAACAATTTTGAAAATCAATCATCCATTCTTGAATGATTCTTTTTGGCTTAATGCCTGCCAAGTTTTCAAAATATCATCAAAGTTTGGGTCTAAATAATGTGAACACGTGCAATCTGGAAGGGCGGGTGCTTGTACCTCGAGTTTTCTGTCTAAGGCTAGAGTGTTTGTACAAATCCACATAATCGGACCAGTCACTCTTACCTGGGAACTCTTGGGGTGAGTGTCCACTTATAGGCTAAAGCATGTCTTCGCGATACATTATTATGACCCATTTACTTTGATTACTCACTGTGTGTCGTTTGTTTGTTTTGGGGTAACGAACGAATGACCACCATCCTTAGTTTTTGTCGATATTTGTAACGTCTCATTTTTATCCAATGACATCTCATTTTTCATCATATCATCTAACTCGTTTTCTCTCATGTTTTCCTCTTTTAGAATGCCTTCTCGACGCAACGTACAACAATCTGATGCCGAACTGGCAGCTATCATAGCACAGCAGATGGCTGCTGTACTCCCAAATCTCATCACTCAAATTAACCAAGCCAACAACAACAATGTTAATGCACCTGCTCCGTGCAACTTTAAACAATTTAATTCGGCTAAACTTCTTAAGTTTAGTGGTTCTGAAGGAGCAACTAGGCTCCTACAGTGGTTTGAGAGTCCTGAGAGTACATTTCGCCATGTTCAGTGTCCTAACAATCGTAAAGTCGATTTTTTTTCTAGTGTGTTTCAAAAGAGGGCTCTCACGTGGTGGAATGAAGTAATGAGAGATAGGGGTGCTGATGTTGCTATGGGTCAAACATGGGATGAACTCAGGGCTCCAATGATGAAAGAGTTCTGCCCTCGTCACGAGCAGAGGGCACTGGAAGATGAGTTCCATGACCTTAAGTAAGACAGTGGTGAACATCGTGCTTATACTGACAGATATGAGGAGTTAAGCTTGCTCTGCCCAACAATGGTCACACCCATGGACAAGGCGATCGAAAAATACATTGACGGTCTACCAGATCCTGTTCAGGATATTGTCACTGGTAGCAATCCTACTACCGTCCAACAGGCCATTGAACTAGCTGCAACCTTGACTGACTCTCAAGTCAAGAAAGTTAAACTCCACAGAAAGGGTGACAAGAAACAGAAACAGTCTGACAAAAACGAGAAACAAAAGGGTAAGAAAGCGGAGTCTTCAAAGAAGTCGAGGAAGCCTAAGGCTTCCAAGGACTTTGCAGTTGTGGCACAACCTAATCAGGTAGCTCCAAATCAACCTGCACAACCACCAGCAAAGAAACAATACGCTGGCAATGCACCTTTGTGCAACAGGTGTAACAGCCACCATCAACCACATGTACAGTGCCGTATCTACAATAACTGTGGGAAATCTGGTCATCTTTCCAACATTTTCCGTTTTGCTCCTACCCAGAATAAGGCAGCGTAAAACCCTGCTCAACAGCCTGTACGACCTCACTATCCTCCTGGTTCATGCTACAATTGTGGGGATCTGACCCATATAGGAACCAATGCCCGAAGCTGGCAAATGCAAACCAGGCTCAGGCTCATGGACAATCTTCAACATGAATGCAAACGAGGCGCGTGCAGACAACGAGGTGGTGAATGGTACGTTCTTTGTTAACAACCAACCTGTTTCTGTTCTTTTTGATTTGGGTGCTGATAAGAGTTTTGTATCCTCAGCTTTTGAGCCTTTTCTTTCCATGACTAGAATGAAACTAGGAAAGCCCTTGACAGTAGAGGTAGCTAGTAGTAAACCCGTTGTACTCGATTCTGTCTTTCGAAATTGCCAGTTGAACCTTAATAACCATCTTTTTCTTATTGACCTCATGCCTATGCAACTTGGGAGCTTTGATGTTATAATAGGAATGGATTGGCTAGCCAAATACCATGCAGAGGTGGTTTATTTTGAGAAAATTGTTCATGTGCCGCTTTCGACTGGTGAGATCTTAGAGGTTCATGGTGAGAAACCTACTAGTAGTCTTAACCTCATGACGTGTACTCAAGCTCCAAAATACTTACGAAAGAACTATGTGGCCTTCTTGGCATATGTCATAGAGGAGAAAGGCAAAGGTAAGACTATCCAAGATATCCCTGTTGTTTGGGATTATCCTGAGGTATTTCCTAAAGAATTACCTGGTTTACCCCCAGTACGCCAAGTTGAGTTTCGTATTGATCTTGTACCTGATGCTAATCCTATTGCTAAGTCTCCATATCGTCTTGCACCGTCTGAGATGCATGAATTATCTAAACAGCTTCAGGAACTTTCTGACAAAGGATTCATCCGTTCGAGCTTTTCACCTTGGGGTGCTCCTGTCCTGTTCGTGAAAAAGAAAGATGGATCTTTCCGCATGTGTATCGATTATCGTGAGCTCAACAAACTCACAATCAAGAATCGATATCCCCTACCTCGCATTGATGATCTCTTTGATCATCTACAGGGTGTTACTTGCTTTTCAAAGATTGATCTACGTTCTGGGTATCATCAACTTCGTGTACTCGAAGAAGATATTCCCAAGACAACTTTTCGTACAAGATATGGTCATTATGGGTTTACTGTTATGCCCTTTGGTTTAACTAATGCTCCTGCTGTTTTCATGGACTTGATGAATAGGGTTTGTAAGCCTTATTTGGACAAGTTCGTCATTATTTTTATTGATGACATTTTGATCTATTCCAAAACACGAGCTGATCATGAACAACATCTCCGTCTTACAATGGAACTCCTAAAGAGAGAACAACTTTTCACCAAGTTCTCCAAGTGCGAATTTTGGATTAAGAAAGTTCAATTTTGGGACACATTGTCAACAAACAAGGTATACATGTAGATCCCACCAAAATCAGTGCAATTCAGGATTGGGATACACCTACTACTCCTACCTAGGTTCGTTCATTTCTTGGTCTCGCGGGTTATTACCATCGTTTCATTGCAAACTTCTTCAAGATTGCGGTTCCTCTCACTACTTTAACTCAAATGAATAAACCTTTTGAGTGGGGACCCAAATAGGAATAAGCTTTTCAGACCTTGAAACAGAAACTCTGTGATGCACATATCTTATCTTTACCTGAGGGCAACGACGATTTTGTCGTATATTGTGATGCATCCAACTTAGGCCTTGGCTGCGTTCTTATGTAGAGAAACAAAGTCATAGCCTATGCATCGAGACAGCTGAAGGTACACGAGAAGAACTACATGACTCATGATCTTGAGTTAGGCGCAGTAGTTTTTGCTCTCAAAATCTAGAGACACTACCTGTACGTTACAAAGTGTGTAGTGTTCACTGACTACAAAAGTCTCCAGCACATGTTCAATCAGAAAGAACTAAATATGAGGCAACGACGTTGGGTTGAACTCCTAAATGACTATGACTGCGAAATTCGCTACCATCCTGGTAAGGCAAATGTTGTGGCTGATGAATTGAGTCGTAAGGAACGCGTCAAGCTTCATTGTGTACAAGTTCAATCTGATATTCAAACCCGTATTTCTCAGGCTCAACATACTTGTGTTACACAAGACTTGATGGGTAAATAATTACTATATCATATTAAGCCTGATCTTGAACTAAAGGACAATGGGTTATATTATTTCATGGACCGTTTGTGGGTCCCAAGTTAAGACAATCTTCGCACCTTATTAATGGATGAAGCTCACAAGTCTCGTTATTTAATCCATCCTGGTGCAGACAAAATGTATAAGGATCTTAGAACCCAGTATTGGTGGCCTGGTATGAAGAAAGACATTGCCTTATACGTGTCCAAATGCCTTGTCTTAAGGTTAAGGCAGAACATTAACATCCCTCTGGATTATTGGAGCAATCAGAGATACCAGTTTGGAAATGGGAAAACATTGCTATGGATCTCATTACCAAATTTCCACGCACTAAAAGAGGTCATGACACCATTTGGGTAATTGTGATCGTCTTACAAAGTCAGCACATTTCTTGCCGATCCGTGAGGATCTATCTGCTGACAAACTTGCTAAAATCTATGTGCATGAGATTGTATCTCGACATGGTGTTCCTTTGAACATTATATCTGATAGAGATGCTCGATTCTCGTCTCACTTTTGGAGAACCATGCAATCTGCCATGGGAACCCAACTCAATTTGAGCACATCATATCATCCTCAAACGGATGGTCAATCTGAAAGAACAATCCAGACACTGGAGGATATGCTTAGAGCTTGTGTGATCGATTTTGTTGGTAGTTGGGATTCGCATCTACCGTTGATCGAATTCTCCTACAACAATAGTTATCACTCCAGCATCAACATGGCTCCTTTCGAGGCTTTATACAGTCGAAAATGTCGTTCACAGGTCTGCTGGAATGAGATAGGTGAAGCTCAGCTTACTGGACCTGAACTCATTCTAGAGACTACATATAAGGTCAAGAAAATTCGCGATAACCTTCAGACAGCTAGAAGCCGTCAAAAGAGTTACGCGGATAGACGACGCAAGCCCTTGGAATTTCAAGTCGATGATCACGTCCTATTCAAGGTATCACCTTGGAAAGGTGTAATCAGATTTGGAAAGAAAGGAAAACTTGCACCAAGATATGTTGGACCATTTAAAATCATTGAAAGAATCAGAAAATGGCCTATACACTTGAGCTATCTCCTGAACTTGGAAATGTTCGTCCAACCTTCCATGTGTCCAATCTTAAAAAGTGTTTAGCTGATGAAAACCTCCACATACCACTTGATAAAATTCGTGTTGATGACACGATGCACTTTGTCGAGAAGCCTGTGGAAATATTAGACAATGAAGTCAAGAAGCTCAAACGCAAGCGCATACCAATTGTTAAAGTTCACTGGGAATCTAAACGTGGTCCAGAATTTACTTGGGAAAATGAAGATCAAATGAAGGCGAAATATCCACATCTATTCTCACAAGTTTCCTCAAAATAAATTTCGGGATGAAATTTCCTAAAGTAGGGGAGACTGTGACATCTGTGCTTGTGTAATCATTGTAAAACTCCGAACAATTCAAATATCAATAAAACAATGTGTTTTGATCTCAATATTTGTTTAATTATGTTTTACATTTGCACGTTTTGATTTTTGTTCGATTTCAAACTCTTAAACGCATTCTAGAAAGTTATACGCAAGCTGATGCATAAACGTAATCAGTTTAATGCGATATACACTCCAGAATAGTAACATACGCTCAACATACCTTAAATAACCTTTACATAACTTAGAAATAAGTTTTGGAGGGTTTGGTATGGCAAAAACAAGTTTACTCGACCATAGGGACTATTTGCGACAAACTACAAAAGTCTGCCAATTCGTATAGAAACGTACATTCCGGAACAAGATCATAAGCTAAACATACCCTAAATACCCTTAACATATCTTAGAAATAAGTTTTGAGGGGTTCAGTATGCAAAAATACGCTTATTTGATCACAGGGACTAAAAGCGTCAAAACCGTGAAAGTATGCATTTACGTGCATATCTTGCGTTCTGACCATATCCGGACATCGAAAAATTTTGTAATCACTAAAATATTGTATTTTAGTGATAGGAATGCAAAAATACCTTTCGTTTCGCAATTTGGGTCGTTTTCGCGTCTGTTACGACTTCCGTTGTAATTAACCGAAAAACCAACCGTATAGCCAAACGAACCGACATCCATGACGTTTTTTAGCATAATTCTAGTTAGATATACTTTCAAACTTTAGCCCGAGTAGAACCCATACGGACCGTAAGGCAGGAACCCATACGGTTTTTAAGCAAGTCCCAGCTCAGCAAAATTCAGTTTCTTCAAAACAACCATCTCTCCTTGGTTTTAATCTCAGTTTTTGCATATTGTGGGCATGTTTGTGTGTTCTCAAAGACCCCAAATCAGAGCATAACAAGTGTGTGGTAATGATCATGCTTTGATCAACTCAATTACACTTGGAAAAGATCTAAGGGATCAAGATTTCCTATAAATACCCATGACCAACTTCATTGCAACTTGCTCAATTACTTCTTTCTTCACTACAACTCTAAGTGGAGGCAATCACATTGTTGAAGGCCACCTACCTGAGTTTTCTTAGTCATCTTCTTCATCTTAGAGCACTTGTAAGTGTTCTTTCATGCTTTCTTTATTTATTTCAAGCAAGAAAGTCAAACAGTGTTTGACTTTCTGCTTTGACCATGATTTAGTCAAGACAGAGTTTGTTTGAACTTTGCAACGTGAGCGTAATCACGATGGTTATAGTCATTTGCGACTATACCTACTGATTACCACGTTGATTAGTCGAAGTGACGAGTCAAAGTTTCGGTCGAAATGCACGATTATGTGCATTTTGCGATGAAACTATTTTCGGGTATCAAAACACATTGTTTTGATATCACAACAGTTAACATGTTTAACTCATCACTTTTAGTTTAGTGCTTATTTAGGGTCGTAAGTCAAGCGGTTTAAACAACCGCTTAGATTTAACCCAACCCGTATGGTCGATCATTAGGATCCAACCAAACATATATTGTGACCATAGCTGAATAGGGAATAACCTCCCGAGGTTATACCTTATGGTCACTTCGTTTAGTTAGTTTTATGATAGGTAGTTTATATGCCTTAGGAAAATGACCAAAATACCCTTTTTGCGCAAATGACGCGTTAAAGTAGCGTAAACTACCTTAACGGGTCATAAGAACTTAGGATAGGTTTCAAATCAGAATGTAGGCTTTGTTAAACCATATTAGATGAGTTCCAACACTCGAATGGTTTACAAGACCTCATTCTATCCTATCTCCCGATTTAGGTCTCGATTATTAACATAGTTACCTATACTAGGTGCCACTTGATTCCTTGATTTCCTGAGCTTGATAGTTCATTTAATCGAGGATACCTTGCAACCTCAAGTGAGTACATAGTCCCTTCTTTTACCGCTTTCAAATATTTTGGGGTGATACACATGTGCCCACTTGTTACTTTCATGCTTTTTCATGACAAATACTTGATATGTTCAACTAGTACACATATAGTACATGATTTCAATTATGATTTTCTATGTATGTTGACTGAGTATGCTAGCACATTAATTTCATAGATACTTTAGCTGCATTTGTTTACTCAGCAAATGGGCACATTAATTTACATTACATTTTTGCTATGTATGTTGACTGAGCATGCTAGCACATTGATTTCATAGATACTCTTGATGCATATGTTTACCCAGCATATGGGCACATTGATGTACATTACATTTCTGCTATGTATGTTGACTGAGCATGCTAGCACATTGATTTCATGGACATTTCTACTTCGTATGTTTACTTAGCATACTTAGTACATGGTTTTCACATGACATGCTTACATTGGTTATGACATTTGGTATGTTTAACGGGACAAAAATACATTCATTAATATTAATCACGCCGCTCGGTAGTAAGTAGTGGTACCATAGGGCTTGATAAATCCCGTTCCCAGCTTCCTAGGTTTGTTTGGAAGTAGGGAATGGTAGAATCCGAAAACATAATTGATAAACCTTTGACTTGTTAAGGGTTTATCCGACAGTCTCAAGGCTTGAATGTATGTGATAAACATTACTACATAAATGTTCGTATCCATAAAGCATTGGTTTTGCAAAACATAACTTTTGATTTAAACTTTGGTTTATTCAAAGACATTGTTTTGTACATGACATTTGGTTACACATGACATTATACATATGGTTTGAGTAAATACTTTTTACTTGCCATACAAGACATTTGATTATACATGACATCATACATATGGTTTGAGTAAATACTTTTTATTCACCATACAAGACATTTGATTATACAAGACATGGTTTACATTTGACATTGGACATTGGACATTGTTTACATATAACATTTTAACATTGGTTGACAAGATAGTTTGGTGGTTATGGTAAGTGAATTAAATAACGAGGCGTGTGTAATGTGATAAAAGCATGGTGGATACGCCACTGATACTTCCTATACATAAGTGCTTTTATGATATTACATATCGCAGCATTATCTAAACCACTTCGGCAAAGACAAGGACATGAAACATTTTATACAAAGACATGACATATTGTTTACAATACATCGTTTTAATGACATATTTTATACAAATTCATTTTCACTTGGCTATTTATTTAATCATACATCATTCTTTTATTATCATCTGATTTTCATATTGATTTTCATATGATTTTATAAAAGAAAACATTTTTATAAGGTTCATGACTACTTTTTGTTAAACACTTCTTTTAACTTAAAAGTCATGAATCCTTCATCAACAAAACCTATGTATCTCACATGCATTTTTATGCTGACGTACCTATTTTCACGTGTGTTTCAGGAGCTAATGTTTAAGGTTGATCATGCTACATTTTGGCGGACTCGGGCCTTAGTGACTTAAAATGAAGCAAGACAGTTTAATTTATGTTCCGTTTTCCGTTTGAACTAAGACAATGTAAAAATTTTAATTAATAAAACCAAACTTTAAATACCATGTGTTGTGAAACAATAATTCTGTTACAGCACTCCCCGACGTTTCTGCCGCAGTTTGTTGTTTTATGCGGTCGGGGTGTGACAATTTAGATCTGTGGCTATCATAAGTTTTGGTTTGTTTAATTTTGACATGTCCATATGCACAATGCTTGTTCTTATGACACATGGGTTAAATATGTCATATTTTTAGTTTTTTCTATTAGTGGCCTTTGATATTTAAAAAGTTTAAATTGATGCGAATTTTGTATGTCAGATTGTCTGTCATGTACAACTGGTATGTTTTGAATTAATGGTAAAAAACAGTGAAAGAATGGTGTGTTATTGGGTGTTGAGATTGTTGGATTTGGTTCAGTTGTTAGATATCGATTGGGTCTGTCACACCCGTTCGATAGCAGAAGCACACAGTGTAAACTTAATTAGTTTTCATCGCATACGATATAAGTAAACAACTATATGATTAAAAACACACGATGTTCATCCATTGAAATAATTAAAAGATACACACCATAAGTTATTTAGAGTACAAGAAAACATAAGTTATAAGTTTTTACAAAAGACTAGTTCAACATAATTTTGAAATATAAGCCTTTACTTCCTATATCCCATTGAAGATGAGATATATGGAACAAACCCCTTCAAAAAAGGATGACATCGTTAACTTGATAACCCAAAAGCTTCTTGAGAACCGACAACACCAAGATCCGTTCATTTACCTGAAATACATGTAAGTTTTGAAAACATTAACAAAAGTTGGCGAGTTCATGTGTTTTGTATGTGCACCAAATATGTCTTAAAACATTTGAGAGTTTGTAAATAACAATGTGGTATGTAAAGCGTCTATGAAAAGATCATTAATGTTTTGCTAGGACATTAATATGTGTGACGACATAGGAAGCACTCAACCCTAGACGATTTCATCTGGTCCACCCGGCTGGCACAACAAAAGCACTACATGTGGCCACACAAGGACCCATGAGTGGGGCTCGTTACACCCACGGTCTTACAAATGATTAATGGTGCTTAAGATAGAGTCTTGTCTCACATGATCTAACATTTCATTCCATAGCTAAACCATAACATCGAGACATGTATTTCCCCCTGAGAGTTGTAAATTGAAAACATTTAAGAGAAAAGAGGGACATCTATGGCTCTACAACCATCATAAGAATACAAAACCAATGAAATATTGTGTTTCATACTTGGAATTTATATAAATATGTGTATCATTTGCACATATCAATTCTTGTTCAATTTCGAGCTTTAAATCGCTTTCTTGAAAGTTATACGCGAACTGATGCATAAATGTAATCAGTTTAATTCAACAAACACTCTGGAATAGTGACATAGGATTAACATACCTTAAATAACCTTTACATAACTTAGAAATAAGTTTTGGATGGTTTGGTGTGTCGAAAACAAGTTTATTCGATCGCAGGGACTAATTGCGACAAACTGTGAAACTATGCCGATTCGTATAGTAACGAACATTCCGGAACTTGATCATAAGTTAAAAATACCTTAAATATCCTTTACATAGCTTAGAAATAGTCTTTGAGGGGCTCGGTATGCGAAAATAAACTTATTTGATCAACCGGGACTAAAATCGTCAAAAAGTGCATAAGTTTGCATTTTCGCGCATATCTTACGTTCTGAACATAACCGGACATCCAAAATTTTTTTTAATCATTAAAATATTTTATTTTAGTGATTGGAATGCAAAAATACCATTCGTCGCTTAAATTGGATCGTTTTCGCATTCGTTCAAGTTTTCGTCGTAATTAATCGAACAACGCAACCGTACGACCAAACGAACCGACATCCGAGATGTTTTCAAGCATATTTCATGTTCCCTATGCTTTAACTTCATTTTATAGCCTTGAAATGGGGTTAACGGGGCTTAAATACGTAAAAAATGCATCAAAAACCAAGTTTCAGGCATGCAGGGACTAAACTTGACAATCTGTCAAAGTTCCATAGGAGGGGCACGAAGACTGAGGCCTATGTCTTCGCAGCCCGTGACAACATGCCAGATAGAAACATTGAATTTGGTCATTTCAGCTGAATTTGATGGTTTTGATCCCTGATTTTGAATGCTTTGGACTGGTTTTGGTACTCCCCTTGTATTGAAATCTATGGGCACAAGTGTATGGTGAGATTAGAGCCTTGAATCTTGCAAAAACACATGTCAAGATCTTGTAACTTCAAGCTCTCCTATAAATACCCACTTGTTCCTCATTCATTCTTCATACATTTGATCTGAATTTGCTCTAATTTGAAGTTAATACTTCATACCTGAGTGCTTTAGATTAAATTCTTCCTTGCTTGGACCTTTTGTAAGTTTCTTTCATGCTTGTTATTGCTTTTCAAGCATGAAAGTCAAACAATGTTTGACTTTCTGCTTTGACCACGAGTTGGTCAACACAAAGTTCGTTTTAACTTTGCAACGTGAGCGTAATCACGATGGTTATAGTCGCTTGTGACTATACCTACTGATTACCACGTCGATTAGTCGAAGTGACGAGTCAAAGTTTCGGTTAAAATACGTGTTTACATGTATTTTACATCGAAGCTATTTTCGGGTATCAAAACACTTTGTTTTGATATCAAACCTGTTTTCTAACTTAGTTAAACATGTTTTAACATGTTCAACTCGTCACTTTTAGTCTAGTGCTTGTATAGAGTCGTAAGATGAGCGGTCTTAACAACCGCTTAGACTTTCAAACTCGACCCGTTTGGTAGATCATTAGAATAACCTTCCGAGGTTATACCTTATGGCACTTAGTTTAATTAGTTGTATGATAGGTAGTTTATATGCCTTAGGTAAATGACTAAAATGCCCTTTTCATGCATAATTGGTATTTATGCATATGTAACCTAAATTTTGTCACTTAAACTGATCATGCAACATATTTAAATATTTTAGGGCATATAATACTTGTCATAGGACTAGTTAGGTGTCTCGAACACGCTTTTGCGCAAACAACGCGTTAAAGTAGCATAAGCTACCTTAATGGGTCGTAACGGGTCGTAAGCACTTAGGATAGGTTCCGATTTAGAATGTAGGCTTTGTTAAACTAGATCACATGAGTTCCAATACTCATTTGGTTTACGAGACGTCATTCTACCCGATCTTCCGATTTAGGTGTCGATTTATTAACTTAGCGACCTGATTACTAAGTGCTACTTGATTTCCTTGGTTTGCTCGAGCTTTGTTAGTTCATTTAATCAAGGATACTTTGCACTTCAAGGTGAGTACATAGTTCCCCTCTTTTACAGCTTTCAAATGTTTTGGGGTGATTCATATGTGCTAAATGATTTCGAGTTCCTAAAACGAATGCTATGGTTTATATTGAACTATTTGAACCACTAGAACTATTGAACTATGAGAACTAATTGAATTATTTGAACCACAAGAACTATTTGAACCACTGGAACTATTTGAACTACTGGAACTATTTGAGCCACTGGAACTATTTGAACCACTGGAACTATTGGACTATGTGAACTATTTGAACTATTTGAACCATTGGAACTATTTGATCTATGTGAACTATTTGAACTATTTGAACCATTGGAACTATTTGATCATTGTGAACTATTGGAACTATTTAACGTTTGGGTTATGGCAAGTGATTAGGTAACGGGGAGGGTGTAATGTGATAAAAGCATGGTGGATACGCCGCTGGTACTTCCTATATATAAGTGCTTTTAACACATTACACGTCGTTGCGTTATCTAGATTGTTGGTGCATACGTCTGTCGACTTCGTCTTGTATCGAGTCTAGTATTAGAATTGTTAGATCAAGGCGCGTTGTATGAGAAAATTAGGAAGTTTTAGGTGTTTTGGAGCTAATTCCGTTTGAAAGGGTTGATTCCGTTTGAATGAGACATTGATAGTTTCAAGCGAAATTAACATAGTTAATTTCGCTTGAACTGGAACCTGTCTCCTTCAAGCGAAATTAGACCCTCTATAAATAGCTTCTAAGCGAAATCTGTTGGGATTGAACCCTGCCAGAGGAACCGATAATGAAAGCCAAAACCGGATCATGACAGTGGATTCACAATAAGCAGTAGTTTACACTAAGTCTTCTCCCTTGAAAGTGATTATAACATCTGATGGTCTTACATCCACTGATCTAATACAACTGCTGCTGCTCTTCTAACTACTGATGAAGCCAAAAGACTGCTGAGAACTAAGCACTGCTGATGACAAAGCACTGCCCAATCAAGGTGTCACGGTCCCCGACCCGGTTTGACCCGTTTCTGGAGCCGCGGGACAGAAATCCCGTGGTATTTATTTATTTGAGTTTAACAGCGGAAGTTTATCATCAGGATCGTTGTAAAGCTAAAATTTTCCCGATTATTTTATTTCACAACTCGGGATAAAACCCCGTTAATTTACAATATTATGATTTCACGAAGAAATCTTTATTTAACAAAACATATTTCTTTCTTTTACAATGAGCCACTTTCTTAAGCTTGCAGTGCTCTGTAGCACTTTTCCTGAATCACAACAGATCACCTGAAACATGTTTGAAAAAATTTTTGTCAGCGGGAAATACTGAGTGAATCATTTTATTTATTAAAACACCTGTTTTTTATAATTTACAGTATTAAGGAAGATTACAATGTTTCTGATATCAACCAACTACCCACAGTACTTTATCACTTGACCCATTGGCCCATTCGTCCAATGGTGTCTGTGATTATGGTCATATCACCCCTTGGCTGCCCCAATGGTGAAGATTATCAAGTAATGTATACAAAACCCCACATACAGGCTGTAATTTGGTGATTACATAAACTTAATCACTATAATTATAACTTTGAAAATAAACATGCTTTTGTAAATAGATTTGATAAAAAGAGAATGACTCACATTGCAGATTTAACACGGACAGAGTCTAGTCTATGGATTAGCCTTGTTAACCTAATTTAAATAATAATGCACACAAAACTGGGTTAGTAATTAACACCGCATTTACGATAACTCACGAGATCAACCCTCACAACGAATGACAAAATGCTATGCTTAAACATCCATCGAATTAACGACTAATGACAAAGCATCACCCTAATGTGGGCAGCACTTAAACATCCATTGAGTACATTGATCGATCGGAAAATGAATCGTAATAGCGATCGAGTTATTACCCTATTTTGTGGCAGCAATTTAGTGAATCGTGTGTGTTTTTGTAGTAAACAGTGTCTAACTTTGTGTACGTAAAGAATTTTAACGTCGAACTGAAGCCAGGAATCAAGTCCCAAGCCCCTGTATTTATACCCTAAATTGACATCTTCCGCGTGTCGCGAAGGAATCCATGGTCCCTGTCGCGTATCGCCTGGGATGTCAAAGTAGACTAGGCATGCTTCGTCACCTATCTAGCCGTTATGAGTCAACAACTTCGAAAAATTCGAATTTGACAGCATTTTATGTAGATAAATATAACTAGGGTTTACCCCCGTTAGTTTTAGGGGCCCTAATCCTGATTCCAAATGTTCTGAAAATTTTAGGGTTTATGCAGAATCACTTGGGTTGCTCAATTAGGGTTTCCTATTGGACAATTTAATTAAATAAATATGACTTTTGATGAGATATGTTACATTCTCCCCACCTTAATAAAAATCTCGTCCTTGAGATTTACTGGAATAAGTGTGGATACTTTCGCTTCATTTCTGATTCCAGCTCCCAAGTGTATTCAGCTCCTCTCTTTGAATCCCACTTTACTTTAACTAGCACTAGTCGTTTGTGCTTGAGAAATTTCACTTTTCTGTCTTCTATCTGAAGAGGTTTTTCAACAAATTTTAACTTTTCGTTTACCTCTATGTCTTGAAGAGGTACTACCAGAGATTCGTTTGCTGGACATTTCTTGAGATTGGATACATGAAATACATCATGTACTCCAGCTAATTCTTCTGGTAGTTGTAAACGATAAGCAACTGGTCCTATACGTTGGATTACTGGAAATGGTCCTACGTATCTTGGACTTAGTTTTCCTTTCTTACCGAATCTAACAACTCCTTTCCAAGGAGAAACTTTTAACAGTACTCTGTCTCCAACTTGGAATTCTAATGGCTGGCATCTATTGTCTGCATAACTCTTCTGGCGATCTCGAGCCGTTTTCAGCCTTTCCTTGATTTGTGTAATCTTATCAGTTGTTTCTTGTACAATCTCCGGACCTGATAATTGACTTTCTCCTATTTCTGCCCAACAAACTGGGGTTCTGCATTTTCTTCCATACAGTGCTTCAAATGGGGCAGTTTCAATGCTTGAATGATAACTATTGTTATAGGAGAATTCAATTAATGGTAAGTGATCGTCCCAATTTCCACCAAAATCTATTACACATGCGCGGAGCATGTCTTCTAGAGTTTGGATCGTCCTTTCACTTTGCCCATCTGTTTGTGGATGATATGCAGTACTTAAGTTTAGTCGAGTTCCCATTGCTTTCTGGAAACTTGTCCAAAAATGAGAAGTGAACCGACTATCCCTATCTGATACAATGGAGAGTGGAACTCCATGTAAGGATACTACTTCGTCTACATATAATTTGGCTAACCTTTCCATACTAAAGGTTTCCTTCATGGGTAGAAAATGAGCTGATTTGGTTAATCGATTTACAATTACCCAAATCGCATCATTACCTTTTCTGGTTTTGGGCAACGTAGTAACAAAATCCATTGTTATGAGTTCCCATTTCCATACCGGCATTTCTAATTGTTGTAGTAGACCTGAAGGTTTATGATGTTCTGCTTTAACTTGTGAACAAGTAAGACACTTTGATACATACTTAGATATATCCTTTTTCATACCTATCCACCAGAATTTTTTTCTTAAATCTTGGTACATCTTATTGTTTCCTGGATGTATAGTATACCTAGATTTATGAGCTTCTTCCAAAATCTTATTTTTTAATTCTCCCTGTTTTGGTACCCAGATCCTTGTCTTATGGAATCTCCAAATTCCATCAGCTCCTTGTTCTAAATCTTTTATTCTTCCCTTCATTCCTTCAGCAACATCTTCTATTGCTATTTCTTGAAAGTACTTCAGTTGTTCCATTAAATCTAACTGTAGATTTAATCTGAGAGCACGAACCTGTCGTTGTTTCTCATTGTATTTACGACTTAAGGCATCTGCAACTACATTTGCCTTTCCCTCGTGATATTGAATATCACAGTCGTAGTCACTTAAAATTTCCATCCATCTTCTTTGCCTCATATTTAACTCTTTTTGCCCAAAAATATATTTTAAACTTTTGTGGTCTGTATAGACAGTAAATTTACTTCCGTAAAGATAATGTCTCCAAATCTTAAGGGCAAAAATTATGGAGCCTAACTCTAAATCATGAGTTGTATAATTCTCCTCGTGCTTTTTCAACTGTCTTGAAGCATACGCAATTACCTTCTTGCGTTGCATAAGCACACATCCAAATCCTAGTTTTGAAGCATCACAATATACTTCAAAATCTTCAGTTCCTTCTGGTAAGGCTAAGATTGGAGCATTGGTTAATTTTTGCTTCAAGATTCTAAAGGCTTCTTCTTGTTTAGGTCCCCATTCAAACTTAATGGCTTTACAGGTTAGCTTAGTTAATGGTACAGCTATTTTGGAAAAATCTTTGATAAACCGTCTATAATACCCAGCTAAACCTATAAAACTTCTAATTTCCATTGCGGTTTGCGGAACCTTCCAATTGGTAATTGCTTCAATTTTTGCAGGATCTACGTGAATACCTTCATGATTCACCATGTGTCCTAAGAATTGCACTTCTTGTAGCCAAAATTCACATTTTGAAAATTTGGCATACAACTTTTCTTTTCTTAACAAAGTTAAGAGTGCATGCAAGTGCTGACAATGTTCGTCCTGACTTTTTGAATAAATAAGTATATCATCTATGAAGACAATTACAAATTTATCCAAATACGGTTTACAGATCCTATTCATCATGTCCATGAATGCTGCAGGTGCATTCGTTAACCCGAAGGGCATGACTGTAAACTCGTAATGACCATACCTAGTTCTAAAAGCAGTCTTAGGTATGTCTTCCTCTTGTACTTTTAATTGATGATATCCAGAGCGTAAATCTATCTTAGAGAAGTATCTAGCCCCCTGAAGTTGATCAAAAAGATCATCAATCCTAGGTAATGGGTATCGATTCTAAATTGTAGTTTTATTCAATTCTCTATAATCAATACACATTCTCATCGAACCATCCTTTTTCTTTACAAACAACACTGGAGCTCCCCAAGGGGATGAGCTAGGTTGTATGAATCCTTTACTTAGTAATTCATCTAATTGCTTCTTTAGTTCTAACATTTCGGTAGGAGCTAACCGATAAGGTGCCTTGGCTATCGGTGTAGTTCCTGGAATTAGATGAATCCTGAATTCTACTTCCCTATCTGGTGGTAATCCAGGTAACTCTTCTGGAAATACATCTGAGTATTCTGAGACTACAAGGATCTCCTTAAGTTCTTTGTTCTTACTATTAATGATTACCGAAATCATATATACTATTCCTTGCTTTCGTTCATAACTAGCAACTTTCATTACTGATATGAACTTCATGGGTTTACGCGGTTTATCTCCTGTAATCATGATTACTTCTCCAGTAGGTGCTTGAATCTCTATAGAGTTTTTATCACAAATGATTTGAGCATGGTTGGCTATTAACCAATCCATTCCTAACACAACATCAAATTCAGCTAATTTCATAGGTAACAGATTTGCAGAAAATTTATGACCTGAAAGTTCTATTTCTACTTTTTGAAAAACTTGATCTATTTTAACTGAATTTCCATATGCGGTTTCGACTGTAAAAATCTGTCTAATGTTGGTTAAAGGTAACTTAAGAGCTTGACAGAATAAAGTATTGATAAAACTTTGGTTTGCACCAGAGTCAAATAATACTTTTGCGTATACGTTGTGAACTAAGAACATACCAGCTATCACATCTGGAATGAGTTCTGCTTCTTGAGTGGTTAACTGGAATGCTCTGACATTCTTCTTAGTAGCTCCGTCTGTCGCCTTGGTTTTGTTGTCTGCTGGTTTGGCCAATTTAGGACATTCTGTTTTATAATGCCCCGCTTCTCCACAATTAAAACAGATTATGGTTTTCTTTCTGCAGTTTTCTTCATTGTGTCCTACAGCTTTGCAAAGGTTGCAGGTTACATTACATCTCCCACAATGTTTCCTTTTGCAATTCCTACAGAAAGGTGGATTTGAAGATTGCCCTGCTCCTCTTTTCTTGAAGTTATTACTATTACCCACACGAAATCCTTGGGTAATTTTCTAAGCCAGTTCCTTTTTCCTGGTTTCATCTCTTGTGCGTACCAGTTCATCAGTTAGGGTGTTGGCTAGTTCCACTGCATCGTCAATAGTGCGAGCTCTCGCAGCTTTAACGATATTGCGAATTTCGCTAATTAATCCGCAAATATAGCGAGAAATGAGTACCGGTTCTGGCGAAGCCAGTGTTGGTACCACCCTAGCATATTCAAAGAATGTCGAAGTATATCCTCGACAGTCCACATTAACCATCCGATGGTTTAGGAACTTATTAGCCATTTGATCTTTTTCATACTCGGGACAAAATTTTCTTTCTACAAGACTCTTAAATTCTTCCCAGTTCATGGCATAGGCCACAATCCTTCTTTTAGCTTGTAATACTGTGTTCCACCATTCTAATGCCCGTGTTCCACCATTCTAATGCCCCTTCTTTAAAAAGATTGGAAGCATACATAACTTGATCTTCCTCAACACATTTACTTATAGCAATTACTGCCTCAGTTTTCTCTAACCAACGTAATGCTGCAATAGCCCCTTCGTTACCTGAAAACTCAATTGGTTTACAGGCAAGGAATTCTTTGTAAGTGCAACCAGGTGTTGCAGCTTTCATTTTCTTGAAAATTGGGGCTTGCAGATCATTATTGTTATTAACATGATTTCCGCCTCCGTTTATACTATTACTAAAGTTGTCTCCTTGAGTACGTTTACTAGGAATGATTGATTGCGGTTTAACAGGTTTTTGAACAGCAGCAACGATTGCTGGAATAGCATTGGCTATTCCTTGTGCAACGATATCCTCTATATCTTGTCTATTTAACAATTGTTCTTCCTGAATTTGCTCGGATTGATTTACTTCATTTACTGGTTCATTACCAATGTTTGCCATCTGATAATTAATTTATAGATAAATAATTAGTATAAAAGAAATAATCCAATGTCATAATTAATTGCACATAATCACGTAAACGAATACACAAACAAAATCTAAAATTTCATTTATTTTATAGATTATATCATGCCTCTATATACAACCGTTTTATTATTTATTTTACAAATACTGATTTTACTATTACTATTACACAACCACAGTTTTACCAACCCATTATCTCTTGTCATTTGTCTTCTAAAAACGAAGCTCCCTTTCATCATACTTCCAAGCAATCTATCCCCCTATCTCCCGAATTCTATTTCCCGCATCCATTAACTCTTCGCCAAAATGGCGAAGTTCTGCTAAATTTTCGTTACTCATGGGTGGATTTGGTAATGGTTCTGGATCGAATTGCGGAAGAAAGGAATAAGGACTGTTGACAATGTTTTGAAATTGCCAATCATTTGTCCACCATTCATCCATTCCTACAGGTTGGGTATGGATTATTGGTTCTGGGATTGCTGGTTCAAGATTTATAGGGATTTGGGTTTCAATAGAACGAGTAAAAACATTTGTATTGACAGGCTGAATAGTTTCACAGCTTGCCAATATGTAATCTATTTCCTCCTGAAAAGTCATTCCCTGGTTTTGTTTGGAGCTTTCTCCAATTTCCATCTGAGTTGGTCTAGAACCTTTTCCAACCTCCATTTCTATTTCCTTGGAATATTCCTCAAACTGCATTCCCATTTGCCTAGAATCTTCCTTGACTTCAGTATCCATCTCCTGCTGTCTAGAACTTTCCCTGGTTACAATTTCTTTTCCTTTTTCTAAAGGATTGTTTATTTTAGGAAGTTTCGTAGCTGGCTTTTTCCTACGTATACGACTCCCCCATACGTATTTCCTTCTTTTCTTTGGTTTTGGCTTTTTCAAAGGTGGAGCGTTGAATTCTACAGGTTGTTCCACATCAGGAAAATACCCAGTAAATTCTTTAGAAACTTCTAGGTTTACAGGGTATAGGTTGAGATTTTCTAGGGCTTCCGATAACTCATTCATGCTGTTTAATATACAAGTAAAATAAAAATGCTAAGTTAAAATTTAGAAATAACCTTTAAGTTTTATTGCATACCCTGTGACTAATTTATACAAAGGAAAATGGATATTTTAAACATGCTAGGTTTTATTTATTTACTAGATGATATTCCGGCTTGTAAATAAGGTTGCTATTACGGAATCATGGTATTTTAAATATTAGCATTTACTGCTACAGTGGCTAGCATATAAAGATCCGCCCATTTTTCCTCTAATTTGTCCTCCCAAGGTGTTTTACTGGTTAATTCTTGGGTTTCCTGTTTAACTTTCTTCTCTCGGGCTTTCTTTATTTTCTCCTGACTTTTCTTTAAAATTAAACTTCTTTTATCCGGAGAAAGTGGGTTCTTGTATTGGGCTTTTCGAACAAATATTCCTTCTTCAGGAATCGCAGGGAGTTTTGAGGATTTAGTTTGGGATGAACTTCCCTTCTCATTGGATGACATATCTAATTTAAGATAGATGCTTGAAAGCTTTTTCCTACCCATACTGTAACTAACAAATAGTCAGTTAATAAAACACATAATCACATAATAGTAATCAGGAAAAATTAAGTATTTCTAAATACTTAATTAGCTTAACTCAGTGGCTCTGATACCACCTTTTTCTGTCACGGCCCCCAACCCGGTTTGACCCGTTTCAGGAGCCGCGAGACAGAAATCCCGTGGTATTTATTTATTTGAGTTTAACAGCGGAAGTTTATCATCAGGATCGTTGTAAAGCTAAAATTTTCCCGATTATTTTATTTCACAACTCGGGATAAAACCCGGTTAAGTTACAATATTATGATTTCACGAAGAAATCTTTATTTAACAAAACATATTTCTTTCTTTTACAATGAGCCACTTTCTTAAGCTTGCAGTGCTCCGTAGCACCTTTCCTGAATCACAACAGATCACCTGAAACATGTTTGAAAAACATTTTGTCTGCGGGAAATACTGAGTGAATCATTTTATTTATTAAAACACCTGTTTGTTATAATTTACAGTATTAAGGAAGATTACAATGTTTCTGATATTAACCAACTACCCACAGTACTTTATCACTCGACCCATTGCCCCATTCGTCCAATGGTGTCTGTGATTATGGTCATATCACCCCTTGGCTGCCCCAATGGTGAAGATTATCAAGTAATGTATACAAAACCCCACATACCGGCTGTAATTTGGTGATTACATAAACTTAATCACTGTAATTATAACTTTGAAAATAAACATGCTTTTGTAAATAGATTTGATAAAAAGAGAATGACTCACATTGCAAATTTAACACGGACAGAGTCTAGTCTATGGATTAGCCTTGTTAACCTAATTTAAATAATAATGCACACAAAACTGGGTTAGTAATTAATACAGCATTTACGATAACTCACGAGATCAACCCTCACAACGAATGACAAAATGCTATGCTTAAACATCCATCGAATTAACGACTAATGACAAAGCATCACCCTAACGTGGGCAGCACTTAAACATCCATTGAGTACATTGATTGATCGGAAAATGAATCGTAATAGCGATCGAGTTATTACCCTGTTTTGTGGCAGCAATTTAGTGAATCGTGTGTGTTTTTGTAGTAAACAGTGTCTAACTTTGTGTACGTAAAGAATTTTAACGTCGAACTGAAGCTAGGAATCAAGTCCCAAGCCCCTGTATTTATACCCTAAATTGACATCTTTCGCGTGTCGCGAAGGAATCCATGGTCCCTGTCACGTATCGCCTGGGATGTCAAAGTAGACTAGGCATGCTTCGTCACCTATCTAGACCTTATGAGTCAACAACTTCGAAAAATTCGAATTTGACAGCATTTTATGTAGATAAATATAACTACGATTTACCCCCCCTAGTTTTAGGGGCCCTAATCCTGATTCCAAATGTTCTGAAAATTTTAGGGTTTATGCAGAATCACTTGGGTTGCTCAATTAGGGTTTCCTATTGGACAATTTAATTAAATAAATATGACTTTTGATGAGAGTTGTTACACAAGGACTGATCAACCTTGAGGAAAGCACTGACATAAAGAGAGAACAGTAATTTAGTATATCATCTGTTTTATGTATAGTCAGTGGTTAGGTTTAGCAGTGTTTGTATAAGAACAATAGATACAGGTTGTTAGGCTGTTAGACGTCGCTTTCATTGTGACGTCAGCTGAGATGCCTCAGCGGTTTGGATTGTCTATAAATGGAACAGTACCCTATACTGTTACATTCGATTCGTCCTGAGAGAGTTCTTCTCCTCAGTTCAATCCTTTCATCTTGTGCAACCAACCACTGAAGTATTAGGCTGAGGGGGAGCTTAGTTTGTAAGCATGCTTGCAATTTTTTGAATTGCTTTGTAACCTTTTGACTGATGAAAAGCATTTGTTTATCTAAACTATTTTCTTCCTTGATTGTGTTTACAAAGTTTGTTATTCATTTCCGCTGCACTTTACATTGTTTCATATTCATTCATTGTTCAAACTACACAAACAAACACAATCATGAGAGCCTCCGATCCTAACAATTGGTATCAGAGCTTGGACAGTCAAATTCGATCTAACAATCAATTTGACATAACAGTTCGGCTCAAAATTCATTGATACTAAGGTTGGTTGTATTTTGTTGAAAAACAGAGTAACATATGATCACACATAAAGCTGTTGTTCAAATACTCTGTAAAACAACCAAGATGTCATAAGACACACAAATTTCACACAACAAGTGATATCATGCACAAGTCAATCATAATTTCAGATCTGAACACGTATCTGTTAAACTATGGGATTATTTCTTATTTTCAAAATTGATTTCAACTGCTGTGATGAAAACTTGTGATGTCACTACATTAGATGTTAAAGTTGAACCTCAGATTAACAAAAGCCTATGTTCATAAAAACATTAGTGTTTTTGCTAATGAAAAAAGAGGGAAATTAAAACTTTAGTCATTAGATCTTATGTGTTGAAAACAGGTTGAGATCCTCAAAAGGAACAAATTAACTCTGTTAAAATATTTTAAGAAAACAGGAGTAAAGATAGTCTGGATCATATGTAATGTGAGATTGGTCAAAAATTTGTATAAATATGGCTAAATATCTTAAAACATTACTGCAAAATGATTCTGGATTAAGTATTCCTTCCTTAGAACCTCCCAGTAAGTATTTTATTACTTATGAAAGGAAAGGGTAAAAAGGGAAGAAGAAAATTCACAAAAACTCAGAAGTGTGTTTATCTCAAAACTTTGGAAGTCAGAAGAAAAGAGTATAAACATAAAACACTTTAGAGCCAAAAGTTGGGGTAAAAATGGTCATCAAAGCAACTATGTGCAATCATTGTGAACATGTGTCCTCATTTCTGTTTGTCAATCAATCAACAAGAGAATGGTACCAAACAGTGGACAAAATGCAGTTAAACTTCATACCACTGTTTTCAACTACTAACAATTCTCATAAACTTGAGCATGAGATGATTATGTGCTTTATTATTGTTTTACCAGGTTCCTTTGGTGCTGTTTTTAGAAAATCCTTTATTTATTTTTTCCTAAGAAGGATTTTCTCGAATAAAGCAGGATATATTATTCTCTATTTTTTTCTGGAATAATATATTTTGAACTTTTACTGGTTTTTGATAGTAAAAGTTTCAATCTCCTGTCAGGATAGATGACCTTATTTTTGTTGGTTAATTTATCCTCAAGCAGATCAAAAGAAAATGGTATTGTTGTCAGGTCATGACAAACTCAAGTTTGTTCTTACTTTATGAAAAGGATTGATTGTCAACAGATCTTAAAATACTTAGGCACTCATGTTTTATTTCAAACATTATAACAAGGATGAGTTGCCTTGGTAAAAAGTCTACATCATCTGGGGTACTAAACCACTGTCAGAAATTTGAAAAAGCTTCAAAATGTGCAAATGACTTGTGGTAAAACCTTGAATGAAAATTCCTGTAAAAGTTGCTGATATAATGTGTTTTCAAGTCATCACCAATATTTTACCTCTAACCACTGACTTGTTCAAACATCCTTTTACTAAACCTGTCCACTGCTGAAAGTCAGCCACTGATCCTTCATTTCTCTTGGCAAGCACTGATGTTCAAAATTAGTGTCTTATCCACTGATATACTATCTACTGATAGTAAAAATCATCCACTGATGTCATATTATTATCATTGTAACTACTGATGCTTGGTACATCAGTGGCTCTCAAAACAACTGTTCTCCATTTTTCATCCATATCATCAGAGGTTGACACGTGGTCAGTTTTTAGCCATCAGATCCTAATAACCGTTGCCACATCAGCGATCATTTTTTTCCCTAAATAAAACCCTGATCAAAACCCCAAACAGGGTTTTACACTGTCGAATTGAA
Organism: Helianthus tuberosus; assembly: GCA_030545235.1. Classification (NCBI taxonomy): domain Eukaryota; kingdom Viridiplantae; phylum Streptophyta; class Magnoliopsida; order Asterales; family Asteraceae; genus Helianthus; species Helianthus tuberosus. The sequence goes on along the minus strand of CM060397.1, from coordinate 64,293,063 downwards.
TTCTAAAATTCTCTTCTCAAAGCAGTTTCCAAACCTTTCTTCTCAAAGCATTCTTCGATCTTCCTCATCAAAAATGACGAAATCAAAATTGAAATCAAAATCAAAATCACCATCATCTTCAAAAGATGTTGCTCAAACAGGCGCTGAATCCATTGAGATACCATACAAATCCCCTCACAACTATTTGGGTCTACTTACAAAACCCTCAAACAACCGCACCTTCGATTCCATCATCGACGCACTATCTGAATCAAAGTACAAAATTTTGTTGACAGTAGACGCTCCCATTTACCTGCAAACCCAGAGAGAGTTCTTCTCCTCAGTTCAATCCTTTCATCTTGTGCAACCAACCACTGAAGTATCAGGCTGAGGGGGAGCTTAGTTTGTAAGCATGCTTGCAATTTTTTGAATTGCTTTGTAACCTTTTGACTGATGAAAAGCATTTGTTTATCTAAACTATTTTCTTCCTTGATTGTGTTTACAAAGTTTGTTATTCATTTCCGCTGCACTTTACATTGTTTCATATTCATTCATTGTTCAAACTACACAAACAAACACAATCATGAGAGCCTCCGATCCTAACAATTAGTATCAGAGAGTTCTGGAAAAATGCTACTCTTGAGAAACAAGACGATAAAGTAGTAGCCGTCAACTCCTCGATACAGGGTAAAGCGATCCAAATCTCTCCACAAACAATCTCAGAAGTCTTTAAACTCGATGATCAGAAAGGTAAAACTTCTTTTGACAAAACCGAGTTGAAAACTGACTTTTTGAAAAGAGGGTATGCAGAACAATCAAAGGTAGATACCTTACAAAAAGGTTATTTTCCGTCTGCACCCAGATTTTTATTCCATACACTTTTGTCGTGTGTTTCAAATAAAAGAACAGCGTTTAACGAAATACCATTGAAGATTCAATGCCTGGGCTATGCTATTTTAAATAATAAAGATTACAACTATTCCCAGGAAATCTTCAATGACTTGGTAAAGAATGTTGATAGCAAAGCATTTTTACTCTTTCCAAGGTTTCTAAGTTACTATTTTAAACAAAAATTTGAAAAAGAAAATGAAAATGTGCCAAAACAAGGTATTTATTTTCAAATAAAAAGTTTAACACCTGAAACATTCACTAGAATGTTGGCACCAATAAAAACAAAAGCAGAGGTGTCCGAGCAGAATTTAGCAGTTACCACTGCTCCTCAGACATCTGCTGCTGAGCCCACTGCTCCAGGTGATCATAGCAGCACTACCACTGCTTTGAAACCCACACCTGCCACTACCAAAAAGAAAACATCCAGAAAACCCCCCAAACCCAAAACAAAGGCAACTCTGGAAGATGAGATCCCAGAGCAACTGCCAGTGATAAAGCAAATGTCACCACAAACCACTGCTGCTACTTCCTCACAGCAGTTGGTAGAAAGATCTCCACCTTTGCCTCATACTCCTCCTGCATCCTCACAAAAGGATCAGGTTGTAAGCACAGGGACTCCACAATATGAAGCTCTGGATTCAATCGGATCCATCTTCCTCAGTCCTGATCCCAAGGACATGTCTCTTTCAACTCCCATACCCTCACCAATAATATTACCACAATCCATGCTACCTTTGTTGCATGCAGTTGATATAGCTCAGACAAAAACCAGTTCCTCTCAATCACCCATCAAAGAGAGTACACTACAACAAGTAACTGGGTCTGATGCTTATACCTCTGCTATCCCAGCAACAACTGAGGAGGTTACACCCCCTGAGTTACAAGTAACTCTTGGTGGTAGTTCAAGTGGAGCAGCAACTACAACTGATGGATCAACAGATCTTCAGTTGGACAGTTGTTTCATTAGTAAGACTCCCTTGAAGGCAATTTCTTCCATAGCACCATCGGTAACCACCAGTGAGTTGGTTCTAACCACTGGTACCATCAAAGGTTTATCAAGTGCTGAAGAAAGAAGTCCCCAGTACCAAGAACAAGGGGCATCAATGGGTGACTTTTGGGACTCAGTTCCTAAGTCGCACATTGGTACAACCACTGCTGGTGGGGATTCGGATGATCCCATTAAAGTGGGTGATGATTCAAAATATCAGGAATTGACGGGCAGAGTTGAAAAACTTGAAACCTCGGTTGCTGAAATAAAGGATATGGTGCAAGAGATTCTGAAAGCTCAAAAAGCACAATCCACTGCTGTTCCATCTCAAGCACCTGCTCCACCACAAGCATTTGCTGCAAATGAGCTCTGGAATACTTTCCAGCCCTTACTTGAACAACAAAAGCAGATGGCTCATCAGCAGCATGAGATACATGTGAAAATGTTGACAAACATGGTGGAGTCGAGATTTAAAGATACTCAAGCAGACATCAAAGCTATCAAAGCTCATCTCCAAAGCACTTCTGGAAAAGTTCCCTCTACTACCCTTTTTATGGATAACCCCCTTGCAGATAATGCCAAAAAGGGGGAGAATGTCAAACAGATGAAGAAAAAGGGAATTGAAGATGGTCTGTATGTTGAACCAGAACAAGGAAAACAGTCATCTAAAATCTCAACAGATTCAAAATCTGAAACTTCCATCCAAACAGCTGATACAGCAGTGGTTACAAAAACTGCTGTCAGTAGCCAAATAGCTGCCATCTCATCAACACACACAACTTCAACACACACCACCACAACCACTGTTCTACCATCATCATCATCTACAATCATACCACAACCATTGCCCCCTGCCATAAAGCAGAAGACAGCAGATGTCACAACATCTGCTGTAATGACAACAGTGATTGAGACACCAGTTGTTTCAACCACTGTCAGTCAATCACAATCACAAACCACTGCCACTCATGTCACCACCACTGATCCACCCAAGACATCATCTTCCTCTCCTACAATAAAAAGGAGAAGGGTTTTCATTCCTGATGATGAGTCACCACCATCTTCAACCCCTGCTCAAAAGCAGAAGACATCTACTGACACATCAGTAGTTGTAATGACAACAGAGGTTGAAACACCAGTTGTTTCAACAACTGTTAGTCAACCATCCACCACTGCTCTCATCATTCCTACATCACAACATCCAAAGCTTCAAAAAAGAAAAAGAGAAACAACTCAGGCTACTGATGAAAAGTATGATCCTGTTGCTGCTAAATATCCACTGGAATTAGAAGCTGTGAAAAATGAGATGAAACAATTTTACACTGAGGATGATCCTTCAAAAAGGAAATTTCCTTCTCTCATAGGTTTCATAATTCCAGAAAATATGGATGAATATCTCGAAATGAAAACAAGACAAGCAAGGATAAGATCCAAAGTTGAATGCAAGGATCAAGGTGATGAAGCCATTTTGGAAAGAAGGGAATTCCTGCTCAACAAAGTCAAGCAAATAGAAGAATATGAAAGTGATCTGAACAAAGAAAGGTCAAGCTTATCTCCTGAAGCAGATCAACGAAAAGAATTGAGAAAAGAATACCTTGCATACATAATGAAAGAAAAGTTCTATCCTGCTGAAGAAACATAATTCAAAGAATGGCCAATAGTTGCATTAAAGCATGAGGCTAACAGAATTGAAAAGATTAAAAATGATCCAAGAAAGAAGAAGACAGCTCCAAATTGGATCAAATACAGGAAGCTCATAGCTGATCATACTTCTGAATATAAAAGAAAGAAACAGGAGCTGGTGGATGCAAGGGTGGATACTGCAAATGCCATAGCAAAATGGACTAAGCAGCAAACTGATGAAGCTTATAAAAGGCTTAAGAAAAGGAGGATGACAGTCTCTGACACTCCTAAAAAGTCTAACTACAAAAAGCTAAAAGAGCAGATCAAGACTCTTGAAACACAGATCAATGCAGCAGAAACCTCTGTCACAATGTTGAGAAAAGAAAAGAGGGAACAACTGACTGTTGGAGAAGAAAAAGAAAAAGAAACTGATCACTTTGAAGAAGCCATCAAGAAAATGGCTTTAGATAAAGAGAAATTAGCAAAGCTACAAGATCTTGCCAAAAAGGTTTTGAGCCAATCATCATCAGCAGATATCACATACAGTGAGCTTGATCAACAACAGAGACAAGAGCTGATTGACAAAGAAGTTGCAGAAGATATAGCTGCAGCAAATGAAGTCATAGAAGAAGCTTTTAAAAGAATGTCTGAAGTTCAAGATACTGCTTTACAGTTTTTCTCAAGGCCAAAAACTTTAAGCTCATCAGCAAATAAATCTCTCCCAAGAAACCCATTTGGTTTAAAAATACTAAAGTGGCTCTCTGATAAAAAGACCCATGTATTGACTCTGATCAGAACCAATGGTGAAGTGAAGCATATATCAAGGAATCAAGCACTAGGCCTGGGTGTTGAAGATCTACAAGATCTCCTTGAGCTTACACTGTGTCGGGATGAAGATGATACAAGTTCTCAGGATTTTGAGCTGAAATTTAAAGAACAAGTCAAAGAACTTCTGATGAGGAATAAAGATCCAGAATAATGAAGGGTTTTGGCATTATCTGTTCCAGGGGGAGATTGTTGGGATTGAACCCTGCCAGAGGAACAGATAATGAAAGCCAAAACCGGATCATGACAGTGGATTCACAATAAGCAGCAGTTTACACTAAGTCTTCTCCCTTGAAAGTGATTATAACATATGATGGTCTTACATCCACTGATCTAATACAACTGCTGCTGCTCTTCTAACTACTAATGAAGCCAAAAGACTGCTGAGAACTAAGCACTGCTGATGACAAAGCACTGCCCAATCAAGGACTGATCAACCTTGAGGAAAGCACTGACATAAAGAGAGAGCAGTAGTTTAGTATATCATCTGTTTTATGTATAGTCAGTGGTTAGGTTTAGCAGTGTTTGTATAAGAACAGTAGATACAGGTTGTTAGGCTGTCAGACGTCGCTTTCATGGTGACGTCAGCTGAGATGCCTCAGCGGTTTGGATTGTCTATAAATGGAACAGTACCCTGTACTGTTACATTCGATTCGTCCTGAGAGAGTTCTTCTCCTCAGTTCAATCCTTTCATCTTGTGCAACCAACCACTGAAGTATCAGGCTGAGGGGGAGCTTAGATTGTAAGCATGCTTGCAATTTTTTGAATTGCTTTGTAACCTTTTGACTGATGAAAAGCATTTGTTTATCTAAACTATTTTCTTCCTTGATTATGTTTACAAAGTTTGTTATTCATTTCCGCTGCACTTTACATTGTTTCATATTCATTCATTGTTCAAACTACACAAACAAACACAATCATGGGAGCCTCTGATCCTAACAAAATAATTTATAACTTTCTTGTTTCCGGTACCGAACTGCTGCCGACGCGTCGTTTGATCTGTAATCTTGTTATAATCAATAAACAAGATGATTAATTGTGAAACAAGCTGTTTTTCACGTCTGTTTCTTAGTTTCCGCCCCTGAAACAAACTAGAGCTCTTCTGATTGACCCGTTTGGGTCACAACTCGATCCAACGAGTGGTATCAGAGCTCAGGAAGAAGAGTTCTTGCCAAAAACAGCCATTTTTCTGACTTCTACACCTTTTTTTTTTTTTGAAAATTTACAAAATTTCACGGTCAAAATGATCTAAATTTCATATATAACATGCATAACAGTGTTTTAATGAAACCTTGAGAGTTTTGGACCTAAAATCAGCTTAAAACTTGATCAAATTCGTAATTCCGTTTGAAAACAGATCGGACATTGTAGGATCGAGTAATGACCCAAATGAGTCGTTCAGAGGAGTTTTTATCAGTTTCAGGTGCGGAAAACAAGAAACTGACTTCGAAACAGCAAGCAATTCACTTTAAACACGTCTCTGATTGATATTACGGCTTGTACAATCACTGGATAAACCGGCAGCACTTCGGTCTCCAAAATCACAAAAGTTACAAATGAGATCGCTTGAGTGGCTATATATAGACGTAGGTAGTTCGCTTGAACATGCTCAAGCGAACTCACTCTCAAGCGAACCTACACTTCAAGCGAACTCAACTAACTAGATTTCGCTTGAACTAATCTTTTGTCATTCCAAGCGGACTGGACTTCTTCAAGCGAACTAGCCTTAAACACACTCTAAATTCTCCTATTTTCTCGTACAACGTGCCCTGATCTAACATTTCTAGTCCTAGACGCGATACAAGACGAAGTCGACAGATGTATGCACTAACAGACTCCCCCTCAGATGTTGACGAGTCTTAAAGTGTCGAGTCTTCGCTTCTTCTGTCTTTATCAGTCTTTGAGCTTCCTCTTTCAATCAGCATCAACAGACTCCCCTTAACAATTTGCTGGCATTCCTTCAGTTCTTCAGCATCATTTGCTTCAGGATCGTAGTCTGGCTTTCACAGGTTCAAAATCATTGCCTGGCTCATGCTTTGTCTTCAGAGTCCTCAAATATTGGAACCTGGCTTTTCAAACATAAGCTTCTCAGGATCGATCAACCTAGCTCACATCCAGCCTTTTCTCAAACCTGCACCATCTCTACCTCAAAGTAAATTTTACAATTTTAAACATTAACATGTATACATCAATTCAAACTCTCCCTCAAATCAATCAGAAAATTTTATCAATAATAATCCTGATGAACCATTTGTAAATTAGATTAAAACACATTTGATTAAAAACATAGACTCCCCCTCACAACATGGTCATCATGTCTAGCACTTAGAATTTTGAAAATCAGCTCTCCAACACCAGTTGTCGAAAATCTTTTTGATTTTTTCAAAATTTTATACTAAAACACACTGAAAATATTTTTGGATTTTGAGATATTAAAAATGCAGTAAAAAAATATTTACATACAATATTTTTGTGAGTTTGTGCAAGAGAATCATACCAGTTATTGAGATAAATCACCAACACCGTTAAGCTTGATTTCATTTTAAGTTCTAAACAATTCACTTAGATTGTCAGTATACTGGTCCACTTAAATTTTCACACAAAGTTCAACTGTTTCGAGATACAGATTAATGTCTTAAGCACTTAAACTTAATCGCATGTCCCACTACTTGAATATACTCCCGTATCCAGATCCCAATATTCAGTCTTACAGATGAGTATACCACAGATGATATCTGTAAGGGAATAAATTATAGTACGAAACCGTGAGAGCTCAGGTCAGAACTTCCGTTCAGCAGAGAGATGACGGCTCGACTTTCGGTGTGTCCCCTTTAGAGGATCTTTTGTTACAACAGCAATGACTATCAATTTTATTGTTTCATCAATTTGCTGAGGGCGGCGCTATATTTCAAGCAAGCGGAAAGTATTCTCCGGGGACTAGGCCATTGCTTCCGCAAAATCAGAAGTCCCGGGATAATACCCCAGATATCACTGAGCATAAAGACCTAGTATCTCAGAAAGAGGGACCTTTCAAACAAGATTTCGGGGGTTACCCATACATCCGAGAGATGTTTTCCCACAATATAAGCAAGTTTGATATTAGGTTTATATCTCGTCACAATCTACTAAATGTGCAAAAACCTACTGGCATATCCGTAGTGAGATTGTTTATCACATTTTAACTTTACATTTCTTTAGCATGTTGTGACAGTCCACTGATGTACTATCATTTCCTCTTATTTCGCAACAAAACTCATTTTTGATTTTATCATGTTTTTGTATTTTTCAAAATTTCTAATGTTTTTGTATTTTCTGAAATTTTCTTACTCCCCCTAAAATGCAAACACATTTAACGAAATTTAAATACAAACTATACAGAAAGTGACAACTGATATCAAATCACCTCAAATCGCCATCCACTTGGCATAAATAATCAGAACTCCCTCTTTCAACAAACTATTTTCTCATTATGATTTCAAAACACTTAAGTTTGTTTTAATCAAAATGATTTTTCTGGAAAATAAGTTTGTTTTTACCACTTGTAAGTTTAAAAAAAACCACTTGTAGGGATTGGTTCATCATATTGTTCATTCAATCATACGTATCAAGATTACATCAAGTTCAATCTAATGACCTTGACGAATCACTTATAAGATCCAACCTCTTACCACTTGTAAAAATATCCAAATCATATAACCACATGTAGAAATAAAACATCTACACAAACCATTTTACCAATCAAGATGCCGATTCCTGCTTCACACTTAATAACCTGGAAGCTCTGGCATAGCACAACCTGTAAAATTTAACACTTTTAAGATTCTTTCACACAAACAGATTTTATCAAGAAAAATGCCGATTCCTGATCCACGATTACAAATTTGGGATCTCCGGCAAGTCAGGTTTTTCAATCAAAGAAAATGTCCACCCAAGCCTGACCAGCCTTGGGTGTTTTCAATTCAGATTCAGTTGGGATATAAGTTGCTTTCTTTGTAGCATAAAAGTCTTTAACCCCTTTAACCTTCCCATTGACCATCTTTCCGAAAATTTTCTTCACATTTCCATTAAACGCTTTCTCAACATCAAAATTATCCTTCTCAGAATAAAACTGATTTGAGATTTCAACCTTCCCAATCTTTTGTTTAAAATTCTTAGTCCTCAATGGTGGAAAGTTCTCATCATCCATTGAAGGAACTAAATTTTCACCACTCTCATCAAATTATGGCTCCTCTGATTTTGTGGAATCAGATTCATCACCAGATTTCACATCCGATTTCTTAACGACCCATTTTTGATTTTCAAGATTCACACTTCTCCTGTAAAACCTTTTCGAGCATTCACCAACTTTGTATGTAGAATTTTTAAACACTTTAAATTTCTCAGTTGGTGGTTCAGTTTTATCAACAACTACTTCTTTAAGTTTTTCTGAGACTCCCTGTTTTGTTTTTGTTGCTTGTGGACAGTTCCATGCAATATGACCAACTACATTGCATCTGTAACAGGTTCTAGTCTCCTTTCTTTGAAAAACTCCATTCACAATTTGTCCCTGAAACAAATTTTGTATTTGTTTTAGAAATTTTCTCATTTTTATGATTTTCAGGTGGAATAAATCCTAATCCTTTCTTTTTGTAGCTACCATTATGATTTGGTTTCTTTTGAAAACTAGAACCAGAATTGTAACTCTTTTTCTTGTTTAAACGTTGTTGAACTCTTGAAGTGTACTTCTTAGGTTTTCCAGTAAGATTTAAATCTTTTATTTCAGAAATATTAATTTCTATCATTTTGAAAACCTTTTTAATCATGTTAAAACAAACACTTCTTATTGGAAACTCTTTATCAAAATATAATTTGTCAGAATCATTCAAAGTATAGGAAAGTTCAAATGTTTCGTCATTCAAATTAGATTTTGACAACAAAAATTCTTTACTATAAACCCGTTTTCCCGACGATTTTGAACTCTTTCCAGACGAACTCGAACTCCCGACCAACAAACACGAACTTTTGGACTCGGACTTTGACTCTGACTCCTCATCCTTATCCAACACCTGATCAACCATTCTTTTAATTAATTCGGACTCATGATCTGTGTCGGACGCTGTGAATGTGATGTCAATGTTGTCTGGTAATTCATCAGTTAACTCGGACTCTAACTTTAGATTAACTGCCTTTTGGACTTGTTCCTCATTCGGTTTTCTAGGCGAATACCCTTCCCAAATTAGAGGCGGACACTTATTATAACAGACACTCTATTTCTTACCAGTATCCGTTTTCATCTTTGACTTCTTGTCTTCGTCTTTAAATGCCTCAAAACCTGCAACAGTAGGATAAATTCTATCAATTATGTAATCACAACTTGTATAACTTCGCAGCAATCATCTGATTCTTTCATTCTCGGCTGCTTCACTATCCAACTCTTTCTTCCATTTCGCACATTCTTCAATGTAAAAGTTTATCTCTTTCTGCTTTGACATCATAGTAGTATTCGTCATCTTCAAAGCAGCTTCTCTTTCTGTGTTTGTTTTCTGTAAACTAGTCACAGTTCTGTTTAATACATCGTATGACTCTTTCAAATTCTTCACATCAAACAACAATTTTTCTTTCAACTTTTCTAACTCACTAAACCTCTCTTCTTTTTCTTCACATTGTTTGCAAGATACCAAACATGAAAGACAAGGTTTTGTGACTTCAACAATCTTTTCGATCTCTACTATCTTCTCTACTTCAACTAACTTTTCTACCTCAACAATCTTCTCAACAATCTTAATTTATTTTGTTTCTTTTGCAGCTTTTCTCTCTTTGAGTTTCTTCAACTTATCTGCAAAATAAAATTCAAAACTGTCAGAAGATAAATGAGTTTTTTCAATATTTATCTGTTCAATCTCTTCATCATCAATGTTATCTGCTGAACTGTTTTCAGAAGAAACAAATTCTTCATCTTTTTCTTCATCATCAGATAACACAGCCATCCATTCTTTCACCAATTCTGGTTTTTGAATAATCTGAGCAATAAAAGCTTTAACATTTGGATCAGCTGGAAAATACTTATCCCAGCTAAAACCTTCGGCCACTTTCTCATCATCTTGATCAATGATACCATAGTAAGCTCTCTTGTTTGCATCTTCGATCATTTTTCCATGTGCTGTTTGAGAATCCTTTTGTTGATGCGGTTGATAAGTGATTTGTTAATATATAGACTTTTTATAGTAGTCATCTTTTCCAAAAGGATCCTTTGCTCTTCTCGACTCCTGATTCTTGCACTCTCTTTTGAAATGACCTTTTTCCCTGCATTTAAAACACGTAACTTTAGATTTATCAAAACCTAAAGCTGAAAGATGAGCATCCAATAAATCATTTCTTCCTATAATCATTTTAAACTTTTCAGCCCTTCTTAGAACACTTGCTAAAGCCCATTTAATATCCATAAGCTCCAATTCCTCTACATCAATCTGGTCCGTAGTCTTCCTTTGTTAGCATCGGATTGCCAATTCTTCAAGCAATCAATCCTTCGTAAGATTCCAACGCAGTAACCAGCAATGCCATATGATTTTTCACAACTTCTTCTAAAAATTTTTGACCATTTTGAAGATGCAATGCCACATTGCACTGAATCATATGTCCATTACCAACATTTGCACTTTGAACACTTGGAAAATTAACATTTGAAAATCCACTAGTGTTGACTGAACTTTGACTGCCTGTTCCGGATGAGTTTCCTGCACTAAATGCTGTTTGAATCTTTGGACTTGCTTCAACTTTCTCCACATAACCTTTGTAATATAGCTTGATGTCTTGTTGAGCATTTGAACTATTCATTCTTACAATTTTTTGTTGTTCAAGATCTTGACCTTCAAGCTTTTCAATGAATTGTGCAATTGATAATCTACTAAAAACTCTTGTATTCTTCAGAATCATGAGATATGTACCCCATTCTTTTTGAGGTAAAGAATCAGCTAACTTCTCGACCCATTCTGCTGGAGTTTTAGTGATTTTCAGCAGAGACATTGTATGCACAAGATGACAATATCTTTCTATGATACTCTTTGTAGTTTCCCCTGGCATACTCGTGAACAATTCAAATTCTTTTTTCAGCAAAGAAGCTTTACTCTGTAACATCTCAGTACTTCCTTCAAACTTTTTCTTTAATGCTTCCCAGATCGAAAACGCAGTTCCATTATGTTGAAGCAACACAAATATGTCTTCTTTAACAGCTTGTTGTAACAGACTTATCATCATTTTCTCTCCTTTGTAACATTCCCTCTCCGTGTCTGAAAATTCTGATATAATCTTATCAACTCTCATAGCGTTTTGAGGTCTAACATATTCAGTTTCAATGCTTTCCCAAGCTTTTAGATGGTTTGCCTGAACCCAGTTTTCAAATCTTTCTTTCCAGCCATGGTATTCTTCAATGTTCATAAGCTTTGGGGGTTTTTGCAACGTTCCGGTCTCATATTCCATGTTCATCTTTTGAACCACAGTAGCCGGAGTAGTCGGAGTAGCAAATGTGTTGTAGAATTCAGAATCCATGTATTGGCAACACGTTTTTCAAAAACAGCAAATTTCAAGCGAGATACCCTGTTCAAGCGAATTACTAATAATTCACTTTCAAGAGAAATACCAAAACAATTCACCTTCAAGCGAACTATCACCTTCAAGCGAACTAGCAAATAATTCAATTTCAAGCGAACACCCAACAACTTTCAAGTGGAAACCTACTGAAGCAAAATACCAGGTTTCACTTTCAAGCGAACTATCAAACAATTCACTTTCAAGCAAACTCAGAATACTTTTCAAGCGAGATCAGCACGTTTTTCAAGCGGACCCTCAGATTTCAAGCGAATCCCGAATGATTGTTCAAGCGAAACCACAATCGAGGCCCATTTTACCTATTTTTAATGTGAATTTAGCAATGAAATTTTCAAGGGTTTATCAATATGCAGTTTTACACAATCTGTGAAAAATTAAACCAATTTTGACCGTTGAAATTCGTTCTAATGAAGAAAGATGGTGTAGAAGACAGAAAACACTATGAAATCCAGTTGAATTCGGCAGAACTCCTCCTCCTGAGCTCTGATACCACTTGTAGGATCGAGTAATGACCCAAATGAGTCGTTCAGAGGAGTTTTTATCAGTTTCAGGTGCGGAAAACAAGAAACTGACTTCGAAATAGCAAGCAATTCACTTTAAACACGTTTCTGATTGATATTACAGCTTGTACAATCACTGGATAAACCGGCAGCACTTCGGTATCCAAAATCACAAAAGTTACAAATGAGATCGCTTGAGTGGCTATATATAGACGTAGGTAGTTCGCTTGAACATGCTAAAGCGAACTCAACTAACTAGATTTCGCTTGAACTAATCTTTTGTCATTCCAAGAGGACTGGACTTCTTCAAGTGAACTAGCCTTAAACACACTCTAAATTCTCCTATTTTCTCGTACAACGTTGTGACAACTCGAGTTTCCGACTTTCATTTTTTTTTTCGCATTTAGTGCACGTTGACTTTGACTGTGTAGTTGTTTGACTTGTTTAAATTGTAACTGTATACGTTAATTTATAATGAACAATTGTGGTTGCATGATTTTGTGTTTGGCTGTATATCATGAAACACCTGTTGAAAACTTAAACTGTTTAAAACATGGAAGGACCTGACGAAACAGACTGTTTCGCCATATACATTCCGACGAAACTGGTGTGTTTCGCCATCAAGCAACTCGACGAAACAGTGTGTTTCGCCATATCACCTCACGACGAAACTGATGTGTTTCGTCGGCCCATTGATTCGCAAAGCCCATTAAGGGCCCAGAACGGTAATTCGTGGATATTAAGTGAAACCGACTTCCTGTTTCACACTTTTATCAAAAATAGAAACCCTAGAACTCTCTCTTTTGAAAAGGCGATACCCATCATCAACCATCATCTTTCTCTCTCGAATCCTCCCTTGTTCATCCCGAATATCTCGGTTAGTGCGTGCTTGTCTAAATCGGTTTCTTTGTCCCTTGATTTCTTTATACATGTTGTGTTTATGCTTGATTTCTGGATTATAGGAGTGTATGTGTATGATGAATACTTAGGGTTTCATGAACCTCTCAATGATTATGCATGTTAGCGGGTATGCATAGTGTATGGATTTTATGAGTGTTGTTTTGTGATGATTACATGATTTTATTGATGAAGATGATGATATGATCCCTGGTTCATTGATGTTTCGGTTGTGATGCATAGATTAATGGTTGGTAACATAAGACTCATTATATTGAGCGAGGATTGAATGATTTCTGTGTTGAACGATTTCTGTATGATGAGGGATTGCTGTTTTACGGCTGTTAGGGTTTATGTGTTTTTCGCTCTGCTGTAACTGATGTCTGCGAAACTGAACTGTTCGACGAAACAGAACTCTCGGCGAAACAGAATGTGTTTCGCCAAGAGTAGTCGACGAATCAGAAGTTCTGTTTCGCCAGGGGACACCTCGACGAAACAGAATGTGTTTCGCCATTATATGTGTTTCGTCATTATCTGTGTTTCGCCAACATGCGTGTTTCGCCGAATAGCTGATCTGTGCAGTAACTTGAGTTAATTATGTTAAGTGTTAACTGGAATATTTGACTGCTGTTAAGTGTAGCCATCTTGTATATGATTGTGATTACGTGCTACATGTTTATACGTGCATAACTTGGACGCAAACTGATTTCACATACGTGCATACTTTAGGACGTGATTGACTTACTTTGAGCACATACCTAGCATACCGAGCAAACAAGGTGAGTTCACACTTCTACCAAGGCATGGGATTCCCAGGGCTTGGGAATGGGATTTAAGGAATAAGGTTGAATGGATTCATGCGGACATTATTACTAGACTACCATACCATCGTCCTCGGTTGTGAAGGATACTTACGTAAAACCTACGTATACTTATGCTATTTACTATCCTCGGTTGTGAAGGATACTTACGTAAAACCTACGTATACTTATGCTATTTACTATCCTCGGTTGTGAAGGATACTTACGTAAAACCTACGTATACTTATGCTATTTACTATCCTCGGTTGTGAAGGATACTTACGTAAAACCTACGTATACTTATGCTATTTACTATCCTCGGTTGTGAAGGATACTTACGTAAAACCTACGTAACACTGGTACGTATTACTGTTCTCGGTTGTGAAGAACACATAGTGGTTACAAATAGTCTAGTGGTTATACAACACGGGAAGCCCCCACCAATAGAACTTACTACCGGCCCAGTAGAGCCACATGTTACAAACAAACTTACTATTACGCATTACTTTCTGTGAGCTCGCTCAACTTTTTGTTGACCCTCTGTTACATGCCTTGCAGGACCATAGGTACTTTTGGAGCTTGCACGGGAGGCACAGTCGTTGTGGACATGGATCGTGATTGTGTTGTTAAACATTATAACATTTTGTACTTAAACTTTTGTTGGGTTTACATTAAATGCTTCCGCTACACACTTGTTTATATTTGGTTTTGTAAACACCTATCGTATTGATGAATGACTTTTGAGATACATACTTATGTTCAATATGATTGGTGGCTTGATCCTGGTCATGTCACGCCTCCAAGCGGTAGTACTCCGCGTGTGGAATTTGGGGGTGTTACAGATTGGTATCAGAGCCATTGGTTATAGAGAACTCGGTTTTAATAAGGGAAAAACGTTTTTATTAAAACCAGACTATAACCAGAACAGTGCTCAACGATCCACAACGACGCCTCGCTCCACGTGCAAGACTCATCACTCTAGGTAATATGGTACATGTCTTATTGCCTACTTGCTAGAATTGCATAGAACTTTGCTCCGGGTATGCTTAGGTTAACTTGACACTATTGCATGAGAACACTTGTGTGATTACTCCCTTTTGTTATCGCACTACTCGCGAACCTCTCTCACTTATGTCATATTTACTATGAAGATCATGTCTGGGCGTATCAACATGACGCAAGCCCAACTGACGGCTCTTATTAACGAGCGAGTTGCTGAGGCACTTACAGCCGCACAAGCAGGAGGTCAGCATGCTCAGCCACCTGTTTGTACCTTCAAAACTTTCATGGACTGTCGTCCTACTACTTTTAGTGGCACGGAAGGAGCGGTTGGACTCCTCCATTGGTTTGAAAAGCTCGAGTCCGTATTCGAAATGTGCGAATGCCCTGAGGCTCGCAGGGTGAAGTACGCCACTGGTACACTAGAAGGCATTGCGCTGACTTGGTGGAATGCGCAAGTGCAGATGTTAGGATTGGCTGTTGCTAACGCCACACCTTGGAATGATTTCAAGGATTTGATTAAAGAGGAATACTGTAGCCGTGATGATATTCATAAGCTGGAGGTAGAGTTTTATCACTTGAAAATGACTGGGTCAGAAATTGAAGCGTACACCAGAAGATCGAATGAGTTGGCTATTCTGTGTCCTACTATGGTGGACCCTCCCATTAAGCGTATCGAACTGTATCTCAATGGCCTGGTGCCGGAAATTCAAAGCCACGTAACCTCAGCGAATCTTGGCACTATTCAACAGATCGTCAAGCTAGCTCATCGCCTCACCGATCAGGCAGTGGAACAGAACAAGCTGCCTAAACGCATCAACGCTACTACTACTGCTACTGTTTCAGCAACTACTCCTGCTACCCCCAGTGATAACAAGAGAAAATGGGAGGGGGATTCCAGCAAAGGTTCAGCTTTAGTACAGTCTCAAGTTCAGCAGCGAAAGACTGACAACTATCAGAGCCCAAGTCAGCAATCTTCGGGCAGTCACAGGCAGGGTGGTTATCAAGGGAACCTCCCAAAGTGTAACAACTGTAACAGGCATCACAGTGGCCAGTGCAACAAGGGTCGTTGTCGGAGGTGCCTCAGGATGGGCCATGAGGCCAAGGATTGTAGGAGCCCACGGCCTGTAACTCAGAATCAACAGCAGCAGCAAACGCAGCAGAACCAACAACAGGGTAACAAGGGATGTTTTCATTGTGGTGCTGAAGGTCACTTCAAAAGACACTGCCCTCAGTTAAACCGAAACCAGAACAACAACAGCAATAATCAGGGCACTGGGAACAACAATGGTGCAAAGGGTCGTATGTTTGTGATTGGTCAGAGTGACGCAAGGAACGATCTTAATGTGGTTTCGGGTAAGTTTCTTCTCGACGACTTTTATGTTACGGTATTATTTGATTCGGGTGCGGATATCAGTTATATGTCTCTGAAAGTTAGTAAAATGCTTAAACGCGCACCAACACTGTTAAGCACCAAACATGTAGTAGAGTTAGCTAACGGTAAAAGTCTAGAGGCCACACACATAGTTCAGGGTTGTAATCTTATCCTCGCTGGTCAGACTTTCTCTATCGATCTCATTCCTATAACTCTGAGTAGTTTCGACATTGTCATCGGTATGGATTGGTTATCCCAACAGCAAGCAGAGATCCTATGCAAGGAGAAGATCATTCGTATTCCTCGTTCTGGCAAAGAACCTCTCGAAGTTCAAGGTGACAAGAGTGGTGTCGTGAGTGGCATCATCTCCTTCTTGAAGGCTCAGAAGTGTCTGCGAAAGGGCCACGTAGCTATTTTAGCACTCGTTACTGATACATCGACGACAGAGAAAAAGATTGGGGATATTCCTGTAGTACGCGACTTTCCTCAGGTGTTTCCTGAAGAGTTACCTGGGTTACCGCCTCATCGCCAAGTCGAATTTCAGATCGAGCTAGCTCCAGGAGCAGCACCTATAGCTCGAGCGCCTTACCGCTTAGCTCCAACTGAACTGGAAGAACTGTCTAAGCAATTGCAAGAACTCTTGGAAAAGGGTTTCATACGTCCTAGCTCTTCGCCCTGGGGAGCTCCAGTATTATTTGTAAAGAAGAAAGACGGTACCTTTCGTATGTGCATAGATTACCGTGAACTGAACAAGGTGACGGTGAAGAACCGTTATCCACTTCCACGTATCGACGACTTATTCGACCAGTTGCAAGGGTCGAGCTATTACTCAAAGATTGATCTAAGGTCGGGTTACCATCAACTGAGAGTCCGGGATGAGGACGTCTCCAAAACAGCATTCAGAACTCGCTACGGCCATTACGAGTTTTTAGTCATGCCTTTCGGGCTAACGAACGCGCCTGCGGTTTTCATGGATCTTATGAACAGGGTGTGCAAACCTTATCTTGACAAGTTTGTTATTGTTTTCATTGATGACATCCTGATTTACTCGAAGAATCGGGAGGAACACGAACAGCATTTACGACTTATTCTGGAACTCCTTCGAACGGAACAACTGTACGCTAAGTTTTCAAAATGCGACTTCTGGCTTCGTGAAGTCCACTTTCTAGGCCACGTGGTAAACAAGGATGGGATACATGTTGATCCATCCAAGGTAGATTCGATCAAGAATTGGCCTGCGCCTCGTACACCTACAGAAATACGCCAATTCTTGGGTTTGGCGGGTTATTACAGACGGTTTATCAAAGACTTCTCAAAGATTGCACAGCCGCTTACATTACTGACACAGAAAGGTATTGCTTACCGTTGGAGTGATACACAGGATACAGCGTTTCAGCACTTAAAGGATAGACTTTGTAGCGCACCTATCCTCTCATTGCCTGAAGGCACGGACGACTTTGTAGTCTACTGCGATGCATCTATCCAAGGTCTTGGATGTGTGTTGATGCAGCGGGATAAAGTTATTGCTTATGCTTCACGCCAACTTAAGATTCACGAACGGAATTACACTACACACGATTTAGAGCTTGGAGCTGTTGTTTTTGCGCTCAAGATATGGCGACATTATCTGTATGGCACCAAGTGCACCATTTACACCGATCACAGGAGTCTTGAGTATATTTTCAAGCAGAAAGACCTGAACATGCGACAGCGTCGATGGGTCGAGCTACTGAACGATTACGAATGTGCTATAAAGTACCATCCAGGCAAGGCCAATGTGGTGGCCGACGCCCTCAGTCGAAAGGATACTATACCTAGACGTGTACGAGCGTTGCAACTCACTATTCAGTCTAGTCTTCCTTCACAGATACGAGATGCTCAGGTAGAAGCATTGAAACCGGAAAATGTCAGGGCTGAAGCTCTACGCGGCTCAAGACAACGGTTAGAACAAAGGGCAGACGGCGCCTATTATGTAACCGGACGCATCTGGGTCCCACTCTATGGCAACCTACGCGAGCTTGTAATGGATGAAGCTCATAAGTCTCGCTACTCAGTACATCCTGGTTCAGATAAGATGTACCACGACCTCAGAACTACATATTGGTGGCCTAGCATGAAGGCCCACATAGCAACTTACGTTAGAAAGTGTTTGACTTGTGCGAGAGTCAAGGCAGAATATCAGAAACCATCAGGCCCACTCCAGCAACCTGAGATACCACAATGGAAATGGGAGCAAATTTCCATGGATTTTGTTACTGGTCTACCCAGATCTCAACGTGGGAATGATACTATTTGGGTGATCGTGGATCGACTCACAAAGTCTGCTCACTTCTTGGCTATCAAGGAAACGGATAAGTTCTCCACTCTAGCAGACATATACCTTAAGGAAGTTGTTTCGAGGCACGGGGTGCCCACATCTATTATCTCTGATCGTGATGCACGTTTTACTTCAGAACTGTGGCAAGCAATGCACAAATCTTTTGGCTCTCGTTTAGACATGAGCACAGCTTATCATCCTCAGACCGATGGGCAATCTGAGCGCACTATTCAAACTCTAGAAGACATGCTTCGGGCGTGCGTAATTGACTTTGGCAAGGGCTGGGAAAAGCATCTGCCACTTGTGGAATTTTCATACAACAACAGTTACCACACCAGCATTAGAGCTGCTCCATTTGAGGCATTGTACGGGCGTAAATGCCGATCACCTCTTTGTTGGGCAGAGGTGGGTGACAGTCAGATCACAGGTCCAGAAATGGTAGTTGATACTACTGAAAAGATTGCTCAAATACGACAACGCATGGCGGCAGCACGTGACCGTCAGAAAGTATACGCCGATAAAGACAGGAAAATACTCGAATTCCAAGTTGGGGATCGAGCACTACTCAAAGTTTCGCCCTGGAAGGGTGTGGTTCGTTTTGGCAAACGAGGCAAGCTCAATCCGCGTTATGTCGGACCTTTCGAAGTTATAGAGAAAATAGGCAAAGTGGCCTACAGACTGAACTTACCTGCTGAACTCAGTGCAGTTCACAACGTCTTTCACGTGTCGAATCTGAAGAAGTTTCAGTCAGATGAGACCCACATAGTTCCTCTGAAGGAGCTCACTATCGACGAACGATTGCATTTCGTCGAGGAACCAGTTGAAATCACGGACCGGGATGTTAAGGTCCTCAAGAACACTAGAATACCTCTTGTACGAGTTCGTTGGAACTCCCGTCGCGGCCCAGAGTTCACCTGGGAGCGCGAAGATCAAATGGAACTCAAATATCCCCAGTTGTTCGAAAACAATGCAACTACTACTGAGGCTGAAGCTACTACAGAAGTTCGGGATGAAATCCCAACTCAACGGGGGGATGATGTGACACCCCAGGAAAACCAGTAAACGATAACTTACCTAGCTTCCTCAGTAACCGCATGCTAAATTTCGGGACGAAATTTCTTTCAAGTTGGGGATAATGTGACAACTCGAGTTTCCGACTTTCTTTTTTTTTTTTTCGCATTTAGTGCACGTTGACTTTGACTGTGTAGTTGTTTGACTTGTTTAAATTGTAACTGTATACGTTAATTTATAATGAACAATTGTGGTTGCATGATTTTGTGTTTGGCTGTATATCATGAAACACCTGTTGAAAACTTAAACTGTTTAAAACATGGAAGGACCTGACGAAACAGACTGTTTCGCCATATACATTCCGACGAAACTGGTGTGTTTCGCCATCAAGCAACTCGACGAAACAGTGTGTTTCGCCATATCACCTCACGACGAAACTGATGTGTTTCGTCGGCCCATTGATTCGCAAAGTCCATTAAGGGCCCATAACGGTAATTCGTGGATATTAAGTGAAACCGACTTCCTGTTTCACACTTTTATCAAAAATAGAAACCCTAGAACTCTCTCTTTTGAAAAGGCGATACCCATCATCAACCATCATCTTTCTCTCTCGAATCCTCCCTTGTTCATCCCGAATATCTCGGTTAGTGCGTGCTTGTCTAAATCGGTTTCTTTGTCCCTTGATTTCTTTATACATGTTGTGTTTATGCTTGATTTCTGGATTATAGGAGTGTATGTGTATGATGAATACTTAGGGTTTCATGAACCTCTCAATGATTATGCATGTTAGCGGGTATGCATAGTGTATGGATTTTATGAGTGTTGTTTTGTGATGATTACATGATTTTATTGATGAAGATGATGATATGATCCCTGGTTCATTGATGTTTCGGTTGTGATGCATAGATTAATGGTTGGTAACATAAGACTCATTATATTGAGCGAGGATTGAATGATTTCTGTGTTGAACGATTTCTGTATGATGAGGGATTGCTGTTTTACGGCTGTTAGGGTTTATGTGTTTTTCGCTCTGCTGTAACTGATGTCTGCGAAACTGAACTGTTCGACGAAACAGAACTCTCGGCGAAACAGAATGTGTTTCGCCAAGAGTAGTCGACGAATCAGAAGTTCTGTTTCGCCAGGGGACACCTCGACGAAACAGAATGTGTTTCGCCATTATATGTGTTTCGTCATTATCTGTGTTTCGCCAACATGCGTGTTTCGCCGAATAGCTGATCTGTGCAGTAACTTGAGTTAATTATGTTAAGTGTTAACTGGAATATTTGACTGCTGTTAAGTGTAGCCATCTTGTATATGATTGTGATTACGTGCTACATGTTTATACGTGCATAACTTGGACGCAAACTGATTTCACATACGTGCATACTTTAGGACGTGATTGACTTACTTTGAGCACATACCTAGCATACCGAGCAAACAAGGTGAGTTCACACTTCTACCAAGGCATGGGATTCCCAGGGCTTGGGAATGGGATTTAAGGAATAAGGTTGAATGGATTCATGCGGACATTATTACTAGACTACCATACCATCGTCCTCGGTTGTGAAGGATACTTACGTAAAACCTACGTATACTTATGCTATTTACTATCCTCGGTTGTGAAGGATACTTACGTAAAACCTACGTATACTTATGCTATTTACTATCCTCGGTTGTGAAGGATACTTACGTAAAACCTACGTATACTTATGCTATTTACTATCCTCGGTTGTGAAGGATACTTACGTAAAACCTACGTATACTTATGCTATTTACTATCCTCGGTTGTGAAGGATACTTACGTAAAACCTACGTAACACTGGTACGTATTACTGTTCTCGGTTGTGAAGAACACATAGTGGTTACAAATAGTCTAGTGGTTATACAACACGGGAAGCCCCCACCAATAGAACTTACTACCGGCCCAGTAGAGCCACATGTTACAAACAAACTTACTATTACGCATTACTTTCTGTGAGCTCGCTCAACTTTTTGTTGACCCTCTGTTACATGCCTTGCAGGACCATAGGTACTTTTGGAGCTTGCACGGGAGGCACAGTCGTTGTGGACATGGATCGTGATTGTGTTGTTAAACATTATAACATTTTGTACTTAAACTTTTGTTGGGTTTACATTAAATGCTTCCGCTACACACTTGTTTATATTTGGTTTTGTAAACACCTATCGTATTGATGAATGACTTTTGAGATACATACTTATGTTCAATATGATTGGTGGCTTGATCCTGGTCATGTCACGCCTCCAAGCGGTAGTACTCCGCGTGTGGAATTTGGGGGTGTTACAAACGTGCCCTGATCTAACATTTCTAGTCCTAGACTCGATACAAGACGAAGTCGACAGATGTATGCACTAACAGACATGATGACATCAGCAACAGTTCAAACGAGATTAGTAGCCTAATTCCGTTTGAAATCACAATTCTGCTTGAAAGTTTGACCTAATTCTGCTTGAAAATCGCTGATTCCGCTTCAAGGGTTAATTCCGTTTGAGATCATTCAAGCGAAATTAGGTTATTCCGCTTCAAGGTAGTATTCCATTTAAGAGTGTGCTGATTCAAGAGAAAGGGTGTGACTTCGCTTGAGACAGTTATTCCGTTTGAGGAGTAATCCCGCTTGGATCTGTGATTCCGTTTGAAACCTAATTTTTGTGAAAAATTTTCCGAAACATGGCTGAAGAATTTTATAATGCGTTCGCGACACCCGTTGCTCCAGTTACTGCTGCTGAAACTGTGTACAATGAGAATGAGACAGGAACTTATCAGAAACCGCCAAAGCTCATGTACATTGAGGATTTTCAAGGATAGAAAAGTCGTTTTGAGAACTGGGTGCAAGCTTACAAATTTGATGCTTGGTGTTCATTGTTGAAAGATTATGAGAAACCTAAGAATGAACGTGGGATTGAAAAAGCTATTGTTGACTATTCAGAGGGTGATAAGTTGAAGTTCACAAGTGAGAAAATGATGATCAGTATTCTTCAGCAAGCAATTAAAGAGGATATCTTTGTTTTGCTCCAACATAATGGTACAGCTAGATCTATTTGGGAAGCTTTGATTCAGAAATTCAAAGGAAGCACAGATATGATCAAAAACAAAAAGGCGTTATTGAAGAAACCGTTTGATATGTTTTCAGCTTTTGATCATGAAACAACAAAACAGACCATTGATAGATATTGTCATCTGGTATTGGAAATGAAAAGATTGGACATTGAGAAAGATGATGATGAGTGGGTCGATAAACTAGCTGAAGCACTACCACAGCATAAGTGGGGAACTTATTTGATGATTGTGAAACATATGAGGAAGTCTGAGAGTATGAATTTGGCACAGTTTATTCAAAAGATTGAAGAGCAGGAATTGGATATTCAGAAAACTGCTATCATGACGAATCCAAATGCTAAACAAGATGTCAGTTTGTATTACAGAGGGAACAAGTTTGAGGCTACCCCCAACCCTAGTCCAAAGATCCAAACTGGTTTTAGTGCTGACAGTTCGTCTGGAACAAAGGGTAGTAATGTGACACAGAGTGGTGGATCTTCATCTTCATATTCAAGCTTTGATCCGAATCATACAACATCAAGTCCTCAACAACAGAATTCAACAAATCTTCAATGCAACGTCACTTTGAACATTCATAATGGTCAGAATTTGTCTCCAGAAATTGCCAAGCAACACATGGCATCACTCGTTGCTATGTTGGAATCTTATGAAAGTTTGATTGATGGCAAGATTGGTAATCCGATGCTTACAAAAGAAGATTATGATCAAATTGATGCTGAGGAGCTTGAGTTGATGGATGTGAAGTGGTGTTTAGCTAGTGCTTGGAGGAGAGCAGAAAAGTTTCAACAAATTACTGGTAGAGATGAGTTTCGAGGAATGGCAACTTCTCCGTTAGGTTTTGACAAATCTAAGGTTACTTGTTTTCGTTGCAAAGGTAAAGGCCATTTTAAACGAGAATGCAAAAACAAAGAATCAACTGGGAGATAAGATGGAAAGAATGATTATTATCAAAAGTCAATTTTTCATCAGATTGATCAACAACCACAAATTGATAAAAAACCACAAACTGCTCATGGTAAAATGATCGAAGATGCAAATAAGAAAGCTTATTTTGGTATCATTGATCAGGATGATGAATTTGTTGCAGAGGGATTTAGCTGGGATAAATACATTCCACCCGGTTCAGGCTTTGTTGCTAGAATTCTGGGTGAAGATGAGGCTAGTCAGAAAAGAATCCATATTTTCCAGATCTTGGAAGTGATATTGATACTGATGATGAAGAAGAATATCTTAATAAAGCTAGAAAAGGCATAGATCCTGACAGTTTTAATTTGTTTTTTGTAGATAAAATGGAGATGCTGAATCAGAAGAAGATTGCCAGATTGAGGAGAGAGCTGGAAGCAGCAAGAATGCAAGTTGATGAAAAGGCAAAGACAGAAGCTGGTGAAGCAATTGTTGAAGCAGTAACTGAGAAAGTTGTAGATAAAATTGTTGAAGTGGAGAAAGTGGTGGAGAAAATAGTTGAAATCGAAAAAATAGTTGAAGTCGAAAAATTAGTCGAAGTTGAGAAACTTTTCGAAGTAGAGAATATCGTCGAGGTAGAAAAAATTGTTGAAGTTGAAAAGACTGTTGAGATTGAGAAGATAATTGAAAAGGTGGTTGAAGTTGAAAAACCATGTTTGAAGTGTTTAGAATCTTTCAAAGTTTGTGAGGAGAAAGATAAAAAGATTGCTGATTTGGAGAAGATTAAAGAAGATTTACTGTCTGATTTTAAGTATGTAAAAGAGTCATATGATGTTTTGAACAAGACAGTTGATGGTTTGAACAAAACAAATCGAGAAGTTGATGCTGCTATGGCGATGATGAGTTCCACGTTAATGACAAAGCAGAGCA
Organism: Helianthus tuberosus; assembly: GCA_030545235.1. Lineage (NCBI taxonomy): Eukaryota > Viridiplantae > Streptophyta > Magnoliopsida > Asterales > Asteraceae > Helianthus > Helianthus tuberosus. The sequence continues at coordinate 64,268,365 of CM060397.1, read as the reverse complement.
TCATCAATGAGTATATCGAAGACTGTGCTAAGCTGAAGCAAAAGTTAGAACTTGAAAAGATTGAGAGTGAAAGGATTAAACGTTTTTTGTTGAGTTATACAACATGTGATTATTTGATTGATCGTGTTTATCCTACTGTTGCGGGTCTTGAAGCGTTTAAAGATAAAGAAATGGAAGACACAGATGCTGGTAAGACACAAAGTGTCAAGTATAACAAGTGTCTGCCTCCAATCTATGAGAGTTATTCTCCCAGGAATCCTAACGAGGAGCGTCTAAAAAAAGCAGTCAACATCAAGTTAAAGTCTGAAATCATTGATGAATTACCAGACAATATTGATGTCACATTCACAGCGTCTGACACTGATCATGAGTCTGAGTTGTTAAAGAAAGTGGTCGATCAGGTGTTAAATATGGATGAAGAGTTAAAACCGGAGTCTAAGTCTGAAAGTTCGAGTTCGTCAGAAAAGAGTCCGAGTTCACCGGTTAAAAGGGTTTACAATAAAGATTTTCTTTTATCAAAATCTAATTTGAATGAGGGACCAATCAAAGTGGCTTATACTTTGAATGATTCGGATAAATTATATTCTGATGAGGAATTTCCAATAAGAAGTGTCAAAACTGAAATGATCAAACAGGTTTTTAAATTAACAAAAATTAATATTTTTGAAATAAAAGATTTAAATCTTGCTGAAAAACCTAAAAAGTACACTTCAAGAGTTCAACAGAGATTGAACAAGAAAAAGGGTTACGGTTTTCGTTCTAGTTATCAAAAGAAACCAAACCACAACGGTAATTTCAAAAAACAAGGTCTTGGTTTTAGTTATTCAGAAAATTATAAAAATGAGAAAAATTATAAACCAAAAACAAAATTTGTTTCAGGAGGAAGTTATGAAGATGAGCAGAAGAAACCATTTTGGAAACAATCAAATCAAGAGTTTCTTGCTGAAGTAAAGAAGAATGTAAAGAAATTTGCTCAAACAGTTGACAGAAGAACTTGTTTTAAATGCCAAAAAGTAGGACATATTGCTTGGAACTGCCAAGAGTCCACTTATTCAAACCAGGAAGTTTCTTCTAACTCTGAAATGAGAAGGAAATGTCTTGATAAATCGACTTTGGAAGTTGGTGAAACTTCAAAACGGTTTTACAAAAGAAGTGTTGATTTAAATAAACAAAAATGGGTTGTAAAATCTGAAACTAGTTCTGACAATGAATCTGATTCCATAAAATCAGAGGAGTCATCTGTTGAGAAAAAGGTTGAGAATTCCGTTCCAGAGGTGAACGATGAAAAATTTCCAAAATTGTCGAAAGAAAATTTGAAGTTGAAGGTTGGTAAAACTGAGATTTCAGGTCAATTTTTTGCTGGTAACAAAGAATTTGATACTGAAAAGGCGTTTAATGGAAAGGTTAAACATATTTTCGGGAAGATGGTTGATGGGAAGGTTAAAAGTGCAAAATATTTTTACAAATCAAAATGTTGGTGGGATAGATGTGTATCATCATCACCCAAGGCTGGTCAGGCTTGGGTGACAGCATTTTCACCATAAATTCCTGACTTGCCGGAGCTCCCAGGTTGGTAAGTGTGGAGCAGGAATCGGCATCTTTATTAAAAAGGTTTGGTTGGTAAATCTACAGGTGATACTTTATATTGTTATATTTTGATTTACAAATGGGATGGTTGGTGAATGAACCTGCAAGTGGTTGAAGAAGGTTTTCATCTTCAAATGGTTAAGAGGTCATTAAGTTGAACTTGATTGGACCATACTTACAAGTGGTATTTTGGAGAACAAAATGATGAGTTTATCCCCTAACCTACAAGTGATAAAATCAACAAAACTTATTTTCCGGAAAAACCATTTGATTAAAACAAACTTAAGTGTTTTGAAATCACAATGGGAAAATAGTTTGTTGAAAGGGGGAGTTCTGATTGTTTACGCCAAGTGGATGGCGATCTGAAGCGATTCGATATCGGTTGTCAATTTTTTGTACAGTTTGTTTTCAAATTTCCTAAAATGTGTTTGCATTTTAGGGGGAGTAAAAATTTCAGAAAATCCAAAAACATTAGAAAATTTTAAAAAGGAAAAAAACATGATAAAATTCAAAAATGAGTTTTGGTGTATGAAAAGAGGAAATGATAGTACATCAGTAGACAGTTACAGTATGCTAAAGAAATGTAATGATTAAATAGAGTTAAACAATCTCACTGATGATATGCCGATAGGTTTTTACACATTTAGTAAGCTTTTTCAGGATATAAACTTAAATTCAAACTTGCTTATTTAGTAGATTGTGACGAGATATAAACCTAAAATCAAACTTGCTTATATCGTGGGAAAACATCTCTCGGATATATGGGTAACCCCCGAAATCTTGTTTGAAAGGTCCCTCTTTCTGAGATACTAGGTCTTTATGCTCAGTGATATCTGGGGTATTATCCCGGGACTTCTGATTTTGCGAAAGCAATGGCCTAGTCCTCAGAGAATACTTTCTGCTTGCTTGAAATATAGCGCTGCCCTCAACAAAAATGATGAAACAATAAAATTAATAATCATTGCTATTGTAAAAAAGATCCTCTAAAGGGGACACACCAAAAGTCGAGCCGTCATCTCTCTGCTGAACGGAAGTTCTGACCTGAGCTCTCACGGTTTCGCAATTTAATCCCTTACAGATATCATCTGTGGTATACTCACCTGTAAGACTGAATATTGGGATCTGGATACAGGAGTATATTCAATAGGTGGGACACATGAATGAGTTTAAGTCCTTAATTCACCTAATTCGTATCCTGAATCAGTTGAAATTTGTGTGAAAATTTAAGTGGATCAGTATATTGGCAATCTAAGTGAATTGTTTAATTCTTAATGTATAACTAAGCTCAACGGTACTTGTGACTTGTCAAAAACTGATATGATCCTCTTACACAAACTCACAAAAGGATTGTTTGTAAATATTTCTTTACTGCATTTCATTTCATTGCAAAATCCAAAAAGATTTTCGACAACTGATGTTGGAAAGCTGATTTTCCAAATTCCGAGTGCTAAACATGACGAACAGGTTTGGGAAGTTTGTTTGAAGATGTTTGAAATGAAAATTGATATACATGCAAGTGGTCATCCGAAACTATAATTGATAAATCATTATTTATTGATATTTTAAAATGATGTGTTTTGTTTGTATCTTCAAGTGGTTAGCAAGGTTTCTAGATTTGTTATATCTTATCTTTTATGAAACTTATTTTTGGGTAGAGAATGTGCAGGTTATGATTATGAGAGAGTCAGGTTGAGACTCTAGAACCTGTGAAAGCAAGACTATGATCCCAGCACAAGTTGAGGGGGAGTCTGTGAGAGAGGAAGAAATGTAGAAGAATAGAGTCAGGAATTCGATTCTAGGAAATGCAATAGAGGGAGATTACCTGAAGAAGGAATTAGATTGAGGCAAGAGCCAGATCGAGATCCTGAAAGCCCAAAGACTGATAAAGACTGAAGACGTTGAAGACTCGACACTTAAGACTCGTCAACATCCGAGGGGGAGTCTGTTGGTGCATACGTCTGTCGACTTCGTCTTATATCGAGTCTAGTATTAGAATTGTTAGATCAGGGTGCGTTGTACGAGAAAATTAGGAAGTTTTAGGTGTTTTGGAGCTAATTCCGTTTGAATGGGTTAATTCCGTTTGAATGAGACATTGACAGTTTCAAGCGAAATTAACATAGTTAATTTCGCTTGAACTGGAACCTGTCTCTTTCAAGTGAAATTAGACCCTCTATAAATAGCTTCCAAGCGAAATCATTTGTAACTTTCTTGTTTCCGGTACCGAACTGCTGCCGACGCGTCGTTTGATCTGTAATCTTGTTATAATCAATAAACAAGACGATTAATTGTGAAACAAGCTGTTTTTCACGTCTGTTTCTTAGTTTTCGCCTCTGAAACAGACTAGAGCTCTTCTGATTGACTCGTTTGGGTCACAACTCGATCCTACATAGATCACTAGGATAAATGTTTTCTAAACGAAGTTACACTACAATGTTTACTTAAAGATATAAACCATACATTGTTTACTTAAAACAACGATTTACAATTTGGTTTACTTAAACAAATGTTTTGGGTTAAGATTCAAGGCAACGAGATTTCATAAACTATAACCACCTCATTTTGAGCTGGTTATTCATATTGCAATTCCAAACTCATTTTCAATACAAGGTTTTCAAGTAACGACTCTTGTAGTCAAACGAGGTATTGCAACATATAAACGAGCCAAGAATCCGATACTCTCACAAAACCTATGAACTCGACGGCATTTTTATGCTTACGCATTTTCACATATGTTTCAGGTGCTGCTATTTGATGATTAGCTGATGCATGCTACAAATAGGATGGACTTGTGCCTTAGCGACTTTAAAACTTGAGAAAAAATTATTTGTATTTATCTGATTTGTAATAAAACAATGAGTTCAATAATTCAATAAAACGAAATTTCAAATCCATGTGTTGTGAAACAATGATTCTGTTACGACACTCCCCGACGTTTCCGCCGTTGTTTGTTATTTTAACGCGGTCGGGGTGTGACAGAAAAGTTGGTATCAGAGCTCATGGTTATAGGGAATTAGGTTATTAGTAATGCTTTGACCCTAGACTATAACCTTCCTAGGACCCTAACGCTAGTTTACTTGCGTTTAGTCTTAAAACAATACCGTTGCCTATGTTTAGGTGACAACCACAACAAGAACACGAAATACGAATCCGACTTGAAAACTAATCATCTCCTCATAGATGATTTATTATAAGGTTTTGAACCTTCAAAGTTTTCAAAATCTCGTCAAAGTTTGGGTCTTATTAATGTGAACACGTGCAATCTGGAAGGGTGGGTGCCTGTATCCGGAGTTTTCTGTCTAAGGTTAGAGAGTTCATACAAATCCACATAAATGGACCAGTCACTCTTACCTGGGAACTCTTGGGGTGAGTGTCCACTTATAGGCTAAAGCATGTCTTCGCGATACATTATAAAGACCTATTTACTTTGTTCAGCCTCTATGCGTCATTTGTTTGTTTGAGGTAATAAACGAATATCTTCGATACCTCTTTTGTTTATCCAAATGTCAATCTCCCTCGTTTCTCATGTTTCCTTGTTCTTTCTATAATATGCCACCTAGACATGATCCATAACAGGATGCTTCCCTCACAGCTACAATCATTCAGCAGATGGCTGCTGTGCTTCCGAACCTCATTGCCCAGATAAACCAAGCTAACAACAATAACAACAATAACAATGCTCAATGTAACTTCAAAACATTCAATTCAGCTAAGCCATCAAAATTTTCTGGGTCTCAAGGAGCAACTGCACTCCTGCAATGGTTCGAGAGTCTAGAAAGCACATTCAGACATGTTCAGTGTCCAAATGAGCGAAAGGTTGAATTTGCATCTAGTGTCTTTGAGAAACGAGCATTAACATGGTGGAATGGTGTGATGAGAGATAGGGGTGCCGATGTGGCACTGGCTCAAACTTGGGAAGAGTTTCGAGCTCTAATGATGAAGGAATTCTGTCCTCGTCATGAAATCATGGCACTGGAAAGGGAATTCGATGATCTTAAACAAGATAGTGGTGAGCATCGAGCCTACATGGACCGATATGAGGAGCTAAGTCTGTTATGCCCAACCATGGTTACGCCTTTGGATAAGGCAATTGAAAAGTATATTGATGGCCTCCCCAACTCAGTACAAGATATCGTTACTGGTAGCAACCCTACTACAGTTAGAATCTCAGATCAGGAAAGGTAAACTTTTCCAAAAAGGCGACAAGAAACCAACCAATGAAACAAAACCAAAGGATAAGCAGACTGAATCCTTCAACAAGTCAAAGAAGCGAAAGGTTTCTCAGAACTTCGCTGTAGTTGCTCAAAACGACCAGGCTGTCCCTAACCAACCAGCTCAACCCCCTGCTAAGAAGCCTTACAACGGAACTGCACCTATATGCAACCAGTGTAACCTTCATCACCATGCTAGTGTGAAATGCCGCAAATGCCTGAATTGTGGTCTTACTAGTCATACGGCTAGGGTTTGTCGAGCTGTAGCTACACCAAGTCAAGCTGATAACAACCCAGCACAAGCTCGTTTTCCACCATGTTCTTGCTACAACTGTGGCGAGATGGGCCATTTCTGAAATAATTTCCCAAATCTTGCTAATGCAAATCCAACACATGGATGAGCATTTCAACTGACTGGAAGACAACGCTGTTGTGAAACGATCAGACTTTATGTATTTCTTTCCTTTTGTGATCCTAGAACAATGAAACAGATATTTTTGTTTATAAATAAATCTTTATCTGCATTACGATGTACAAAAACAAATGTGGTTACATGTATGAATGACATATCCCATACGATACTGACAATCAAGGAACCGTGTTCCTTGCAAAACAAACTATGTTGGTGCATAATGTCTATAGCCTACGTCTAAAGTCTAGGTCATGTCGAAAGCTTGTATAGAGGTCAAATATGTCAAAAGTGTAAAGTTATGTGGGTTAAATGTAATTTCGCACGAAATAGCTTTTTGCTAATTTCGCACGAAATTATGTTGTGGTAATTTCGCATGAACTGTCACGTGTAATTCCATGCGAAATTACTTGCCTATATAAAGGCATGTGGTGCTTCTCATTTAGTACGAAATTATTTGAGGTGTAACGAAGTACTGTCAAAATTTCACCGTGTTTTCAAGTCAATTATCAATGAGAAGCTTGTTTTAAGTATCATACTCTGTTTCTACACTTTCTTTCACTGGTTCTAGGCTGTTTGATTGTTTCCGCCTTTCAAACAGTTATTTGTTGACTCTGATTGACTCATTTGGTCGTCAAATCGATCCTACAAGTGGTATCAGAGCTCAGGATGAGTCAATACACTTGAATAAGTGCTTTTTCTACTCATTTTTGGACTTCTGGACAAATTCATGGACAAAATGGACTGATCTTTTGATATAACGTGTGAAATACAGTTTTAACAAACCCTTGAAAGAATCAGACCTAAATTCAGATTAAAAGTGACAAAAATGGGCCAAACAGTTTATTTCGTTTGAACGAGCCTCTTATTTCGTTTGAAAAGTTGAGGTGATTTCGTACGAAATTACTGATTTCGTTTAAAAATATAATTCCGTTTGGCTAATTTCGCACGAAATTAGGTTTTGAGATTAATTTCGTACGAAATAACACTTGATTTCGCTTGAAGGTGTTATTTCATTTGAAAAAGCTGATTTCATGTGAAAAGTGATTTCGCATAAAAGCTGATTTCGTTTGAGAAGTCTGATTTCGTTTGAAAACTTGTTTTCGTGTGAAGTCCATTTCGTTCGTGGTATTTCGTTTGAAGTTCATTTCGTGTAGAAAGTGTTTTAGCTTGAAAGTAACCAGTTTTCAAAACTTGAATTTTTTTTCCGTAAACTGTTTTCGTAAAATGGATAACCAAGAGTTTTACAACTTCTTTGCCGGTGGGGGAATGACGGCAGCACAAACACCAGCCAGTATCGTGCAAAATGTGAACATGGAAAATGAACTCGGCACTATGCAGAAACCGCCGAAGTTGATGAACATTGATGAGTATGCTGGGTGGTCGGAAAGGTTTAAGACTTGGGTGCAAGCTAACCATTTCGAATGTTGGATGAAAATCGAATCTAAATATGCTCCTCCAAAGAATGGTTCGGGTTTAGAGAAATCTATCGGAAGTTTGACTCCACAAGAACAAGAAGCTTTCAAGGCAGAAAAGAAAATGATGAGCATTCTACAACAAGCCATCAAAGAGGATATCTTAGTTCTGCTACAACATCAGGGTGATTCACAGTCCGTTTGGAATTCATTGAAAGTAAAGTTTCTTAGAAGCGTGTCTATGATCAAAAGCAAAACTACTTTGATGAAGAAAGAGTTTGATATCTTTACGGGTATAAAAGGTGAAACAACAAAGCAGTTGATTGAACAATATTGCCATCTGGTTGTTGAGATGAAGAGGTTGGGCATAACCAAGACAGATGAGGAATGGGTCGATAAATTGGCGGATGCATTGCCATATGATGAATGGGGAATTTATCTGTTGGTGTTGAAGAATAATTTGGAGTATGTGGGATTCAACCATAGCACATTCATTGAAAAGATTGAGTCACGCGAGCTTGAGTTGACAAAGATTAGAAAGATGAAGTCTTCAAGTGTTCAACAAGATGTCTCATTGTATTACAAAGGAAGTACTCCAGCAACATCAAATCTAAGTCCAAAAGTGCAGACAGCTTTTAGTGCAGATTCAACATCCGGAATTACATCTGGCACATCAAGCAACAACAGTTCACCATTTGTAAGTTTTGAGCCAAATCCAAAGGTTCAAAACTCACTTGATCAATCCTACACTCAAAGTTCGTCAGGATCAAACAGTCAAAGTCAAGGTCCAGGAATTCTATGCAACATAGTAGTGAACATAAAGAATGCTCAAGACTTCACTGAATCATCAGCGAAGCAGCACATAGCACTTCTTGCTTTGGTGCTTGAATCGTATGAAAGCTTGGTTGCAGGTAGAATTGGGAACCCCGATATGACAAAGGAAGACTATGATCAGATCGATCCAGAGGAGCTGGAGTTGATCGACATCAAATGGGGAATGGCAAGCTTGGTGAGAAGAGCTCAACGTTTTATAGAAATTACTGGTCGGAACAGTCTTTCAGGACCAGATAGCAAGCTCGGGTTTGATAAGTCGAAAGTCACATGTTTCAAATGCAAAGAGAAGGGACACTTCAAATGTGAATGTCCAAATCAAGAAGTCAACAACCAACAAAACCCGTTCTCAAATGATTATTACAGACAAGCGATCTACCATAAGACAAGTCAACAACCATTCATACAAAGACCTCAGATCGAGAATAAGCCTGAAAAAGCTCTCTAAGTCAATCAAGATGATGAGAAGGTTACTGAAGGTTTTAGTTGGGATAAGTATATCCCTGGAAGTGAGGGTATGGCCATGATGGCAGAGATTGTGGAAGAACCGGAATGCATTGTTGAAATAGAAGAAGTCAGTGAAGTTATGTCTGAAGAAAGTTTGGCAGAGCTGGGAGAAGTAGTTGCAGAAGTTTACTACTATCAATCTGAACAAGAGATTATTGCTAGTTCTTTCATATCAATAATGCCTCCTAATATATTTGAATCTTTTGCAGGTTTCTTCAGTGAGCCAACTACTGGTCTTTGTCCAAGATATGATGTTGAACCAGCTCCAGTTGAAGAGATAATAGATGTTTCAAAAGAAATGAATGAAGAGACCTTAAAAAAGATTACTGACAAAGCATTGATGGGCAAGCTAAAAGAGGTAGAAACAGAATCTGTCGAATCAAAGTCTGTCGAAACCGAGACAGTTGAACCAGCTCCAGTTGAAGAGATAATAGATGTTTCAAAAGAAATGAATGAAGAGACCTTAAAAAAGATTACTGACAAAGCATTGATGGGCAAGCTAAAAGAGGTAGAAACAGAATCTGTCGAATCAAAGTCTGTCGAAACCGAGACAGTTGAAAGTGTGTCTGTCGAAACTGTCAAAAAGGAGTCTGACGAGAAATCGGAAAATGAGGAGATCAAATCAGCAGAAAAGTCAGAGTCAGAGTGTGATGGTTTTGGTAAAACAGATATTAAAATTGACAATGGAGAAAAGGTTTCTGAAAAGGTTGATTCAATTCATGAAGTTCCATGCAAAGATTGTTCAAAACCATGCATGGATTGTCTTGAAAAAGACAAACAACTTCAAGAATTGAAGAAATTTACTGATGAAGTCAAATTTGATCTCAGTGAGATAAAAGAAGCATATGATACTTTGGCACGATCAATCAAAATGATTAAAAAGGAAAGTTTTGAAAATGATAAAGCCACGAAATTGCTAAAATCTACTGTCATGGATAAACAGATGGAAATTAACATCCATTTGGACACAATTGCTTCTTTGAAAAGAGAACTTGAGATAATGAAAATTGAAACTGAGAGAATTGATAAGAAACTGATGAGTTATGATGCTTCATCATATGTGATTGATCAAATTCTTCCAAAACAACATGATGCGAAACCTGTCTTTAAAAGTGTTCCACCCCTAATGTGGAATCATTACACTCAAAAATATCCAGATGGGGTGGAATCTGCTTTGAATCTCAAATTGAGAACCATTGAGAATGAATTGCCTCAGAGTATTGATGTTACATTTTCTCCATCCGACACTGATAATGAGTCACAGGTGATCAAAACCATTGTTGACCAAGTGTTAGATGAAGAAAGTGATAACTCGGAGTTTGATACTGTGAAAACTCATTTTGAAAACTCCATTTCTGATTCTGAAGAAGACGGCAACTTCTTAGACAAGTTTATACCAAAATCAGAAAAGGTTGTGAATGATGATTCGATCATTGTGGTTTACACAATGACCGGAACTGACAAACTCTATTCTGATTTTGAGTATCCAATTCAAAATGCCAGATTGTAAAATGTTGAGAAAGTGTTTAAACTGGTTGAAATTGATATTTCTGAGGTTAACAACAACGAGTTTCTTTCAAAACCTAAAAAGTCTTTTGTGAAACCACAATCAAACAACCCGGGAAAGAAAGAGTGGGTGGGAAATGGTGGTAATAACAAGAGAAATGGAAATAATTTAAAAAACAAAGGTATTGGTTTTGAAAAGAAAATGGCTAATAAGAATGTCAAGACAAAAGAAAAGATGAGTGATATTTTTGTTGCTGGTCCTAGTGTTGATGCTGAAAAGGATTATATCTTTAGTCAAAAAGCCAATGACGATTTCAATGCAACTAAGAAGTTGAAACAGGAGACCTACAGATCAACTTTTGTCGAATATGACAAAAGAATCTGTTACCGCTGCAATGAAATTGGTCACATGGCCAAGCAGTGTGTGAAAAAGCTTGAGAAACCAGTTTTGCAAAAGCCGAAACAAAAAGTTTCAACTGATGAAAAGGGCAAAACACCTATGATTTTCCCCGTTCGAATTTTGAAAAGAGGCGAATCTTTGAAGTCCGAAGAAAAACCGAAATCAACATTTGAGATTGGTGAATCTTCCAAAACTCAAAACACTTCAAAGATTTATCCAAAGATAAAAAATTTTGAAAACCAATCATGGGTGGCAAAATCAAAACAATCAGTTGAAGAGAAGAAGATGGAAAATGAGTTAAATCTGAACCAAAAGTGTGTGCAAATGATGTTAAGAAACTTGAATTTGAACTAGACAAGTTGCTTGAGGAATTTCCTCCAATTAAAGAGAAAAAATTAAAACCAAAAGCTGAATCTGTTGTTCCAAACGTCATCTTTAACATTCCGAAAGTTGATGTGTCATGTGATCTAGTGTTTGGTAGTGTTCCAAAGGTAAAGAAATCATGGGCTTAATTGTTTGAATGAATTTCTGTGATGTATGCAGGGGCTGCCGAGGTCGATAATTTCAAAATAGATTATGGACAGTGGAGCTTCAAGGCATATGACTGGAATGCTGGCTTTACTCTACGACGTTAAATCAACAAATGGAGTTGTGTCGTTTGAAAAAGTGAACTACATAGTCGAACTTGAAAACAATCTGTTGAGCATATCACAGATCAGTGACAAGTCCTTTACAGTACACTTTACTAAAAATGAATGTTTAATCATAAAACCTAGTTTTAAAATTCCTGAGGACATAGTGTTGATGCGAGCTCCACGAGAAAATGATTTGTATGTTCTCGATATGAGTGTCGCAACAACAACAGATCATCAGAAACAATGTTTTGTGACAAAAACGAAAGCGACTGAAAAAGAGTCAAGAATGTGGTATCGAAAGATGGGCCACATTCATGTCAGAAAAATGAATTTTCTTGTGCATAATGATCTCGTAGAAGGTGTAAATTTGAAAAATTTTTATTTAAATGATGATTGTGTAGAGTGCAAGAAGGGAAAACAAATGAAGAAGACACACCCGCAGAAGTTATTGAATTCAATCAGAGTTCCGCTCGAAAGGCTACACATGGACCTTTTTGGACCAGTCAATGTAAAAAGTGTGAGCGGAGACTTGTACTGTCTTGTGGTCACGGACGACTTCACAAGGTTTTCGTGGGTGGTTTCTATGGAAAGTAAAGATCAAACGTTTGATTCGTTGATGGTACTGTTCAAGAAGATGGAGACGCTGTACAAATTGCCGATCAGAAGAATTCGGAGTGACAATGGAAAGGAGTTTAAGAACAATCGGATGTTTGAGTTTTGCAATGAGAAAGGAATTCTTCATGAATTCAGTGCACCATACACTCCACAGTAAAATGGTGTAGCTGAACGAAAGAATCGCACCTTAATTGAAAAAGCTCGAACGATGCTCGCCGATTCCAAGCTGCCGATATTTTTCTGGAGTGAAGCAGTTGCAGCAGCGTGCTATACATTGAATCGCGTTCTTACAGTGAAGAAATACAAGAAAACCTGTTTTGAACTTCTTCATCGTTATAAACCAAATTTGAAGTTTTTAGAACCGTTGGATCGCCTTGTACTTTCATTGAGCCAGATGGTAAGTTTGGTGCTAAAAGTAATGAGGGTTTCTTTGTAGGTTATACGAGTCCGCTGAAGAGGGTGTTCGTACCATGCCTGGGGAAGATAATTCAAGTTCAGCATGTTGATTGTCAAAAGCATATTACTCCACCACAACTTCCCGGACAAAGATTTCTGTTCGATTACGACAAACTCTGGGAGTCTTTCCAACTGCCGACTGAGCCAAGTGTAGAGGAACTCGTTTTACTATACCAACATCAACAATCTATGTCACAAGATCAGGTGCCAAGACCGTTGGTAGTTTCTCAGCCCAACGTGGGTTCAAGCAATCCTACAAGTGGTACAAACGATCACGAGGCCGGTCCAAGTGGAACTGCTCACAAACCACCAGAGGAATCAGCTCCAACGTTTGATAATTCTGACGACTCAGAATCGGAAGACGGTCCAAGTTTTGACGAGGAACCAAATGTTGCAACGACAGAAGCTGAGGATCACACCGGTGATCAAGATATTACGAACTTACAATCGGAAGTGAGCGTGCCTGACACTGCCATGCCAAGAACTTTGTCATATCATCCTTCAGAGCAGATTATTGGTGATCTTTAGAGCGGAGTAAAAATGCGGGATCAGATCAACAGAGCTCTTACATGTTTTTATACATCTGTTGCTCCTTTACAGGAAGAATTCTCACTTAAATGTTTCATCTCGCAGGTTGAACCCAGGACGTATAAAGAAGCTTTAACTGAAGAAAGCTGGGCTAATGCTATGCAGGAAGAGCTGCAGCAGTTTGAGAAGCTGGGAGTTTGGAGATTGGTAGACCTTCCTGAAAATCAAAAGCTGATAAAAACAAAGTGGGTATTCAAATGCAAGAGGGATGATAGAGGAGTCATTGTTTGAAACAAAGCACAATTGGTAGTACAGGGATTCAGTCAGCAAGAAGGCATTGACTTTACAGAGGTGTATGCGCCTGTTGCTAGACTCGAGGTGATTAGGATCTTCCTGGCGTTCGCGTCTTGGAAAGGATTCAAAGTCTACCAATTAGATGTGAAATATGCATTCCTATATGGCACAATCAAAGAAGAAGTGTATGTTGGACAACCCCCGGGGTTCACTGATCCACTACACAAAAACAAAGTCTATCTTCTGGATAAAGCACTTTATGGACTACACCAGGCCCCGAGAGCCTGGTACGAGACGCTTTCCCAACATCTGCTGGCCAACGGGTTCACCAGAGGGACAGTTGATAGCACTCTGTTTACTAAAGAGGTTGCAGGGCATCTATTGATCGTGCCAATTTACGTCGACGACATCATCTTTGGTTCGATGAATGATGATTTGTGTAAAGATTTTGAGAATGTGATGAAGAAAAAGTTTGAGATGAGTTCGATGGGGGAGATGAAGTTCTTCTTAGGGCTACAGGTGGAGCAAATGCCTGAAGGAATCTTTGTGACACCCCAAGAAAACCAGTAATCTTCGCAAACCTGCTCGGGGAGCCGCGATACGATACAGGTAAACAACGTCACACTACTAGCTTCCTCAGTAACTGCATGCTAAATTTCGGGACGAAATTTCTTTTAAGTTGGGGATAATGTGACAACTCGAATTTCCGACTTTCTTTATTCGCATTTAATGCACGTTGACTTTGACTATTTAGTTGTGATATGATAAAACCTAGTGTGTTTGCATGGTTATGTGTGATTGTATATCATGTGTACTGTTTGTAGAACTTAAACTGTTAAGAACCCGACGAAACACAAGGCTGTTTCGCCATAACCCATTCCGACGAAACAGGCTGTTTCGCCATGAACACTCCGACGAAACAGAAGTCTGTTTCGCCGAGCCCAGTCTCGCTAAAGCCCAGTTCGGGCCCAGCTTGTTATTTCGGGTTTTAAACGTATAACAGCCTCAGTAGTACATCTGCTCTCAAAACAATCGAAACCCTAGAACCCTTCTCTCCTGTGTGACGGCAGTTGGAGCTTCTCGAAGATATCCTTAGAGATCGATTCGTATTCCTCTTATCTCGGTTAGTCGTGTGTATGTTAATCGGTTTCTTGATTCTGTACCATCTCGATTCATGTTTGTGTAAATGATTGATGCGTGTTACTGCTGCGATTCTAGTATGACGGTGATATAGATTTCGATTATGTATGATGTAGTAGGATATATATAAATGTTATGCGAAACTTGACACAATCGAATGCTCGGTTCTGAATGTTGTTTATATGGCTTAATTCTGATTACATTAGTATCTTGATAGGGATTGATGTGATGATGTTGTATGTTATTTGATATGCTATACACATAAACTAGGGTTTATGCTAGACAATGATTCTTGGATGGTTGATTTATGATGATTCGATATGCACATTGACCTTCGTATGATTTCTGTTATTGATGACGGCTGCTAGAAGGATTAGGGTTTATGTGTTATTCGCATCTGCTGTAACTGATGTCTGCGAAGCAGACATCCGACGAAACAGGACTCCCGGCGAAACAGAATGTGTTTCGCCAAGAGTCATCGACGAATTAGAATCCTGTTTCGCCAGACAAGGCCACGACGAAACAAAGTGTGTTTCGCCAACTTATGTGTTTCGCCATTATGTGTGTTTCGCCGAATAGCTGATCTGTGCAGGAACTTGGGTTAATTCTGTTAAGCATTAACTGGAATATTTAACTGCTGTTAAGTGTAACCATCTTGTATATGATTGTGATTACGTGCTACATGTTTATACGTGAACAAATTGAACACAAACTGATTTCACATACGTGCCTACTTTAGGACGCGATTGATTACTTGTGAGCATACACTTAGCATACCGAGCAAACCAAGGTGAGCTCACACTCTTACCAAGGCATGGGATTCCCCGGTGGGTTGGGAATGGGATTGAATGATTACTTGTACTTACATCATTACTAGACTACTTACCACGGTCCTCGGATTGGGAAGGATGTCTGTGCCAAACTCTACGTAAAGCCTACGTACTGTCCTCGGTTTGGGAAGGACACTAGTGTTTAAACCTACGTAAAGCCTACGTACTGTCCTCGGATTGGGAAGGACACCAGCACTAAACCTACGTAAAACCTACGTACTACCGTCCTCGGATTGGGAAGGACGCCAGCGCTAAACCTACGTACTCGCTACGTACTGTCCTCGGTTGGGAAGGGCACTTACGTAAAACCTACGTAAACTTATACTTACTACTATCCTCGGATTGGGAAGGATACTTATGGATAAAACTAGTCTAGTAACTTACAACATGGGAAGCCTCCACTAATTGAACTTACAACATGGGAAGCCCCCACCAATAGAACGTACTATCGGCCCAGTAGAGCCACATGTTACATACGAACTTACTATTACGCATTTACTTTCTGTGAACTCGCTCAACTAGTTGTTGATCCTCTGTTACATGCCTTGCAGGTCGTTAGATAGATGGAGCTTGCACAGGAAGGAGCAGGTCGTTGTGGGATACGGATCGTAGACGATATTTGAACTTATAACTTATTTTGGGTTTTCATTATTATGCTTCCGCTACACACTTGTATATATTTGGTTTTGTAAACACCTATCGTATTGATGAATGACTTTTGATATATATATACTTATGTTCAATATGATTGGTGGCTTGATCCTGGTCATGTCACGCCTCCAAGCGGTGGTACTCCGCGTGTGGATTTTGGGGGTGTGACAGATTGGTATCAGAGCCATTGGTTATAGAGAACTCGGTTTTAATAAAGGAAAAACGATTTTGTTAAAACCAGACTATAACCAGAACAGTGCTCTCAACGATCCACAACGACGCTTCGCTCCACGTGCAAGGCTCAACATCATAGGTACTACTATTCATGTTACCTTACCTACTTGCTAGAATTACATAGAACTTTGCTCGCGGTATGCCTAGATTACAGAACTTACTATACGTTATTGCTTGAGAATACTTGTGTGCTCACTCTCTTCGAACTATTCGCGAACCTCTCACCCACATGTTCTCCCTGATGTCAAGATCATGTGTGGACGCGTTAACCCAACTCAAGCCCAGTTGGCGGCTTCGATCACTGAACAAGTTACTGCAGCACTCGCAGCTGCCCAGGCAGGAGGTGTAACCTGCCATCACCACTTACTCTAGGATCTTTAGATCCTACTCTCGTAACTCAACACTTGTGCTAAATTTTGATTACTCTTACGCACACGACAAGTCAACACGCTCAGCCACCTGTATGCACATACAAGACTTTTATGGACTGTCGTCCTACTACTTTCAGCGACACTGAAGGAGTTATTGTACTCCTCCATTAGTTCGAGGAACTCGAATCGGTCTTCGAGTGTGTGAATGACCCGAGGCTCGTAAGGTGAAATATGCCACTGATATTCTCGAAGGCACTGCGCAAACTTGGTGGAACGCGCAAGTTACGACACTGGGGCTGGCGGCTGCTATGCCACCCCATGGAATGATTTTAAGGAACCTATCAAACGTGAATACAATAGTTATGATGCCATCCACAAGTTGGAAGTGGAGTCCTTTAACATGAAGATGACGGGGTCAGAGATAGAAGCGTGCACGATAACGATCCAACAAACTGACAATTTTGTGTCCAACTATGGTGGATCCTCCCATAAAGAGCTTTGAGCTGTACCCCAAAGGCTTAGTACCAGGAATTCAAAACCATGTGAAGACGGCTAAACTTGCTACTATTCAAGATGTTACCCATCTTGCTCATCGTCTCACAAACCAGGCAGTGGGACAGAACAAGCTGCCTCAACGTATCAGCGATACTACTACCACTACTACCTCAACTACTTCTGCTACCCACAGTAACAATGGATGAAAGTGGGATGGAACCTCTAGCAAGGGTTCGACTACGATTCCGTCCCAGGCGCAGCAGTGAAAGGTCGATGACAACTAAAGTCCTGATCAGCAACATTTGGTATTCAAGGGTAGGGAGGATACAAGGGAAACCACCCTAAGCGCAAACGATGTAACTTGCACCACAGCGGGCGACGCAACCGAATTCATTGTCAATGATGCGACAAGCTTGGGCATGGAGCCAAAGATGGTAGAAACTCACGTCCTGCAAACCAGAACCAACAACAACAGCCACAAGATCTATAGAATCGGCGACAACAGCATGGTAACAAGGGATGTTATCAGATGGTGCTGAAGGTCACTTCAAAAGACACTGCCCACGGTTGAACCAGAACCAGAATCAGAACCACAACCAAGGAAACGGGAACTAGCGAAGACAACAACGGGGATAATAACGACGGCAATGGTGCCAGGGGTCGAGTGTTCGTGATTGGTCAGGGTGATACTAGGAATGACCCCAGCGTTGCGATAGTTCGACATCGTCATTAGTATGGACTGGTTATCCCAACAACAAGCAGAGATCCTATGCAAGGAGAAGATCATCCACATTCCTCGTGCTGGTTAAGAACCTTTGGTAACTCATAGTAACAAGCTCCTGGAGCAGCACCCATAGCTCGAGCACCTTATCGTTTAGCTCCAAATGAACTGGAAGAACTGTCTAAGCAATTGCAAGAACTTTTGGAAAAAGGTTTCATACGTCCTAGCTCTTCGCCCTGGGGAGCCCCAGTACTATTTGTAAAGGAGAAGGACGGTACCTTCCGCATGGGTATAGACTACCGCGAACTGAACAAGGTGACTGTGAAGAATCGCTATCCTCTTCCACGCATCGACGATTTATTCGACCAGTTGCAAGGGTCGAGCTATTACTCGAAGATTGATCTAAGGTCGGGATACCATCAACTGAGAGTCCGGGATGAGGACGTCTCCAAAACAGCTTTCAGAACACGCTACGGCCATTACGAGTTTTTGGTCATGCCTTTCGGGCTAACGAACGCGCCTGCAGTTTTCATGGATCTTATGAACAGGGTGTGCAAACCTTATCTTGACAAGTTCGTCATTGTTTTCATCGATGACATTCTGATCTACTCGAAGAGTCAGGAGGAACACGAGCATCACTTACGACTTATTTTGGAACTTCTTCGAACGGAACAGCTATACGCCAAGTTTTCCAAATGTGACTTCTGGCTTCGTGAAGTCCATTTCCTAGGCCACGTGGTAAACCAGGATGGGATTCATGTTGATCCATCCAAGGTAGATTCGATCAAGAACTGGCCTGCACCTCGTACACCAACAGAAATACGCCAATTTTTGGGTCTGGCGGGATACTACAGAAGGTTCATCAAAGACTTCTCAAAGATTGCACAGCCGCTTACACTATTGACACAGAAAGGTGTTGTTTATCGTTGGGGTAATACACAGGAAACAGCGTTTCAGCACTTAAAGGATAGACTTTGTAGCGCACCTATCCTCTCATTGCCTGAAGGCACCGATGATTTCGTAGTCTACTGCGACGCATCAATCCAAGGTCTTGGATGTGTGCTGATGCAACGGGATAAAGTTATTGCTTACGCGTCGCGCCAACTTAAGATTCACGAACGGAATTACACAACACATGACTTAGAGCTGGGAGCTGTTGTTTTTGCGCTCAAGATATGGCGACATTACATGTACGGTACTAAGTGCACTATATACACTGATCACAGAAGCCTCGAACATATCTTCAAACAGAAGGAACTGAATATGCGACAACGACGATGGGTCGAATTACTGAACGACTACGAATGTGCTATAAAGTACCATCCAGGCAAAGCCAATGTTGTGGCTGACGCCCTCAGTCGAAAGGACACCGCGCCTAAGCGCGTGCGAGCTTTACAACTCACTATACAGTCTAGTCTTCCTTCCCAGATACGAAATGCTCAGGTAGAAGCATTGAAACCAGACAACGTCAGGGCTGAAGCCCTATGCGGCTCAAGGCAACGCTTAGAACAGAAGGAAGATGGTGCTTACTACGTCACAGGACGCATTTGGGTCCCACACTATGGTAACTTACGCGAGCTTGTAAGGGATGAAGCTCATAAGTCTCGCTACTCGGTACATCCAGGTTCGGATAAGATGTACCATGACCTCAGAACTACATATTGGTGGCCTAGCATGAAGGCCCACATAGCAACTTACGTTAGCAAGTGTTTGACTTGTGCGAGAGTCAAAGCAGAATATCAGAAACCATCAGGTCCACTCCAGCAACCTGAGATACCACAATGGAAATGGGAGCAAATTTCCATGGATTTTGTTACTGGCCTGCCTAGATCTCAGCGCGGAAATGATACTATTTGGGTGATCGTGGATCGACTCACAAAGTCTGCTCACTTCTTGGCTATCAAGGAAACGGATAAGTTCTCCACTCTAGCAGACGTATACCTTAAAGAAGTTGTCTCGAGGCACGGGGTGCCCACATCTATCATCTCTGATCGCGACGCACGTTTTACTTCAGAACTGTGGCAAGCAATGCATAAATCTTTTGGCTCTCGTTTAGACATGAGCACAGCTTATCACCCTCAGACAGATGGGCAGTCTGAGCGCACTATTCAAACTCTAGAAGACATGCTTTGGGCGTGCGTAATTGACCTTGGCAATGGTTGGGAGAAACATCTGCCACTCGTGGAATTTTCATACAATAACAGCTACCACACCAGCATTAAGGCTGCACCATTCGAGGCATTGTACGGGCGTAAATGCCGGTCACCTCTCTGTTGGGCAGAGGTGGGAGATAGTCAAATCACAGGTCCAGAAATGGTAGTCGATACTACAGAAAAGATTGCACAAATACGACAACGCATGGCGGCAGCACGCGACCGTCAGAAAGCATACGCTGATTTAGACAGGAAACTACTCGAATTCCAGGTTGGGGATCGAGCGCTACTTAAAGTTTCACCCTGGAAGGGTGTGGTTCGTTTTGGCAAACGCGGCAAACTAAATCCACGATATGTTGGACCTTTCGAGGTTATTGAGAAAATAGGCAAAGTGGCCTACAGATTGAACTTACCACCTGAACTCAGTGCAGTTCACAACGTCTTTCACGTGTCGAATCTGAAGAAGTGTACGTCAGATGAGACCCACATAGTTCCCTTAAAGGAACTCACTATCGACGAGCGGTTGCACTTCGTCGAGGAACCTGTTGAAATCACGGACCGGGATGTTAAGGTCCTCAAGAACACGAGAATCCCTCTTGTACGAGTTCGTTGGAACTCCCGCCGCGGCCCAGAGTTCACCTGGGAGCGTAAAGATCAAATGGAACTCAAATATCCCCAGTTATTCGGAAACCAATGCAACTACTACTGAGGCTGAAGCTACCAATACAGAATTTCGGGACGAAATTCCAAATCAACGGGGGGATAATGTGACACCCCAAGAAAACCAGTAATCTTCGCAAACCTGCTCGGGGAGCCGCGATACGATACAGGTAAACAACGTCACACTACTAGCTTCCTCAGTAACTGCATGCTAAATTTCGGGACGAAATTTCTTTTAAGTTGGGGATAATGTGACAACTCGAATTTCCGACTTTCTTTATTCGCATTTAATGCACGTTGACTTTGACTATTTAGTTGTGATATGATAAAACCTAGTGTGTTTGCATGGTTATGTGTGATTGTATATCATGTGTACTGTTTGTAGAACTTAAACTGTTAAGAACCCGACGAAACACAAGGCTGTTTCGCCATAACCCATTCCGACGAAACAGGCTGTTTCGCCATGAACACTCCGACGAAACAGAAGTCTGTTTCGCCGAGCCCAGTCTCGCTAAAGCCCAGTTCGGGCCCAGCTTGTTATTTCGGGTTTTAAACGTATAACAGCCTCAGTAGTACATCTGCTCTCAAAACAATCGAAACCCTAGAACCCTTCTCTCCTGTGTGACGGCAGTTGGAGCTTCTCGAAGATATCCTTAGAGATCGATTCGTATTCCTCTTATCTCGGTTAGTCGTGTGTATGTTAATCGGTTTCTTGATTCTGTACCATCTCGATTCATGTTTGTGTAAATGATTGATGCGTGTTACTGCTGCGATTCTAGTATGACGGTGATATAGATTTCGATTATGTATGATGTAGTAGGATATATATAAATGTTATGCGAAACTTGACACAATCGAATGCTCGGTTCTGAATGTTGTTTATATGGCTTAATTCTGATTACATTAGTATCTTGATAGGGATTGATGTGATGATGTTGTATGTTATTTGATATGCTATACACATAAACTAGGGTTTATGCTAGACAATGATTCTTGGATGGTTGATTTATGATGATTCGATATGCACATTGACCTTCGTATGATTTCTGTTATTGATGACGGCTGCTAGAAGGATTAGGGTTTATGTGTTATTCGCATCTGCTGTAACTGATGTCTGCGAAGCAGACATCCGACGAAACAGGACTCCCGGCGAAACAGAATGTGTTTCGCCAAGAGTCATCGACGAATTAGAATCCTGTTTCGCCAGACAAGGCCACGACGAAACAAAGTGTGTTTCGCCAACTTATGTGTTTCGCCATTATGTGTGTTTCGCCGAATAGCTGATCTGTGCAGGAACTTGGGTTAATTCTGTTAAGCATTAACTGGAATATTTAACTGCTGTTAAGTGTAACCATCTTGTATATGATTGTGATTACGTGCTACATGTTTATACGTGAACAAATTGAACACAAACTGATTTCACATACGTGCCTACTTTAGGACGCGATTGATTACTTGTGAGCATACACTTAGCATACCGAGCAAACCAAGGTGAGTTCACACTCTTACCAAGGCATGGGATTCCCCGGTGGGTTGGGAATGGGATTGAATGATTACTTGTACTTACATCATTACTAGACTACTTACCACGGTCCTCGGATTGGGAAGGATGCCTGTGCCAAACTCTACGTAAAGCCTACGTACTGTCCTCGGTTTGGGAAGGACACTAGTGTTTAAACCTACGTAAAGCCTACGTACTGTCCTCGGATTGGGAAGGACACCAGCACTAAACCTACGTAAAACCTACGTACTACCGTCCTCGGATTGGGAAGGACGCCAGCGCTAAACCTACGTACTCGCTACGTACTGTCCTCGGTTGGGAAGGGCACTTACGTAAAACCTACGTAAACTTATACTTACTACTATCCTCGGATTGGGAAGGATACTTATGGATAAAACTAGTCTAGTAACTTACAACATGGGAAGCCTCCACTAATTGAACTTACAACATGGGAAGCCCCCACCAATAGAACGTACTATCGGCCCAGTAGAGCCACATGTTACATACGAACTTACTATTACGCATTTACTTTCTGTGAACTCGCTCAACTAGTTGTTGATCCTCTGTTACATGCCTTGCAGGTCGTTAGATAGATGGAGCTTGCACAGGAAGGAGCAGGTCGTTGTGGGATACGGATCGTAGACGATATTTGAACTTATAACTTATTTTGGGTTTTCATTATTATGCTTCCGCTACACACTTGTATATATTTGGTTTTGTAAACACCTATCGTATTGATGAATGGCTTTTGATATATATATACTTATGTTCAATATGATTGGTGGCTTGATCCTGGTCATGTCACGCCTCCAAGCGGTGGTACTCCGCGTGTGGATTTTGGGGGTGTGACAATCTTCATTCATCAAACCAAATATGTGAACGATGTTCTGGAAAAGTTCAACATGTCTGAATCTACTCCAACATCAACCCCCTGGCTCAGAATCATGGGATTTGCCCAAACGAGAGTGGAGAGAAAGTGGACGAGACGTATTATCGGTCAATAATTGGATCCTTGATGTATTTGACTGCTTCCCGATCAGACATCATGTATCCGACTTGCTTATGTGCTCGATATCAGTCCTGCCCATGCCAGTCACATCTAACGATCGTGAAACGCATTTTACGGTATTTGAAAGGCTGCCCAAGCACCAGCTTGTGGTATCCTAAATATGGAGATTTCTCTCTCACAGGTTTTGCTGATTCGGATTTTGGTAGCTGCAAGCAAAATGCGAAGTACACCACTACTGGGTGTCAGTTCTTTGGAACTCGACTTGTCACCTGGCAGTGCAAGAAACAAACCTCAGTCGCGCTCTCTACCTGCGAGGCTGAATACGTTTCGGCCTCGAGCTGTTGCTCTCAGATCCTTTGGATCCAACAGCAGATGCGAGACTTTGGTTTGCAGTTCTTGGACACGCCTATATTTGTGGACAATGAAGCTGCAATTAACATAACGAAAAACCCGGTTCACCATTCTAAAACAAAACATATAGAAATTCGACATCATTTCATCCATGATTGTCACGAGAAGAAATTGATTCGCATTGAACATATACACACCGATGAACAGAAAGCTGATTTTTACACCAAACCATTTGATAAAAAGAGATTTAACTATCTTTTGAAATTAAATGGGATGAAAATTTTGTTTTCTGGGAGGGTTGTTGAATGTGAAGCCGAGGAGGACGGCGATCTGATGTGATCCACATTGTGTTGTCAAAGTTTTTGTACAGTTTATTTTTCTGCTTTTGATAAAACCAAAAACACAAAAATATGTTTTTGTTTTTAGGGGGAGAAAGTTTGCAGAAAATCCAAAAACATGATAAAATTTCAAAATCCAAAAACAATAGAAAAACTGAAAAAGAGTTTGTGTAAAAAGGGGAAATGATAGTACATCAGCTAGACAGATGCAGTTCGCCAAAGAAATGTAAAGTTTAAATGTGTTAAGCAGTCTTGCAGATGATATGCCGATAGGTTTTTACACATTTAGTAGGTATGTTCGGGATATAAACCTAAATCATTACTTGCTTTTATGTGGGGAACATCTCTCGGATATGTGGGTAACCCCCGAAATCTTGTTGAAAGGTCCCTCTTTCTGAGATACTAGGTCTTTATGCTTAGTGATATCTGGGGTATTATCCCGGGACTTCTGATTTTGCAGAAGCAATGGCCTAGTCCCCGGAGAATACTTACTATGCTTGAAATAATAGCCCCCCTCAGCATAAAAATGATGAAACATTGCAAAATGCTAATCATGTGCTGTTTAAGAAAAGATTCTCTAAAGGGAACCCACCAAAGGTCGAAGCCGTCATCTCTCTGATTTTGCAGAAGCAATAGCCTGAGCTCTCACGGCCCTCGCATTTAACCCTTTACAGATATCATCTAGGTATACTCACCTGTAAGACTGAATATTGGGATCTGGATACGGGAGTATATTCTGAGGTGGTACACGCGTAAAAGTTAAGCCTTAAAACATTAACTCGTATCCTGAACAGATTGAACTTTGTTTGAAAATTTAAGAGGATCAGTATATCGACAATCAATGCAAACTGTTTAATACTTAAAATGTAATCAAAGCTTAACGGTGCTCGTATCTCGTCGGCAGCTGATATGATCCCCTAACACACTCACAAAAATATTGTGTGTACAGTTTATTGCTTATCATATTCAAAAATCCAAAAAGATTTGTATTTCATCTTATTTTCGACAACAGACGTTGGGGATCAGATGATCAAAGTCTAATGTGCTGAACAAGTCTGGATGATGAGGTTTGGGTAAGCAGTAGTTTGAGAAAATGATTGGTAATTGCTTGAAAGTTCAAAAGTTCATTAACTTGAACTAAAATTTGTTTCAGAAAATCAACATCTTCATAAACTGGTCAGCCAAGGTCATTAACTTGGACTTGGCAGGCTAAACAGTTGACCAGGGTCATTAACTTGGGCTTGGTTAACTGGGTGTGTCGGTAAAATATCTAAAGGTTAAAAATTTTAAAAAATTAAAAGTAATTTCGTTTGAATTGATGATTTCGCTTGAAACCTTAATTTCGTTTGAACATGTGTTTCCGCTTGAAGGTGATTTCGTTTGAAAAGGCCTCAATGCCTATTTCACATGAAATTAGGCTGTCTATAAATAGTAAAGGTATTTCGCTTGAACAGGTCAGTCTTCTGATTTCGTTTCAAAACCACTGTCAGAGCAATTTCACGTGAAAATACAAAACCATCGATTTCCAGCCGTTATTTTGCCCGTTTGTTGTTTGAAATCCTGATTTTAGTTGGGTTACTCAACTATAATCATGGGAAAGGTGAGAGTTCTTGTTAGTTTAACCCAGATTTGACTAATTTCGTTTGGTCGGCGATGAACAGGACAAATATCTTAGATCTAGGGTTTGTTTGTTAAATAAAATGAACGATAATCATATTATTGAACTCGGATTGTGTAGTAAATAAGATCTAGGGCTTCAATTTGATGTTGATAACTTGATTCCGTTTGAAAACGGTAGATCTGAAAGTTTAAACTCAGATCTAGATCAAATTTGTGGGTAAAATTGAAAATTAAACACACCCTTTTGCTCGGAATTCGTTATAGAACAAACACAGCTGATTAATTTCATCATCAGAAAAGTTTTGAGATAATTTTGTTTCAAGAAGTCATTTCGTTTCAATCTGTGATTTCGCTTCAAAATGTATTTTCGCATGAACTGTGATCTCGTTTGTAAAGTGATTTCGCTTCAATATGTCACTCCGCATGAAATGTTATTTCGTTTGTATATATGATTTCGTTTGAACTGCTTATTTCGTATGAGATGATTTCATTTGAATCTTGTTGTTGGTTTGAAAAAATTTCAAAGTGTCTGACTTGATTGTATGTTGTTATCTTTCAGACTTCGAATGTGCTATTTGATCCACTACACAACATATGTTGTGTTTACGATAAGGAGATACCAAAAATGGCTGGATTCACAGGGATTCTAGAGTTCATGGAGAGGTTGCCGATTCAGAAAGCCTTGACGAATCAACATTTGGTATTCAGATCCCACATTGAACGTTTTTGGGAGAATGCAACATATGATGAGGAAAACAAGACAATAAATTCTATTGTGAGTGTAAACGGCCAAGATAAACCAATAATTATCACAGAGCAGCTTGTACGAGAGGTGATAAACTTTCCTGATGATGAAAACTCTCCTACAAAATTCCCAGAAAGAATGGTAAAAGGATGCATGTTGCGGTTGAGTTACAATGGTCCATTAAACAAGGCTAACTATTTGAAAGAATGTTTTCCAAAGCTTTGCAAGTTTCTTATCCATTCAGTACTGCATGCTCTCAGTCATAGAAAGGGAGGTTACGATGTGATGAGAGACAATCAAATGACCATGGTGACAGCTCTTGTGTTGAATAAGAAGTATAACTTTTCAAAGATTGTGTTCTATTATATGGTAGAAAATATGATTTCGAAAAGCAAGACTTGGGTATATCCACGATTTGTTCAGATGATGATAGATCACGCTTATCCTGATTTGGAAAGAGATGAAAATAATGATCTATTGGTATTATTTCATATGGATAATGAATCTTTGAAACAATTGGCTAGATATCATCCAAATCATCCGGAGCCAAAGACAAAAGCTGAATTTTTTGGTTTCTTCAAAGATAAGAATTATCAAGATCCAGATCCAATCAATCATCAAAACTGGAGAAATGAGAAAGAAATGAAAGAAGCAAGTTATGCTGATGAGTTGAAAACACTTGCAAGCTTCAAAGAAAGTAGAAACGAGTGGTTCTTGAAAGAAGAGAAAAAGAAGAGGAGCAGAAAATCAACTCCGAAAGTTCAAGAAGAGGAGGGTTCATCATCTCAGCCAAAGAAAAAGCGTCAAAATAAAAGTGTTGAGACTATGCTTGTTGATGAATCTGAGGAGGAAGATGAAGCTGAAGCTGTAGGTGAAGCTGAAGCAGAAGTTAATGTTGAAGGAGATGTTCGTTTGTCTCCTGAATCTGCAAAATTACTAAAATCTCTTACTGAATATAATGTTGAAACAGAGAAGACAGCTGGTGATGAAGTAGATAAAAGCTCATCAAGCTCGTCTGATGAAGAAATTGATGAAGCATAACGTGCAAAGAGAATTAAAGCTGAGATTGAAAAAGAAAAGCAGCTCAAGAGAAAGAGGAGAGAGGATAAGGATGATGAATTGTAAAATCCATCTCCTGAGCATGTTATAGAATCTCAAACACCTCCATCATCTGGTGGCAAGAAGAAAGTTAGCGCAAGAAAGAGAGTTGTTACTCCGAAGGCAGCTCCAAGGTTAAAAGTTCTGTTGAATAAGAAACCAATCCAAAAACCAAGTAAACCACCATCACCACCACCTGAACCTCAACATCAACCATCTCTAATTCATTCACCACTTCATCAATCACCACCAAGACAACCATCACCAATCCAATCACCACCACATTTATCACCACCACATTTATCACCACCACATCTTTCACCATTACATGAACAACAACCTATTGTTACTTCACAGCCAATCTTTCAAACACCACCATCCACACAACCACCTGTCTAAACTACACCTGGTTCTTCTGGTTACAAAACTTTTCCAAATATTCCAGAGGGTATTTCTCTTGAAGAAATTGGAGATTTTAATTTTGCGACTGATGTGCAAGTTAAGAGTTTGGAAAAGAAAGTTGAAGAAGTATTGGTTGAGAACAAGAAGTTGTTGGATCGTGAGAAGAAATTGGAAAAGCGTGTTAAGTCTGTGGAAGCTGAAAATTCTTCATTATTAAAGAAAGTTGAAGCTGATCAGGCAGAGATTGATATTCTCAAAGTTAAAGTTGCAGAGTTGGAAGAAGAGAAAGCACGTAGAGAGGAGCAAAATAAGTACTTTGAGTTAAAGAACAAAGAATTTGAAGCTGCTAAAGCAATGAAAGAACACGAGATATACATGATGAATAAAGTGTTAGAAAACTTGCTTGGAAAGACTGTTGAACAGAAATTCGATGAAATAAAGATTGAGGAAGTTAGAGCAAAACGTACAGCTGATTTAGAAGATCAAATGAAAGACAAGGGTAAAGGTGTTGATGGTGTTTCTGAGAGAGCAATTGTTCTATCTACTGTTCCTGAATCACCTATTCAGAATCCTCGTCCTATCTCAGCAGTTTCTGCTATTTTTGAAGAGGACGTGTTGATTGACGATGTTATTGATGGTGAGGAAGAAGTCGAGGAGGATGATGATGAAGAGGATGATGATGAAGATAAGACAGATGATGCAGACGATGTATTTTCTGTAAGAAGTCATAGTGATGATGATAATGACGATGTTCAAGGTGGTTCTGGTATTAAAGTTACTGAAGCTTCGAATGAAGAGAATGTTGACGATTACCTTCATGATGATGCTAATGAAGAGCCTGAGGATGCTACAGGTGAGGGGGAGAACGTTGATGATGAGAATGTTGATAAAAGTGAAAAGTTGATATTGCGTCTTGAACCTGAAGTTGAGGAAGGAGAAATCAAGCATACTTACACTATGAATGATATTATCGAGATGACACGTATTGATGATCCTAACTTCAAGTTTGATTTTGAAGAAGAGTTGAATGCATTTGATATGAATCAACAACCTGACTATCAGTATAAGTATGTTGATGAGGCAGACAATTATGATAGGGTTGAGGTTGAAGACTGCAGCGATGAAGAAAGTGTGAATGAAGACACTTCAAACTTTCCAACACTTGTTGAGTTTTTCAGTCAAGCAAATGTTGAGGAGTTGAGAAGGAAAGTCGCAGAATGTCTAAAAGATAAGAAATTTGATGGTACAACGAAAGATGCACAGAGCGAAGAATGCAAAAAGTGGTTTAGAAAGAGTACCAAAAGAAAATTCAAACGTCCGCTCAAGTTTTATAAGAGAGACAGGGATGTGTCATTGAGATATATTATCAGTTGGGGTTTTCTGCCACAAGTAAATGTGTATGCTATTCGGAGAGAATTTGGACTGCAATACCTTGATTATATTCAGGATATCATGTCCCTACCTTGGTGGGATGTCGAAGAGTTGTCGAAAGTTAGAACTCTAGATTATCTTGTAAGAAAGCATGATGTACCCATCTGGGGTCTGATGAAATTTGAAGCATTGAGAGGTTTCAAGCACTGGAAACCTCACTATCCAAAGAAGGTGAGGAGAGTGAATCCTGAAACTGGAAATGAAGAAACGATCTTGCATGTGAAGAAGCCTAGAGTTATAAAGAACATTCCAGTACCGAAAATGGAGCAAGATTTCTATAAGGGGTTCTTGTACTGGGTATACAGCTGTTTGTCGACTGAAGCTGTGATTACCTACAGAGCTGAAAATGAAATCAGACACATTTTTGTGTATGATCCATTGTGGTTGGTAAATTGCTGGGCAAAAGACATTGAATGCTTGTTTGTTAACAAGATTGGATTTAAAGCCGAAGACAAAGAGCAAGCGATGCAATTTCAGAAGGTTGTTTCTATCTGCTTCCAAAAAGGTATCAATGCTAACAATAAATGGACGTCTAAGTGGCGAGAGATTGAGAAAGAGGAAGCATTGAAGAATGAAAGAGAAAGAAAGGCTCGTGAACATAGAGACAACATGCTAAGGCATACTGTTATTCAAAGAATGGCTGCTGAAGAGAAGAAAAAGGTTGACGAGAACGAAAAGCTTAGGAAGCTGCGGATGAAAAAGCCTAAGCCGAGGGAAGAAAAGTTCAAGTAATTATGAAGAAAGCGCTGAAGACCAGACTGAAGACTCCGGCAATATCCAGGGGGGAGTTTGTTGGTGCATAATGTCTATAGCCTACGTCTAAAGTCTAGGTCATGTCGGTAGCTTGTATAGGGGTCAAATATGTCAAAAATGTAAAGTTATGTGGGTTAAATGTAATTTCACACGAAATAGCTTTTTGCTAATTTCGCATGAAATTATGTTGTGGTAATTTCGCATGAACTGTCAAGTGTAATTCCATGCGAAATTACTTACCTATATAAAGGCATGTGGTGCTTCTCATTTAGTACGAAATTATCTGAGGTGTAATGAAGTGCTGTCAAAATTTCACCGTGTTTTCAAGTCAATTATCAATGAGAAGCTTGTTTTAAGTATCATACTCTGTTTCTACACTTTCTTTCACTGATTCTAGGTTGTTTGATTGTTTCCGCCTTTCAAACAGTTATGTGTTGACTCTGATTGACTCAGTTGGTCGTCAAATCGATCCTACAAACTACTCTCTAAATTCTTCCATTTAGTGATCGCTTGCGATCTCCACGAAAATCCTAAGTACCCGTTTCTTCTAAGGAAACAAAGTACAAGGTGCGAGTTACAACTATGGACTAATACCCGAAGTACCACTTTGAATCCTTAATAGGATGCCCAAGAGTACTTCCGTAAGGCTTTGATTGGTCTTACATAACATATCTTCCCGACTTCACGATAGTTTACACAGCATACGATTTCAAAAGATTATGCATGTTCTTGAAATCCTCATACATGTTTTCAAAATCATCTCACATAGTTTTTAAAACATTTCAAAAAAATGTTTACCTAATATACTTAGTACATGATTTCAAAAACATTACAAAAGGTTTTCATAAACATATTTTTTAACAATCCCAAGCATAGCTCTCAAAAACAGTTTTGCTTTTATGTTGCCTTAACATACATAGCGCGCGATTTTCAAGAACACCCTGCTTCGTACGACGACTTAGCACAATGATTTCAAGGATCCGTTTGCTTCATATCTAATCTTGGCATATCTAGCACCTTGATTTCATGAACACTATGTTTCGTATGTTGTCATGGCATACGTAGTACAAGATTCCTAAACTCTTCCTGCTACACGAATTGCAAATCCTTATAGGATCTTCTTCATAATTAGATCATTGTAGATGTTTAAAGCGCAAAATCAAAGTCCTTAATTGAATTCTTTGTATGCTTTAATACGAATGTTACGATTCCTCGTAAACGAAATCGAATTCTTATAAGATCATCCTATTTTTACTGATAGATTCTTAAGGATGTTGAAGTCCATTGACTGAATTCCTGGTGTACTTTGTATACCCATGTACAAATCGACAACAAATTAATAACAAATAATAACAAACTAATAATGAATTAATAACTAAGTGAACAACTATGTGCTTATGTGTTTGTGTGTTGACCTAATCAAAGTTATCTCAAGAATGTTCAACAAACTCTATCCCCTACACATTATAAAACAAACTGTGCGGGCTATGCAAGGAATTACGTAATTATGGATGCATACATAATTATGGAATTTAGTGCACAGAAACCACAACAAGTTTTGTCATGTATCAACATAAACAAGAAACAAAAGTTAACTCTATTCATTTCCATTTCTGATGAAGTACCCGCTGAGGAAAAATGAACTAGCTATTCATTTTTCACTTCTGAAAGAAATACCCGTTGAGGGAAATGAATAATCTATTCATGAACTGTGTTCATTTTCATTTCTTATGAAGTACCCCCTGAGGAAAATAAATTATCCATTCATTTTCACTTTCGAGAAACACCCACTGAGGAAAATGAACAAATTCATTTTCATTCCTGATAAAGTACCCACTAAGGAAGATAAACCATCCGTTCATTTTCACTTTTGAAGAAATACCCACTGAGGAAAATGAATTAATTCATTCCATTTCCGACGAAGTACCCACTGAGGAAAATGAATTGATCATTCATTTTCACTTCTAAAAGAAATACCCACTGAGGGAATGAATAATCCTGCATCAATTTTGTTGTTTTCATTTCTAATGAAATACCCACTGAGGAACATGAACCATCCGTTCATTTTCACTTCTAAGGAAATATCCACTGAGGAAAATAAATAATCCTTCATTTCCACTTCTGACGAAGTACCCATTGAGGAAAATGAATCATCCATCCATTTTCGCTTCTGAAGAAATATCCATCGGGGAAATGAATATCTTATTCAATAATCCTTCATTTCCACTTCTGAAGAAGTACCCATTGAGGAAAATGAATTATCCATTCATTTTCGCTTCCGAAGAAATATCCATCGGGGAAATGAATATCTTTTTCAATTATCCTTCATCTCTACATCTGATGAAGAATCCAATGGAGAGAATGAACCATCCATCCATTCTCTCTTCTAAAGAACAACCACTAGAGATATGAAATACAAACCCTTACAAGATCTTTCTGTCCTAATAGTTAGATTCTTAAGGATACCCACAAAACTACTGGTTAGTTTGATCTTTATCATTAATCAAATCACTCGTTCTCACTTCCTACTTTATCTAAGGAAGCACCCTCTAGGGAACGACAAAGTTATGCCTTACATGGGAATCTTTGATGGGTTACTCTATGCAAATAGATAACACCCTAGATTCCATTCAAGACAATAGTTTAACACAATGTTACAGACAGACTGCTATGAATAAATTTCGGGACAAAATTTCCTAAGGTAGGGGAGACTGTTGTAACACCTGTGCCTCCGCGACCATCAAACAAATACCAAATCAATGAAATATTGTGTTTCATACTTAGTATTTGTATAAATGTGTGTATCATGTGCACATATCAATTCTTGTTCGATTTCGAGCTTTAAATCGCTTTCTGGAAGGTTATACGTTAACTGATGCGTAAATATAACCAGTTTAATGCAACAAACACTCTGGAACAGTGAAATAGGCTTAACATACCTTAAATAACCTTTACATAACTTAGAAATAAGTTTTGGAAGGTTTGGTATGCCGAAATCAAGTTTATTCGATCACAGGGACTAAATTCGACAAACTGTGAAAGTATGTTGATTCGTACTGTGACGAACATTTCGGAACTTGATCATAAGTTAAATATGCCCTAAATACCCTTTACATAGCTTAGGAATAGGCTTTGAGGTGTTTGGTGCGCAAAAATAAACTTTTGTGTCAAGCAGGGAGTAAAAGCGTCAAAAAGTGCATAAGTTTGCATTTTCGTGCATATCTTACGTTTTGAATATATCTGGACATCCAAAAATTTATTTAATCATTAAAATATTTTATTTTAGTGATTGGCATGATAAAATTCCATTCGTCGCGTAATTTGGATCGTTTTTCGCGTCCGTTCGTGTTTCGTCGTAATTAACCGAACAACGCGACCGTACGACCAAACGAACCGACATCCGAGATATTTTTGAGCATATTTTAAGTTCCCTATACTTTAATTCATTTTAGAGCCTTGAAATGAGGTTAACGTGGATTAAACGTGTCAAAAACGCATCGAAATCAAGTTTGTGACATGCAGTGGCCTTTTCTGCCATTTTCTTAAAGATGGCCCAGGGGGGCCGCGTAGCCCAGGGTGTCTGCTTACGCAGGGCGTGTAAACTGCCCAGTTCAGCAACCTGTTTCTATTTTTGCACCTGGTTTCATGGGTTTTGCACATGGTTTCTTCATACTAGGGGCTTGTTTTGGGCACCCATAGTATTCTAAATCAGTGGGCACACATGGACGGTTGAGATTGAAGCTCGGGAATCGAGGAACGATCTTAACGGTGGACCGAAATCTATAAATACCCACCAAGAATTCATTTGCAATCCCACACATTTGATCTGATTTCTCTAAGTTGGAGCCTAAGAACCTTCATACCTGAGAAATCTTGGATCAAATCTCCATCGCTTGGACCTCTTGTAAGCTTCTTTCGTTCTTTGACCAGTCAATGTTCAACATGAAGTTCGTTTGAACTTTGTAACGTGAGTGTAATCACGATGGTTATAGTCCCGTGTGACTATACCTACTGATTACCACGTTGATTAGGTGTAGTGTCGAGTCATAGTTTTGCAACCAAACCATTCTTGGGTATCAAAATCGTTTGTTTTGATATCAAACTTATTTTTAAACCTTGTTAACATGTTTAACTCGTCACTTTCAGATTAGTGATTGTATAGGGTCGTAAGATAAACGATCTAAACAACCGCTTAGACTTTCGAACCTGACTCGTTTGGTCGATCATTAGGATCTGACCAAGCATGTTTAGTGACCATAGTTGTATAGGGATTAACCTTCCGAGGTTATACCTTATGGTCACTTCGTTTAGTTAGTTGTATGATAGGTAGTTTATATGCTTTAGGAAAATGACCAAAATGCCCTTTTCATGCATAATTGGATTTTAAGCATATGTAACTCAAACTTTTGTCACTTAACTGATTATGAAACATATTTAAACATGTTTAGGCATATAATACTTGTCATAGGACTAGTTAGGCGTTCCGAACGCGCTTTGCGCGAACGACGCGTTAAAGTAGCGTAAGCTACCTAAACGAGTCGTAATGGGTCATAAGCACTTAGGTTAGGTTTCGTTTTAGTATGTAGGCTTTTTCAAACCATATCGTATGAGTTCCAACACTCATATGGTTTACGAAACTCATTCTATCCGATCTTCCGATTTAGGTCCGGTTATTAATGTAGTTACGCATATTAGGTGTCGTTTGATTTCCATGATCCCTCTAGCTTTGCTTGGTTGTTATTCAAGATTTCTAAGCATTCTTAAGTGAGTACATAGTCCCCTCTTTTACTGTTTTCAAACTGTTTTGGGGTGAAACACATGTGCCTATTTGTTACTTTCATGCTTTTCATGCTTTCATAATATGTACTTGTTATGTTCATTAGTACATTTATAGTACATGATTTCATTATGCTTTTGCTATGTATGTTCACTTAGCATGCTAGCACATTGATTTTCATATATTACATTTTGTTGCATATGTTCATCCAGCATATGGACACATTGTTTTACATTTTGAACCATTTGAACCGTTTTGGGCTGTTTGATCTATGTGAATTATTTGTACTGTTAGAACCGTTTGAAACTGTTTGATTTATGTGAACCGTTTGAATCTGTTTGATCCGTTGGGTTAGGAAAGTGATTAGGTAACGTGGCCAGTGTAATGTGATAAAAGCGTGGGGGATACGCCACTGGTACTTCCTATATATAAGTGCTTTTAACACATTATAGATCGTTGCGTTATCTAGATCACTTCGGCAAAGGTTATCAAAACAAAGTTATATTACAAGGTTTTTCTAACAATATAAACCATTCGAGTTTTACTACAAAAACAATATACGATTTGGGTTTACAAAACAAATGTTTTGGGTTAAGATTCTTGGCATAGAGATTTTATAAATTATAACTACACTGTTTTGACTTGGTTATTTCAATTTACATTACAAACATTTTACAAAACTTGGTTTTCTAATTATCAATTAACAAAGGTGTTCAAGTTATTTTCAAAATATAAACGAGCAATGAATCTGACACTCACATAAAACCTATGTACTCGCCGGTATGAACAAATGACCATCATCCATGCCTTTTTGGTCGGAAATTGTAAAATCCTTACCTAATGCCATTTCATTTGTTTCCTCTCATGCTTCCTTTTTAGAATGCCTCCTCGACGTGACAATCAGATACCTAATGAAGAACTGGCAGCTATCATTACACAACAAATGGCTGCTGCAATCCCAAACGTCATTGCTCAATGTAACCAAGCCTTCAATAACAAAAATAATGCTCCCTGTAACTTCAAGACATTCAACTCAGCTAAGCCATCAAAATTTTCTGGGTCTCAAGGAGCGACTGCACTTCTGCAATGGTTCGAGAGTCTAGAGAGCACCTTCAGACACGTTCAGTGTCCAAACGAGCGAAAGGTAGAGTTCACATCTAGTGTTTTTGTGAAACGAGCTTTAACATAGTGGAATGGTGTGATGAGAGATAGGGGTGCCGAGGTAGCACTAGCTCAAACCTGGGAAGAGTTTAGAGCTCTAATGATGAGGGAATTCTGTCCTCCTCATGAGACTAGGGCATTGGAAAGGGAATTTGACGATCTTAAGCAAGATAGCGGTGAGCATCGAGCCTACACGGACCGTTATGAGGAGTTAAGTCTGTTATGCCCAGACATAGTTACGCCTTTGGATAAGGCAATCGAAAAGTACATTGATGGCCTCCCTGACTCAGTACAAGACATTGTGACTGGTAGCAACCCCGCTACAGTTAGACAGGCCATTGAGCTATCCGCTACCTTGACTGAATCTCAGATCAGGAAAGGTAAACTTTTTCGAAAGGGTGATAAGAAACCGATCGAAGAATCGAAACCAAAGGATGAGCAGACTGAGTCCTCCAAGAAGTCCAAGAAGCGAAAGGCTTCTCAGAACTTCGCCGTGGTTGCCCACAATGATCAAGCTGTCCCCAACCAACCAGCTCAACCCCCTGCTAGGAAGCTATACAACGGAACTGCACCCTTGTGCAACCAATGTAGCCTTCATCATCATGCTAGTGTGAAGTGCCACAAATGCCAAATTTGTGGACTTATAGGTCATACAGCAAGAGTTTGCCCAGCTGCAGCTACACCCAATCAAGCTGGCAACAATCCTGCTCAAGCTCGTTTTCCACCCGGTTCTTGCTTCAACTGTGGCGAGATGGGCCATTTCCGAAAAAATTGCCCAAAGCTTGGTAATGCGAATCCACGCAGGGATGAGCATCTGACCGATTGGAAGACAACATTGTTTAGAAATTAATCAAGCCTTATGTATTATTTCCTTTTGTTGTCATGGTCTGTGAAGCAGTTGTTGTTGTTGTTGTTGTTATTATTTATAAATAAATCTTTTATTTACATTGCAATGTATTTATGTGGTTGCATGTATAAACAACATATCCCCTACAATATCGACAATCAAGGAACCGCATTCCTTGAAAAACAGACTACTCCCAAAATTCTTCCGTTTTATGATCTCTTGCGTTTTCCACGAAAATCCTAAGTACCAGTTTCTTCCAAGGAAATGAAGTACAAGGCGCAAGTTACAACTCTGGACGAATACCCAATCCTTAATAGGGTACCTAAGGGTATTTCTGTAAGTCCTTAATTGTTGTATACCTTAATTCGAATATTATGATTCCTTGTAATCAAAAATCGAATTTTTGGAAGATCATCCTATCTTTTCAGATAGATTCTTGAGGACGTTGATGTCTATAGACTGGATTCCTGGTATACCTTGAATACCCATGTTCAAATCGATAACAAGTTAATAACAACTAATAACAAACTAATAATAAATTAATAACCAAGAAAACAATTATGTGCTTATGTGTTTATGTGTTGAACCAATCAAAGTTGTCTCAAGCTTGTTCAAATTTTATCCCTTTCACATTATAAAACAAACTGTGTGAACTGTGCAACAAATTACGTAATTATGGATGCATACATAATTATGGAATTTAGTACACAGAAACCACATCAATTTTTATCATGTGTCTAGAGTTAATTCTATTCATTTCCATTTCTGATGAAGCACCCGTTGAAAATGACTCCGTCCGTTCATTTTCGTTTCTGAAGAATGTCCGTTGAGGGAAATGAATATCCGTTTGATTATTCCTTCATTTCCATTTCTAATGAAGCAGCCGTTGAAAATGACTCCGTCCGTTCATTTTCGTTTATGAAGAATGTTCGTTGAGGGAAACGAATATCCGTTTTTTATTCCTTCATTTCCATTTCTGATGAAGCACCCATTGAAAATGACTCTGTCCGTTCATTTTCATTTATGAAGAATGTCCGTTGAGGGAAATGCATATCCTTTTCATTATTCCTTCACTTCCATTTCTGAAGAACCAGTTGAGGAAAATGACTCCGTCTGTTCATTTTCGCTTCTGAAGAATATCCGTTGACGAAAATGACAGGATTATGCCTTGCATATCCTTGATGGTTATTTAACACAAAGTCACAGACAGACTCCTACGAATAAAATTCGGGACGAAATTTCCTAAAGTAGGGGAGACTGTGACACCTGTGCCTCCACGACCATCAAACAAGTACCAAATCAATGAAATATTGTGTTTCATACTTGGGATTTGTATAAATATGTGTATCATGTGCACATATCAATTCTTGTTCGATTTCGAGCTTTAAATCGCTTTCTGGAAGGTTATACGCGAACTGATGCGTAAATATAACCAGTTTAATGCAACAAACACTCTAGAACAGTGACATCAGCTTAACATACCTTAAATAACCTTTACATAACTTAGAAATAAGTTTTGGTGGGTTTGGTATGCCGAAATCAAGTTTATTCGATCACAGGGACTAAACAACCGCTTAGACTTTCGAACCCGACCCGTTTGGTCGATCATTAGGATCCGACCAAGCATGTTTAGTGACCATAGTTGTATAGGGAATAACCTTCCGAGGTTATACCTTATGGTCACTTCGTTTAGTTAGTTGTATGATAGGTAGTTTATATGCCTTAGGAAAATGACCAAAATGCCCTTTTCCTGCATAATTGGATTTTAAGCATATGTAACTTAAACTTTTGTCACTTAACTGATTATGCAACATATTTAAACATGTTTAGGCATATAATACTTGTCATAGGACTAGTTAGGCGTTCCAAACGCGCTTTGCGCGAACGACGCGTTAAAGTAGCGTAAACTACCTAAACGAGTCGTAATGGGTCATAAGCACTTAGGTTAGGTTTCGTTTTAGTATGTAGGCTTTGTCAAACCATATCATATGAGTTCCAACACTCATATGGTTTACGAAACCTCATTCTATCCGATCTTCCGATTTTGGTCCGGTTATTAATGTAGTTACCCATATTAGTGCCGTTTGATTTCCGTGATCCCTCTAGCTTTGCTTGGTTGTTATTCAATACTTCTAAGCATTCTCAAGTGAGTACATAGTCACCTCTTTTACTGTTTTCAAACTGTTTTGGGGTGAAACACATGTGCCTACTTGTTACTTTCATGTTTTTCATGCTTTCATAATATGTAATTTTTATGTTCATTAGTACATTTAGAGTACATGATTTCATTATGCTTTTCCTATGTATGTTCACTTAGCATGCTAGCACATTGATTTTCATATATTACATTTTGTTGCATATGTTCATCTAGCATATGGACACGTTGTTTTACATTTTGAACCGTTTGAACCGTTTTGAGCTGTTTGATCTATGTGAATTATTTGCACTGTTGGAACCGTTTGAAACTGTTTGATTTATGTGAACCGTTTAAATCCGTTTGATCCGTTGGGTTAGGGAAGTGATTAGGTAACGGGGCGAGTGTAATGTGATAAAAGCATGGTGGATACGCCGCTGGTACTTCCTATATATAAGTGCTTTTAACACATTATATATCGTTACGTTATCTAGATCACTTGGGCAAAGGTTATCAAACAAAGTTATATTACAAGGTTTTTCTAACAATATAAACCATTCGAGTTTTACTACAAAAACAATATATGATTTGGGTTTACAAAATAAATGTTTTGGGTTAAGATTCATGGCATAGAGATTTTATAAATTATAACTACACTGTTTTGACTTGGTTATTTCAATTTACATTACAAACATTTTACAAAACTTGGTTTTCTAATTATCAATTAACAAAGGTTTTCAATTTATTTTCAAAATATAAACGAGCCATGAATCTGACACTCACATAAAACCTATGTACTCGCCGGCATTTTTATGCTGACGTATTTTCACATGTGTTTTAGGTATCATAGTTGGTGATGTTTGATGATGATATTGATGCATGCTCACATAAGAATGGACAAGGCCTTAGTGACATAATAACAATGAAAGTCAATTTGTTCATGTTTTGTTTCTAATTTCAAGACAATGTAATAAATTTAATTCAATAAAACATAACTTTTATCCATGTGTTGTGAAACAATGATTCTGTTACTCCACTCCCCGACGTTTCCGTGCCTCTATGACCATCATAAGAATACAAAACCAATGAAATATTATGTTTCATTCTTGGAGTTTACATAAATATGTGTATCATTTGCACATAACAATTCTTATTCAGTTTCGAGCTTTAAATCGCTTTCTGGAAAGTTATACGCGAACTGATGCGTAAATGTAATCAGTTTAAGGCAACAAACACTCCGAAATAGTGACATAGGCTTAACATACCTTAAATAACCTTTACATAACTTAGAAATAAGTTTTGGATGGTTTGGT
Organism: Helianthus tuberosus; assembly: GCA_030545235.1. NCBI lineage: Eukaryota > Viridiplantae > Streptophyta > Magnoliopsida > Asterales > Asteraceae > Helianthus > Helianthus tuberosus. The sequence goes on along the minus strand of CM060397.1, from coordinate 64,228,239 downwards.
GTGTCGAAAACAAGTTTATTCGATCGCATGGACTAATTGCGACAAACTGCGAAACTATGCCGATTCGTATAGTAACAAACATTTCGGAACTTGATCATAAGTTAAACATACCTTAAATATCCTTTACATAGCTTAGAAATAGGCTTTGAGGGGTTCGGTATGAGAAAATAAACTTATTTGATCAACAGGGACTAAAAGCATCAAAAAGTGCATAAGTTTACATTTTCGCGCATATCTTACGTTCTGAACATATCCGGACATCCAAAAATTTTTGTAATCAATAAAATATTTTATTTTAGTGATTGGAATGCAAAAATACCATTCGTCGCTTAAATTGGATCGTTTTCGCGTCCGTTCTTGTTTTCGTCGTAATTAACCGAACAACGCAACCGTACGACCAAACGAACCGACATCCGAGATGGTTTCAAGCATATTTCATGTTCCCTATGCTTTAACTTCATTGTAGAGCCTTGAAATGGGGTTAACGGGCCTTAAATACGATGAAAATACATCAAAAACCAAGTTTCAGGCCTGCAGGGACTAAACTTTACAATCTATCAAAGTTCCCTTGGAGGGGCGCGAAGACTGAGGCCTATGTCTTCGCGGCCCGCGACAACATGCCAGATAGAAACATTGAATTTGGTCATTTCAGCTGAATTTGATGGTTTTGATCCCTGATTTTGAATGCTACGGACCGGTTTTGGTACTCCCCTTGTATTAAAATCTATGGGCACAAGTGTATGGTGAGATTAGAGCCTTGAATCTTGCAAAAACACATGTCAAGATCTTGTAACTTCAAGCTCTCCTACAAATACCCACTTGTTCCTCATTCATTCTTCACACATTTGATTTGAATTTGCTCTAAGTTGAAGTTAATACTTCATACCTGAGTGCTTTAGATAAAATTCTTCCTTGCTTGGACCTTTTTTACGCTTCTTTCATGCTTGTTATTGCTTTTCAAGCATGAAAGTCAAACAATGTTTGACTTTCTGCTTTGACCATGAGTTGGTCAACACAAAGTTCGTTTGAACTTTGCAACGTGAGCGTAATCACGATGGTTATAGTCCCTTGTGACTATACCTACTGATTACCACGTCGATTAGTTGAAGTGACGAGTCAAAGTTTCGGTCAAAATACGTGTTTATGCGTATTTTGCATCGAAGCTATTTTCGGGTATCAAAACACTTTGTTTTGATATCAAACCTGTTTTCTAACTTAGTTAAACATGTTTTAACATATTCAACTTGTCACTTTTAGTCTAGTGCTTGTATAGAGTCGTAAGATGAGCGGTCTTAACAACCGCTTAGACTTTCGAACTCGACCCGTTTGGTCGATCGTTAGGATCCGACCAAGCATGTTTAGTGACCATAGTTGTATAGGGAATAACCTTCCGAGGTTATACCTTGTGGTCACTTAGTTTAATTAGTTGTATGATAGGTAGTTTATATGCCAACCAAAATGCCCTTTTCTTGCATAATTGGTTTTTAAGCATATGTAACTAAAATGTTGTCACTTAAACTGATTATGCAGCATATTTAAACATGTTAGGGCATATAATACTTGTCATAGGACTAGTTAGGCGTCTTGAACGCGCTTTTGTTCGAACGACGCGTTAAAGTAGCATAAGCTACCTTAATGGGTCGTAACGGGTCGTAAGCACTTAGGATAGGTTCCGATTTAGAATGTAGGCTTTTTTAAACCAGATCACATGAGTTCCAATACTTATTTGGTTTACGAGACCTGATTCTACCCGATCTTCCTATTTAGGTGTCGATTTATTAACTTAGCGATCCGATTACTAGGTGCTACTTGATTTCCTTGGTTTGCTCGAGCTTTGTTAGTTCATTTAATCAAGGATACTTTGCACTTCAAGGTGAGTACATAGTTCCCTCTTTTACAGCTTTCAAATGTTTTGGGGTGATTCATATGTGCTAAACGATTTTGAGTTCCTAAAACAAATGCTATGGTTTATATTGAACTATTTGAACCACTGGAACTATTGAACTATGAGAACTAATTGAACTATTTGAACCACTGGAACTATTTGAACCACTGGAACTATTGGACTATGTGAACTATTTGAACTATTTGAACCATTGGAACTATTTGATCTATGTGAACTATTTGAACTATTTGAATCATTGGAACTATTTGATCATTGTGAACTATTAGAACTATTGAACGATTGGGTTATGGTAAGTGATTAGGTAACGGGGCGGGTGTAATGTGATAAAAGCATGGTGGATACGCCGCTGGTACTTCCTATATATAAGTGCTTTCAACACATTACATGTCGTTGCGTTATCTAGATCACTTGGACAAATGTCTTCTAAACGAAGTAACACTACAAGGTTTACTTAAAGATATAAACCATACATTGTTTACTTTCAACAACGATTTACAATTTGGTTTACTTAAACAAATGTTTTGGGTTAAGATTCATGGCATCGAGATTTCATAAACTATAATGTGACAACTGTGTTCTGTAATCATCGTATTATGTAAAACAATGTCAGTTATCAATAAAACAATGTGCTTTGGTGTTATTATATGTGTTTTGGTGATATTATGTGTGCAATTGTGTTTAATGATTTTACAATTTGATTTGACTCCGATTTCAAGCTTTAAATCACTTTCTGGAAGGTTATACACAAACTGGTGCATAAACGCAGTCAGTTTAACGTGACGTACACTACAGAACTGTAACGTAAGCTAAACATACCCTAAATATCCTTTACATAACTTACAAATAAGTTTCGAAGGATTCGGTATGACGAAAACATGTTTATTTGAACTAAAGAACTAATTACGACAAAACTGCGAAACGAACGTTGGTGACCGCCTGGATAATATTTAAATCCCACAAATATTCTGTTATGATTAAAATCTTATTTTAATCAGGTTTGTGTTGAAAAATAAATTAAAACGCCTAAAAACGTTATTTTTCAAGTTTAAGCGCGTACCGTGTGTTTCTGCGCGACACAGTGCTTTTACTGCGAAACACAGACAACGTAGCCAGTCTTGGCAACTGAAATTTATTTCAGTAATATTTTGGCGAGTTTATTTTTATAGAATAATAAAAATAATTTAGAACGCCATAAATCGGGATTTGAACGCTAGATAAAATACCCGGTACATAATTAAACACTTTATCAAAACGATACCCAACCAAACAACCGGACATTACCTGGAACACAAAAATATTGTCAAACATATTGTTCTTACCTTCCTGAGCTAGTTAGGGTCCCCGAATACCCTAACCCACTTTATACGATTACACACACTTTCATACACTAACTAAACTTTTGCTTTCCTAACTAGATCACCAACTAGATAAGTAACCAAGGATCACCACCCAACTAGATACCCCCCCCCCCCTCATTGCGACGGTCCCCAAGGGTGGGACACACCCTTGTGCTTTCTTGATTATTTTATTCAAATGGTTGGATATCTAGTGAACACATTACCTAATGGTTATTAGTGAATTGGATTATAAGTAAACTCAAGAGTTAACCCTTCTCTCACTTACAACCATCACAACATTAAGCTTTCCTCTCTTCCTTCTTCCTTGCTTTCGGCAGCCATCACTAACCACCATAACACCACCATCAAGCCACTTTCTAGTCATTTTCCATACATCCAAAGGTGTTAGAGAGCAAACAACGAAGCTTGGTGCGTTCGGAAGCTCAAGGACCGCTCTCGTTTTCTTTTATCCACCACTTTTCTACAGTCGAACTCCCCTAGCCTTGTGCTCGTGGTAAGCACTTAGATCCTTGCATTTTACATGATTGTTGAGTGGTTAATGATGTTTAAAGATCAAAAAGATAGAAAGTCTAAAGGACTTAAACAAGTCTTGAACATCATCTAACATATGATAAAGTAGTGATTAAAATTATGATGAAATATGATAATGCATGATAAATCTGAAATATATAAGTGATAATCTGCTGTAAGTATTGTTGTGATCGCTAAACATGTTAACGGAATCAATCGAACACACTTTATAATGTTAAAAGACGGAAAACAGAAAGCTATTTAGTGATTACAGACAACTTCAGTTGGCTGTAACCAGACCGTAACAGATTGAAAAACTAATTTTCTGAAGCCTAAATTGTGTATTTTCGAAAAACTGATCAAATGGCACTGGAATCGTAATTTTTTGAGGTCGTTTACTAATTTTAAAGTGTCATTTCGTAACAGCAGCTAGAGCTGCATTTTTGCTGCTGAAAATATGCGTTCTGTTTTCTGTCATAACGTGAATTCTGTGTAGAGTTAGATCACGCAATTTGTACTGAAGATGACCACCAATGTACTTGTAATTCTCTCACTGAAATTTCATAAATCGGGCTCTCGATGAATTTTAAATAAATTATTCCGTGGTCTGCAGTCAGAAAAAGATAAATCCGATTTCAGTCCGGAAAATGAATTTTTATAAAATATTGGTAGTGAACTGGACCCCGATATTTTTACACAATAATATTTGGATCGTTTAAGACGTTCTGTAAAAATTTGGGAATTTTTGGAATAAGTTAACCATTTTATTTAAATGTCCGAACACAGTCCAGTTTCATATATATTAAAACGGAAATGACATAAGTAGTAATTGCATGCCAAAGTGTGGGTTTTTTTATTATGAAAATCATTCTTATTTAATTTAGGGCGGATTAACAATTTAAGGGATTGTGTTAACATTTAAAAACGCACCCGAAGGTGAGTACATAGTCCCCTATTTTACTATTTTCTATTGTTTTGGGGTGATTCATATGTATCTAAACGATTTCGATGTTTTAACGATGGTTTCAAAACGAGTAAGATGGTTTATACAAAACTAAGAACGATTTCAATGATGTGAACGAACTTATGGTTGTAGTTACATAACGAATGACATTCATTAATTTCCGCCAAACCGACCAGTATTAGGTTATGGTACCATAGGATCTGACAAATCCCGTTATCAGACCGCACCCATGGTTATGAGTGGGTTAGGTGGGTAACGACTGAATCTGATGATTGTTAACTTACCCTTTGGTGGTTTGTTAATACAAGTTGTACGAGTTGAATGATGGACGAGTCACAAAGGTTTGAATGTTATTAGCGAGACGACCAAAAGTAGTTTTCACAATTAAAACGAGAACGATTGGGAACGAGAACGATATTAAACGATTGTACGATTTTTGAACGATTATGAATGATTTAAACAAATGAACGATGGTCTATAACGAGAACGAGTTAAACGATGTCACACAACGATGTTTACAAAACTATATAAACCATACGAGTTTTATTACGAGAACGATTTACGATTTGGTTTACGAAAACAAATGTTTCGGGTTAAGATTCATGGCATCGAGGTTTATAAATTATAACCAATCTGTTTTGATTTGGTTATTCATTTTACGATGCAAACATTTTACAAAACAAGGTTTTCTAATGTCGATTAACGAAGTCGTACGAGTTATTTCGACATGCAAACGAGCCATGAATCTGACACTCTCACAAAACCTATGTACTCGCCAGCATTTCTTTGCTGACTTTGTTTTTACATATGTTTCAGGTGATGTTGCTTAATGATGATTACGAATAGGATGCATGCTCACTTAGGACTGGACGAGGCCTTAGTGATTTATTAACGATAATAGTCTATGTTTGATTTGCTTGTTTAACTCTAAGACAATGTTTAATATTTATTAAAACGAAACTCTTTGTATCCATGGTTTGAAACAATAATTCTGTTACAACACTCCCCGACGTTTCCGCCACGGTTTGTTGTTTTACGTGGTCAGGGTGTGACAGAAGAGTTGGTATCAGAGTCAATGGTTATAGGGAATTAGGTTATTAGTAAAATTTTGACCTAGACTATAACTTTTTAGGACCCCAACGCAAGTTGATTTGCGTTTAGATTTTTTTTAAATATGAATCTGCTTCGAAAATTAATCATCCGTTCCAGGATGATTGATTACTAGGTTTTGAACACTCTGTTGTAAGGTTTTGAACCCTTCCAGTTTGACTCATTTTTGGATTAATGCCTTTTTGAGTTTTCAAAATCTCGTCAAAGTTTGGGTCTAAATAATGTGAACACGTGCAAACTGGAAGAGTGAATGCCTGTACCCTGAGTTTTCTTTCTAAGGCTAGAGTGTTCTTACAAATCCACATAATCGGACCAGTCACTCTTACCTGGGAAGTCTTGGGGTGAGTGTCCACTTATAGGCGAGCATGTCTTCGCGATACATTATTTTAACTCATTACTTTGATTAATCCCAGCGTGTCGTTTGTTTGTTCGAGGTAACGAACAAATGATCGCCATCCTTATGATTCGTCGACATTTTCAATACCTTTTATTTTTCCTAATTGTCGACCCCACCCGTTTCTCATATTTCCTTGTTAGACAATGCCTTCTCGACGTGATGCACAATCTTTTACTGCTGAAGAACTCGCAGCTCTTGTCACTCAGCAAATGGCTGTTGTGCTTCCAGGCGTTGTGATGCGTGTGAAGTGTCGTATATATTAGGTGTATATTTTAAGCCCTTTTTAACACTTATTTTAGCCAAGTTTTAAATTTATAAAACACGATATTTCACTAACACTAAACACACATATGGGCAAGTGCACCCATCGTTGAGTGTAGTATAGCGTTGGTAAGATACCGAGGTCGTCCAAGGACACAAGAGCTTTTAATACCGGTTTATCCTCAACGTCTAATCAAAATAAAAGTTTAGAAAAAAATGTTTTAAACTAAGAAAAATAAAAACTAACTAAAATGCTGAAAATAAAAATAAAAGAAAAACAGATAGACAAGATGAATCACTTGGTTCCGACTCGTATCTAGTATAACCTTTGATTATTTCTGCACTTTTGCACATAATTAAGAGATTATCTTAGTTATTGTAGTAGGCCCCTCTTTTGAAGGTGACGTTACCCTCACCCCAGTAGTTTGAGTCAGCAAGGATACAATCCTAAAAGGGTGGATTATTGGAAGACAATGAATTAAGTTATTAATGCAGTATTGTGGTAGGCCCCGCTTTTGGCAGTGACGTTACCCTCGGCTAAGTAGTCTGAGTCAGCAGGGATACAGTCCTAAATAGCCGGGTTATAGTATTAATAGTAGTTAACTTATGAGGGGGTCAAAGAGTTTGGACCCCCGCCATCCAATACCGTGAAGCATTGAAGGAGGTCCTACTAAATTTGACCCAGGTCCATTGCAGGACCTCTAAACGCTGAACAATGGCAAGACCTTTACCAAACCGTTCCCTTAACCCCCGACCAGGTAGCCAACATACCTCCATATAGACCGTGGAGATATGAATGGTGAAAATCCTTTATTTTATATAGACACTAAAATAATGCCAAGACACCACGGACAAACGATAAGGAAAGATCACCTTCAACATAAGTAACTAGTTATTAAAGTCATTAATACAAAACCAAATAAAAAGTGCAAAAGGTTAGAAATAAAAAGTATTATACTAGACACTTTGTCTTCACCAAGTGATGTAAGAGACTTAGGCAAACATGGCCTTGATTGTCAAGAACTCTTACGATCAATCTTGGATCCCGAGACGACTCACACACTCTATGATGGACAATGGATGATGGTGGTGGATGATGGTGTTGTGATGGTGGTGGGTGGTGGATGAAGTGTGAGAGAGGTGGTGTGCCAAGGGATGAGATGAAATGAATCCAAGCACTCCTATTTATAGGCTGAACAGAGAGCTGGACACGGCCCCGTGTCCGCTGGACACGGCCCCGTGTCTGTCTGACACTCTCTCTCCTCATTAATTGTAATTCGCAATTACAATAAATGTGCCTGCTGTACTTTCGACACGCCCCCGTATCCGCTGAGCACGGCCCCGTGGTGGGCAATAGAAGCTTCTATAGGTTTGTCTTTTCTGCTGCTTCTTGGGCACGCCCCCGTGCTGGCTGAGCACGGGGCGTGTTCAGACTTCTGCCTTCTGTATTTTGCTTTGGAAGGTGCCGTTGAGGGGTCGGGCCGTCCACTAATGTTCCTTTCCTTGTATTTATGTTGGATTTAGCTGTCTTTTTGCTTCTTTTGTGTTTTTGAGCTCATTTAATCCTGAAAATACAAAAATAAGACAAAAACACTCTTTTCCAATATTAGTACTTAAAAAGGGTTAGTTTTATGCCTTGTTTGATGTAATTTATATGTTGCATTTTGCACACATCAAATACCCCCACACTTGAACTTTTGCTTGTCCTCAAGCAAAACTCTTTAATATGTGGCTTACACTCCCAAATGGAATAGGTAGAAGAGAAGGTTTTGGCTTGTCGTAGAGTGTCGGGATGTCCAAGATCTTTTTGGGGTTTTATTTTTATTTATTTACACTCCTATTCGTAATGATTTATTTAGAACTTTTTATAGGAGAAATTACTTATTTGGGCATAACATGCCTTTTTAAAATTCCATTTATATACAAGTTCACATACCTCACGGGAGAAATCACTCACACTCGGCCGAAGGTGTATTTTTAGTGAATCACTCGAGAGCGGCATGGAACTTATTCCTACCATAAGCTTGCCAAGCAATCAATCCTCCTCCTTCTTAACTTTTATACCTTTGTAAATATCAAGAGGACTTTGTGGGTTAAGGGTTAGGCTTGGGTTAAAGGTAGGTGGTTGGGAAAGTGGTTAGTGGTTAGTAGAAAAAGGGCGAAAAGGCGTAACAAGTGTCGGTTTTCGTAAGATTTTCTTATTTTTATTTGATGAAGCTTTTATTCAAACAAAGTTATTTTTGATAAACTTTGTTTCTTTATTTTCTTTTTGCTTCATCATCAACAATTTTTTTTTTTTTTTTACGAAAAACCGAACTTGTTACTAAAACAAAGGGTTAAAAATAAAAAGGTTTTGGTGGGTAAAAGGGTTTTTGGTTTAGGTAATGAAATGAAAAGGTTTAGGCTCAAAGGGGTTAACTAGGGGGATTTTGGGGTAGGTGGTAAAAGAAAAAGAAAAATAATGGTGTAGAAATAAAAAGGGTTAGTCCTAATGCCTCCATCATTTACTTACTCGGGTTTAAGTTGATAAGGACCGGGAATGTATCGTCATGGCAAGTTCTAGAGTCGTAAGAACCAAGCGGCTATTCACACAAGAAACGAAAAATGAGCATTTAGTCTAATGATATGTAATTGTGCTCAATAAAGGCTCAAAACTCACTTTTTGTGGGAATGGGTTTTTATGTGATCAAGTATATATAATCAAATTTTAACTAAGTTTGCCATGCCTTTTCATAATTTTCTTATGTTGGTTCTTTTTATCACTACGCTATCGGTTGTAAATTTGTAAAAATATAACCTTTTTGAGAACTTGAATTTCCCGAATTAAACCTAGACAAGTAAAAAAAATGAAATTTTTGAAAAAAAATTTGGGGTGATTAGCGGTTCCAATAGAGTTTTGTGTAAGGCTTGTATTTAGGACTTGCAAAATTCAAGGTTTTAGCATCCCCCCCCCCCACACTTAAATTACACATTGTCCTCAATGTGTCCCAAAAATAAATTTTTAGGTTGATTAGATGTGTAAAATAGTGTTTAAAAAGCAAAAATTTGTGTTACTGGGCGCTGAACACGGCCCCGTGTTCTCCGGGCACGGCCCCGTGTTCAAGTGCCAGTAACAAAAATAAAATAAGAGAAACAGAAGTCTGGGCACGGGGGCGTGTTGGGTGAACACGGCCCGTGTCCAGATACCTGAACTGGGCGTTTTTCTGCAGGTTGTTCGGCACGGGGCCGTGTTGGTTGGGCACGGCCCGTGTTGAGCCTTCTGGACTGGAGAGAATTGTCGGGTTGCCTTGTTCTTGTGCATGGGGTCATTTTTCTCGTTCCCTTTTTTCATCCTTTACCACCATGAGTGTGTTTTATTCATGAAAATTAAAACTAACTAGAAAACATAAAAATTAATCTAAATAAAACTAAGGATAGTTCCGTGGAATGCCTCCATGGTGCGCCACGTTTATAAGGGTCCTTGGCTAGACCCAAAGCCTGGTCATATGTTACCCAAGTGGGATGTGTTGCATCCCATGTTACACCGTCGGAGAGCGTCATCCAAGCTTGAGTCTATGACCTTCATGTAGTTGACCGGATCTTCTTCCTCTACTCTCTTTCCACATTCAAATTTCACTTCCTCATCCCCAAACTTCAATGTTAGAGTTCCGTCATTCATATCCACCAATGCTTGGGCAGTGGCTAGGAATGGCCTCCCGAGGATGAGAGGGACATCGGTGTCTTCTTCCATGTCTAGGATCACAAAGTCGGTTAGAAAGACAAATTTGTCAAGCTTGACTAGCAGATTTTCGGCGACACCTTGTGGGAATTTGACGGACCTGTCGGCGAGTTGTATGCTCATCTTTGTAGGGCTTGTTGTTCCTAGGCCGAGTCGCTTGAACATTGATGTGGGCATGAGGTTGATGCTAGCCCCAAGATCGGCTAAAGCATTTCGGACGGGGGACTTCCCAATCGAACAAGGGATTGTGAAGCTCCCGGGGTCGATTTTCTTTTGTGGAAGTTTGTTGAGTACTTAAGCTGAGCATTCTTCGCCTAAGTTAACTAATTGCAATGATTCAATTTTCCTTTTGTGAGTGAGGAAATCCCTCATGAATTTTGCATATTTAGGCATTTGGGTTAGGACCTCAATAAAAGGAATATTAACATGCAATTGTTTTAGTAAACTTTCGAACTTCGCGAATTGCTCATCGGTCTTTTGACGATTTAACCTACCGGGGTACGGAATTGGAGGAGTCTTGGTGGGCTCTTGATTTGGTGTAGAAGCCTTTTCTGGCGCAGGAGGAGTCATAGGCTGGCTAGAATGGCTTCTTTCATTTGGCGGCAATGGAGCATCCTCGGGACCCACGGTTCGATTTCTTAATGTGATGAGATGTACTTGTGCCTTCGGGTTTGTTTCGGTATTACTAGGTAACGCGCCTTGTGGTCTCTCGGAGAAATTTTGAGCTAGTTGATTTAATTGTTTTTCAACGTTTTGAATGCTAGCTTGTTGATTTCTGAAATTCGATTCCAATTGTTGAAATCGATCCGAGTTTTTCTTTTCAGTGTCAGAGATGAGGCGAGATACAGTATCTTCAAGCCTTTCTTTTCCACCTTGTTGTTGAGAAAAATTTTGCGGTTGTTGAAAATTAGTTCGTTGGTTTTGTTGGTTACTACTATTGCCGGGATCTCTCCAACCAAGATTTGGGTGGTTACGCCATCCTTGGTTGTAGGTACCCGTTGGAGGACCCGACGGCCTAGGTCTATTATCCATGTAGTTTACCGTTTCAGTTTGTTCATCTAATTCTTTCATACAACTCCAATTTTCATGTGACCCACCACACCCTTCACAAGCCATAACCGAGGCCGTTTTTGTCATTTCTAGCCTTTTGATTTTTGAAGAGAGGGCCTCGATTTGGGCTTGTAAAGAGGTGCTTTCATCAACCTTATGGGCGCCCGGGGCAATAGATTTATTACCTCGGGGAGTGTGCCATTGAAAATTGGTTTGAGCAATTTCTTCAATTTGGTTATATATTTCATTTGGGCGACGATTACCTAAGAGTCCCCCGGAGCTTGAGTCAAGTGTTTGTCTTGTGTGTGGCAACAACCCATTGTAGAAAGTGGATACTTGTTGCCACACCGCTAGACCGTGATGAGGACACTTTCTTAGAAGCTCCTTGAATCTTTCCCAAGTTTCATATAAGGATTCCCCATCCTCTTGTGAGTATGTATTAATTTCAGTCATTAATTTAGCCATTTTAGCAGGAGGGAAATACTTATATAAAAACTTTTGGGCAAGTTCATCCCAAGTGTTTACCGATCCAACTGGGAGGGTGTTAAGCCAAGCCTTAGCTCGGTCTTTTAGTGAAAATGGAAACATTCGAAGGCGGATGGCGTCATTTGATGCTCCATTGATCCGAAAGGTATCACATATTTCTAAGAAATTAGTAATATGTAGATGGGGATCCTCGTCCGCAAGCCCATGGAAGGTTGCGGAGTTTTGGAGCATTTGTATCAAATGCGGCCGAAGTTCAAAGTTATTGGCCTCGACATTCGGTGCATTGATAGCGGCGCCAAGATTGCCTACGGTAGGCCGTAGGTAATCCATGAGGGTACGTTGGTCCGCCATTGGAAGTGGGTCCCCCGAAGCTTTCTCTTGATTTTTAGCTTTAAGTCTTTTTCTGAGAAAGCGCTCGGGTTCTTCTAGGGGTTCTTTTATGTCTCTACTAGAACTGGAGCTCATGTACTACGTAGGAGGTTCAAATGTGGCGCCTGGGTTCCAAGTCCTGCAACAAAAACAGAAAAGAACGTTGGTCAGAATGTTCACCACGGCCCCGTGCTCAGTGAACACGGCCCGTGGTCAGAAGTACAGTAATCGTTTTCTGTATCCCAGTTACTGGGAGTTGGACACGACCCCGTGTTGCACCGACACGGCCCCGTGTTCAGCTCTCTGTAACTCAGAAAATAAAAACTGCCAGTGATGTTGCTGGGCACGGCCCGTGTCTGACCGAGCACGGCCCGTGCTGAGCTCTGCAGAAGCTGAAAAACTAAGAAAAATCCTAAAAAATTAAAAAGAAAAATAAAAAATGATTAAGCCGTTGATTCCTAACTTTCTTAAAATCCTTGTGTCCCCGGCAACGGCGCCAAAAACTTGATGCGTGTGAAGTGTCGTATATATTAGGTGTATATTTTAAGCCCTTTTTAACACTTATTTTTGCCAAGTTTTAAATTTATAAAACACGATATTTCACTAACACTAAACACACATATGGGCAAGTGCACCCATCGTTGAGTGTAGTATAGCGTTGGTAAGATACCGAGGTCGTCCAAGGACACAAGAGCTTTTAATACCGGTTTATCCTCAACGTCTAATCAAAATAAAAGTTTAGAAAAAAATGTTTTAAACTAAGAAAAATAAAAACTAACTAAAATGCTGAAAATAAAAATAAAAGAAAAACAGATAGACAAGATGAATCACTTGGTTCCGACTCGTATCTAGTATAACCTTTGATTATTTCCGCACTTTTGCACATAATTAAGAGATTATCTTAGTTATTGTAGTAGGCCTCTCTTTTGAAGGTGACGTTACCCTCACCCCAGTAGTTTGAGTCAGCAAGGATACAATCCTAAAAGGGTGGATTATTGGAAGACAATGAATTAAGTTATTAATGCAGTATTGTGGTAGGCCCCGCTTTTGGCGGTGACGTTACCCTCGGCTAAGTAGTCTGAGTCAGCAGGGATACAGTCCTAAATAGCCGGGTTATAGTATTAATAGTAGTTAACTTATGAGGGGGTCAAAGAGTTTGGACCCCCGCCATCCAATACCGTGAAGCATTGAAGGAGGTCCTACTAAATTTGACCCAGGTCCATTGCAGGACCTCTAAACGCTGAACAATGGCAAGACCTTTACCAAACCGTTCCCTTAACCCCCGACCAGGTAGCCAACATACCTCCATATAGACCGTGGAGATATGAATGGTGAAAATCCTTTATTTTATATAGACAGTAAAATAATGCCAAGACACCACGGACAAACGATAAGGAAAGATCACCTTCAACATAAGTAACTAGTTATTAAAGTCATTAATACAAAACCAAATAAAAAGTGCAAAAGGTTAGAAATAAAAAGTATTATACTAGACACTTTGTCTTCACCAAGTGATGTAAGAGACTTAGGCAAACATGGCCTTGATTGTCAAGAACTCTTACGATCAATCTTGGATCCCGAGACGACTCACACACTCTATGATGGACAATGGATGATGGTGGTGGATGATGGTGTTGTGATGGTGGTGGGTGGTGGATGAAGTGTGAGAGAGGTGGTGTGCCAAGGGATGAGATGAAATGAATCCAAGCACTCCTATTTATAGGCTGAACAGAGAGCTGGACACGGCCCCGTGTCCGCTGGACATGGCCCCGTGTCTGTCTGACACTCTCTCTCCTCATTAATTGTAATTCGCAATTACAATAAATGCGCCTGCTGTACTTTCGACACGCCCCCGTGTCCGCTGAGCACGGCCCCGTGGTGGGCAATAGAAGCTTCTATAGGTTTGACTTTTCTGCTGCTTCTTGGGCACGCCCCCGTGCTGGCTGAGCACGGGGCGTGTTCAGACTTCTGCCTTCTCCATTTTGCTTTGGAAGGTGCCGTTGAGGGGTCGGGCAGTCCACTAATGTTCCTTTCCTTGTATTTATGTTGGATTTAGCTGTCTTTTTGCTTCTTTTGTGTTTTTGAGCTCATTTAATCCTGAAAATACAAAAGGAAGACAAAAACACTCTTTTTCCAATATTAGTACTTAAAAAGGGTTAGTTTTATGCCTTGTTTGATGTAATTTATATGTTGCATTTTGCACACATCACGTTGTGACCCAAATCCACGAGCTGTACAACAACAACAACAATAACAATGCACAATGTAATTTCAAGAGTTTCAATTCTGCTAAGTCGTTAAAGTTTTCTGGGTCACAAGGAGCGACTGCACTCCTTCAATGGTTTGAAAGTATCAAGAACACATTCAGACATGTGCAATGTCCGAATGGGTGTAAGGTTGAGTTTGCATCAAGTGTGTTCGAGAAGCGTGCTCTTACGTGGTGGAACGGAGTGATGCGTGACAGGGGTGCCGAAGTAGCGTTGGCATAAACATGGGAAGAGCTTCGAGCTCTCATGATGAGAGAGTTCTGCCCTCGTCACGAAATTTGAGCTTTGGAACGAGAGTTTGACGATCTAAAATAAGACGGGGGAGAACACCGTGCGTATACGGATCGATTTGAGGAGCTCAGTCTTTTGTGTCCTACTATGGTTACCCCGTTGGAGAAAGCAATCGAGAGATATATCGATGGTCTACCCGATTCCATACAGGATATTGTGACAGGCGTCAATCCTGCTACTGTTTGTCAAGCGATCGAGTTATCTGCTACCAAGACTGAGTCGCAAGTCAGGAAGGGTAAACTTACCTGCAAGGGTGATAAGAAGAAGTCAACTGATTCTACTAAAGACAAGGAAAAGGGAAAGGGTAAGAAGGGTGAGTCTTCGAAGAAGTCGAGAAAGCGAAAGGGTGCTCTGAACTTTGCTATAACTGCACAAAATGCTTAGAACCCTCAGAACCCACCAGCTCAACCTCCTGCGAAGAAAGCATATGCTGGTACCGCACCTCATTGTGCTCGCTGCAACGGTCATCATGTTGCACAACAAGCCTGTAGGCAATGCACAACGTGTGGTAAGCTTGGGCATCTGGCCAACGTCTGTCGTTCGGGTCAGAATCAGATTGTTCAAAATCAAGCTCCAGTTCAGGGGAATGCTGCTAGATTACCACCGGGTTCATGTTTCAATTGTGGGGAATATGGTCACTTCCGCAACAACTGTCCGAGGTTGGCAAATACGAATGCAAATCCGAACATGAATGTCAATGCGAATGCGAATCCCGCTCATGGACGAGTATTCATTCTGAATGCAAACGTGGCTCGAGCTGACAACCTCGTCGTCAATGGTACGTTCCTTGTTAACAATCGACCTGCATCCATTCTTTTTAATTATGGAGCCGATAGAAGTTTTGTTTCACTATCTTTTGAGCCTTTGCTTGCGATACCTAGAACTAAACTAAGGAAACCCTTGTCTGTCGAAGTTGCTCCTGGTAAACCTCTTGTTCTTGATTCTGTTATTCGTGATTGTCAGTTAAACCTTGATAACCATCTTTTTCCCATCGACCTCACGCCGATGCAACTCGGGAGTTTCGATATTATTGTGGGGATGGATTGGTTAACCAAACATCATGCTGAGGTGGTTTGTTTCGATAAGATTATTCGTACTCCTCTTCCGTCTGGCAATGTTCTGGAATTTCGTGGCGAGAAACCATCTGGTGGATTGAAGCTTATGTCGTGTATGAAGACCCAAAGATATTTGCAAAAAGGATATGTTGCTTTCCTGGCACATGTCACCGAGGAGAAAGGCAAGAGCAAGAGTATTCAGGATATTCAGATTGTTCGGGATTATCCGGAGGTGTTTCCCGATGAACTGCCTGGTCTGCCTCCAGTTCGTCAAGTCGAGTTTCATATTAACCTTGTACCCAATGCCAACCCGATTGCGAAGGCGCCTTATCGTCGTGCACCGTCAGAGATGCAAGAGTTATCGAAGCAGCTTAAAGAATTGTCTGATAAAGGATTCACCCGTTCGAGCTTTTCGCCTTGGGGCGCTCCTGTTCTCTTTGTGAAGAAGAAAGATGGATCTTTTCGAATGTGTATAGATTATTGTGAGCTTAATAAGCTTACCATCAAGAATCGATATCCCCTACCTAGAATTGATGATCTCTTCGACCAGCTGCAAGGTGCTTCATGCTTTTCCAAGATCGATCTGCGTTCTGGGTATCATCAACTTTTGTGTTCTCGAAGGAGATATTCCCAAAACTGCTTTCCGTACAAGATATGGGTATTACGAGTTCACTGTCATGCCTTTTGGTTTGACGAATGCCCCAGCTATCTTTATGGACTTAATGAATAGGGTCTGTAAACCTTATTTAGATAAGTTCTTCATAGTGTTTATCGACGATATTCTCATTTATTCAAAGTCTCAAGCAGAGCACGAGCAACACCTTCGTTTGACATTGGAACTCCTAAAGAAGGAACAACTTTTTGAAAAATTCTCCAAGTGTGAATTCTGGCTTAAAGAAGTTCAGTTCTTGGGTCATATTGTCAATAAGCAGGGTATTCATGTAGATCCATCCAAGATTGTTGCAATTAAGGATTGGAATACACCGACGACACCTACAGAAGTTCGTTCTTTTCTTGCTCTTGCTGGTTATTATCGACGGTTTATTTCTATTTCTGGAAGATCGCGGTTCCACTCACTGCTTTGACTCAGAAAAATAAGCCTTTTGAGTGGGGACCTAAGCAAGAAGAAGCGTTCTAAACGCTAAAACGAAAGCTCTGTGATGCTCATGTTCTATCTCTACCTGAGGGAAACGATGATTTTGTTGTCTATTGTGACGCGTCGAATCTAGGACTGGGTTGCGATCTTATGCAACGTGGTAAAGTTATAGCTTATGCGTCTAGACAGCTGAAAATTCATGAGAAGAACTATACGACTCATGATCTTGAGTTAGGAGCTGTGGTTTTTGCGCTTAAAATCTGGAGACACTACCTCTATGGAACGAAGTGTGTGGTTTTCACAGACCACAAAACTCTCCAGCATATTCTCAATCAGAAGGAGCTGAACATGAGGCAACAACGTTGGGTTGAACTCTTAAACGATTATGATTGTGAGATCCGCTACCATCCTGGTAAGGCGAATGTCGTGGCCGATGCGCTTAGCCGAAAGGAACGAGTCAAGCTTCATTCTGTTCGAACACTATCTAATATTCAATCTCGTGTTCTTCAAACTCAACGATCTTGTGTGATCAATGACTTATTGAAATATGAGCTACCACTTCAACTTGAGCTTAAACTCGAAAGGAAAGACGATGGTTTACTCTATTTTGAGAATCGTTTGTGGATTCCGAATCAGGACGATCTTCGCACCTTAGTAATGGACGAATCTCACAAGTCTCGATATTCTATCCATCCTGGTGCTGATAAAATGTACAAGGATCTTCGTACTCAGTATTGGTGGCCTGGTATGAAGAAGGATGTTGCCTTGTATGTATCGAAATGCCTAACTTGTCTCAAAGTCAAGGCCGAACATCAACGACCTTCTGGTTTGCTTGTACAACCAGAGATACCGGTTTGGAAGTGGGAGAACATTGCAATGGATCTTATTACTAAGTTACCACGTACGTTTAAAGGTCATGATGCTATTTGGGTAGTAGTTGATCGTTTGACAAAATCTGCTCATTTCTGTCACACCCCTAATTCCACGTGTCACCGGTGGGGAGTATCGTGACGTAGTTGATATCATCATAGTCAAACAACACAATATATAAATGCACAGCGGAAGCAAAAGATAAATATATTACAAACCGAATATAAAGTAATATCGAGTATTACAACGGAAAGTAAAGGATCCACAGGCGGATCTTAAAATATAAATATTGTTCAACAGACTTTAGACGCCTAGAACTTGCAAGATTCCTTATTATCGTCCTGAGCAGCTTCCAGCCTATTACGTACTTGTACCTGTCACTTAGACTTTTGAAAATACATCAGTTTTCATTGGTAAATACACTCAACTGACTCATTTTGAAAAGAGTTTGAAAATTGGTTTGAATGCACGTGGCACAAAATGACTTTTATAATTTGATTAAAATGCACGAGGCAAAATTAATCTTTTTATACTTGGGACAATTTTATTAATAAAGATCTTGTATCCGATTTACATGTTTGTCCAACATTTAGGGCCGGTGATTCTACAATACAAGCCGGTCAAGATTAATCGACACACCATAAATATAACTCACAAGAAGACAGCCTAACGAGTGAGTATATCTTTTACATACGCAATAGGAGGTGTTATGCCTACACCTTGTGCTTAAGTTATGGCCATTCACTTTTTAAATGAGCCAAGGATATCCAGGACACGGTCATTAACCCCTAATTGTTATTTGTTATCAATCAATACAGATTAAAACGGGATTATGCAATTTAATCATCTCCGATTAAAAGGTTTCTACACCCGACCAAGCGGTATTTTTATAATACCGTATCCCAAGCCCGTATAAGGGAAAATAAGTTAAGAGTATTTACCTAAGCTAGCTCCTGTCTTAAATAGCAAGAATTTTAATAACTAAGCCGTATTCACTTAAGTAAGCGTAGGTACAATTTACCGGAAGGCTCTAGTCTGGAATGATGGTATAAATAACCAATTAGAATGCTAACGGGTCTTTAATTAAGCCTAAGCTTAGACCGGTTAGTCTTAAGGAAATATACGGTTCAAACGCATGATTAAGCGAAGACCGGAATAGAATGTGTTTTAGACCCGACAAGTTTGAAGACTTGTATAATATGGGTAATCTAAACACCTTCTGGATTTTGAGATAAAAATGATAAGGTTTGACCCGTTTCGGCTAACTTATGCAAACTAGTTACATAAACCGAACCGAACGCGCAAGAGGCGTAACGGGTAACCATAAGAGTCATATACAGGTTTCCTAAGTTAATATGCCTTAAACATGTTGTGATATCAGTAGGATATCTTCCATTATGCCCGAAACGAGTTCAATCTCAAAATAAGCCCCGTAGGGGTATTTTGGTCATTTTAAAGGTTATAAAAGAGTTTAAATGGAGTTCTGAGATTCGGGTCAGAATACCTCAGTAAAATAACTTATTTTAGTAGGTCATATCAGTTGGTAATAAGCCATATATGGCAAAAATGGTTTTAAACCCAAACTATGCGTCTAATACGCTTTAAAGGCCATTTTAAGCGATTTCCGGGTTATCCAAGAAATCTGAGTTTTCTGATCAGTTTATAAAGTTCAAAATACTTTATTTATTATATAAAATCAGTAGCAATTGGATTGGTGTCAAAATACTATGTAGAACTCATTTTATGACCGAAAGGGTATAATCGGTATTAACCGAATTAATGCCATAACCTTAGGTTATGAGCAGGTTAAAAATAATTAAAAATCTTTGAAAATCCCAATTTATTATATTACATCAGTGGGTAAAAGGTTTGGTGTCAAAATTTGGGTTTAGATAGGCTTTATGCTAATTGCGCCTTTTAATTACTAAAAGGCGTTATAATTTCGCCAATGAGCATAACTCCTAATCTAGACCTCCAACTGATGTAAAATTTTAGGGACAACTTTATAAATCAGTAATAAGGATTATTGTCCTTTCACATTTCCAAAATTCTCGTTTTATGGTCAAAGGGCATATTGGTCAACATTTAAGCAACTAACGGAAACATGTAAACGAATCGGATAATCATTGAACCAACCACAGAGGGTTATGCTAACATGTAGCCTGGTCCTAAGGAAACTCTAAGGCATTTCCAAATCATACTAAATCGGGTCAGAACTGAAGTCAAAGCAAAAGTCAAAGTTTTGCGACTTTTGGTTCCGAACCGGGTCTAAACAGGAAATTGTCGGATCAAACAAGCTTAGATCAGTTCTTATACTTATTACCAAGTTATATGAGTGATAAAATAGGTTACATGCCTTCTACATTGCTAATTACATGTTAATTTGAAAATTAAGCTTCTGTTGACTTTTTCTAAACAACTTTGACCCGACATTTGATCTAGTTAGAGTGGGAATCTGAGGGTGCCCTTATAAGGGTTTATTGCCCACATAAATACCAACTTATAACTACCTTCAATTTGACTAATCACTGGACCATTAGTGATTAATCGATAAGTCAACCGTTAATTATGACGGTTTGACTTTTAAGCTAAATACTAAGCAAAACTTGATTAGGGAAGGTTAAGCATACTTATAAAAGCCTAATGCACGATTAGGGATGGCTAGAGACTGATAATAAGCTCCAGAGAGTCCCACAAATGCAGGTGGAATGAGTGATCAAAATGGTTGCAACATAAGGCCTTTTTATAGTGTTCTTGGATCAATTTGATGATGACAAATCATGCTAGGAGTGATCCCTGATCATTAACACATGTCCCTAAGCCCTAAAATTAGTAGGGGACGCGCATCGAAGTGAAAAAGGGCAATACTTGACGTTTGAATGGGCTGAACAGGCAAAAAAAAACGAGTTGCTGCATCTGGGAACTGCTTGCGCACCGCAACAACCACAGTGTTGAGGTGCGCAAGCCATTGGCCAGCAATCAAAAACTTTCAAATGTTGACAGTTTTAGCCCCTGTACCTCAAATTGCCATTTCCGACACATCCAAGGCCCGTTAAATCATTTTTAAGGCTCTACAATGATGCCTAAGCATAGAGAACATGAAACATGCTCAAAAATATGCCGGATGTCGGTTCGTTTGGTCGTACGGTCACGTTGTTCGGCTAATTACGACGAAACACGGACGGACGCGAAAAATAATCCAAACGACGCGATGAATGGAATTTTATCAAGCCAAACACTAAAATAAAATATTTTAGTTCTTACATAAATTTTTGGGTGTCCGGGAATATCCAGAATGTAAGATATGCGCGTAAACGCAAACTTGTGCGCTTTTTGACACTTTTAGTCCCTGCATGACTTAAAAGTTTATTTTTGCGCACTAAACACCTCTAAGCCTATATCTAAGCTATATAAAGGGTAAATATGGT
This sequence comes from Helianthus tuberosus, assembly GCA_030545235.1. Classification (NCBI taxonomy): domain Eukaryota; kingdom Viridiplantae; phylum Streptophyta; class Magnoliopsida; order Asterales; family Asteraceae; genus Helianthus; species Helianthus tuberosus. Next base: position 64,207,103 of record CM060397.1, on the reverse strand, counting down.
ATCTTTAACTCATGGTCATATTTCGGAAGGTCCGATAACATACGAATCGGTATACTTTAGCAGTTTGACGCTTTAGGTCCCTCTAACGCGCAAACTTGCGTAACTCATCATTTACTATCATTGAAGCCTCATCTAATTCATATTAGACATTATTGAAAGTATTATTAAACATCATAATGCTTCGGGCTCGATAAAAAGGTCATTTAGAGGTATAATTAAACATATTGACACTTCTAGTCCCTTATACATGCAAAGTTGCGCGTAACTTCACTTTTAGGCATAAAAGCCTTGGATGGCCAATGATTGGCATTCCCGAGAGTATAATCAAATATCATGAGGCTCTCAGCTTGTTAAAAGATCACTCAGAGGTAAGAATTTACATGTTGACGCTTTTAACCCCTTTATTGCGCAACTTTCAATTAATCACATAAACGGCTACACTTGATTAACAAGTGGCTCATTTGTGAATAAAAAACCATAAAAGGTTATTTAGAAACTTATTTTAGGTATGATAATACTTCCGGTTCTTTCATAATTAATGCTTTTCGATTTTTCGAAAAATTAGTCCCTTATATTCAAGGTTTGACTTTATTAGGGTTTATTGCACGTGTCAATACTTTATTGGACGTGATTTTACGAGGTGTTACAATTTCTTACCAATCCGTGAGGATTTCTCTGCTGAAAAGCTTGCCAAGATCTATGTAGACGAGATTGTATCACGACATGGTGTTCTGATGTGTGTAAAATGCAACATATAAATTACATCAAAGGAGGCATTAAACTAACCCTTTTTAAGTACTAATATTGGAAAAAGAGTGTTTTTGTCTTCCTTTTGTATTTTCAGGATTAAATGAGCTCAAAAACATAAAAGAAGCAAAAAGACAGCAAAATCCAACATAAATACAAGAAAAGGAACATAAGTGGACTGCCCGACCCCTCAACGGCATCTTCCCAAGCAAAATAGAGAAGGCAGAAGTCTGAACACGCCCCGTGCTCAGCCAGCACGGGGCCGTGCCCAAGAAGCAGCAGAAAAGATAAACCTATAGAAGCTTCTATTGCCCACCACGGGGCCGTGCCCAGTGAGCACGGGGGCGTGTCGAAAGTACAGCAGGCGCATTAATTGTAATTGCGAATTACAATTAATGAAGAGAGAGAGTGTCAGACAGGCACGGGGCCGTGTCCAGCGGACACGGGGGCGTGCCCAGCCTTCTGTTCAGCCTATAAATAGGAGTGCTTGGTTTCATTTCAACTCATCCCTTGGCACACCACCTCTCTCACACTTCATCCACCACCCACCACCATCACAACACCATCATCCACCACCATCACCCATTGTCCATCATAGAGTGTGTGAGTCGTCTCGGGATCCAAGATTGATCGTAAGAGTTCTTGACAATCAAGGCCATGTTTGCCTAAGTCTCTTACATCACTTGGTGAAGACAAAGTGTCTAGTATAATACTTTTTATTTCTAATCTTTTGCACTTTTTATTTGGTTTTGTATTAATGACTTTAATAACTAGTTACTTATGTTGAAAGTGATCTTTCCTTATCGTTTGTCTGTGGTGTCTTGGCATTATTTTACTGTCTATATAAAATAAAGGATTTTCACCATTCATATCTCCACGGTCTATATGGAGGTATGTTGGCTACCTGGTCGGGGGTTGAGGGAACGGTTTGGTAAAGGTCTTGCCATTGTTCAGCGTTTAGAGGTCCTGCAATAGACCTGGGTCAAATTTAGTAGGACCTCCTTCAATGCTTCACGGTATTGGATGGCGGGGGTCCAAACTCTTTGATCCCCTCATAAGTTAACTACTATTAATACTATAACCCGGCTATTTAGGATTGTATCCCTGCTGACTCAGACTACTTAGCCGAGGGTAACGTCACCGCCAATAGCGGGGCCTACCACAATATTGCATTAATAACTTAATTCATTATCTTCCAATAATCCACCCTTTTAGGATTGTATCCTTGCTGACTCAAACTACTGGGGTGAGGGTAACGTCACCTTCAAAAGAGGGGCCTACTACAATAACTAAGATAATCTCTTAATTATGTGCAAAAGTGCGGAAATAATCAAAGGTTATACTAGATACGAGTCGGAACCAAGTGATTCATCTTGTCTATCTGTTTTTACTTTTATTTTATTTTCAGCATTTTAGTTAGTTTTTATTTTTCTTAGTTTAAAAACATTTTTCTAAACTTTTTACTTTGATTAGACGTTGAGGATAAACCGGTACTAAAAGCTCTTGTGTCCTTGGACGACCTCGGTATCTTACCAACGCTATACTACGCTCACGATGGGTGCACTTGCCCATATGTGTGTTTAGTGTTAGTAAAATATCGTGTTTTATAAATTTAAAACTTGGCTAAAATAAGTGTTAAAGGGGCTTAAAATATACACCTAATATATATAACACTTTCACGCACATCAAGTTTTTGGCGCCGTTGCCGGGGACACAAGGATTTTAAGAAAGCTTAGAATCGACGGCCTAATCAGTTTTTCAAAACCTTTTCAAAACGCGCGCACATTTTTCTGCATTTTAGTTTAGTTTTGCAGTTACAGTAACCTGTACACGGGGCCGTGTTCGCTGAACACGGGGCCGTGCTGCACATTTTCATAAAAACACCCAGTAACAGTAGCTTGAACACGGGCCGTGCTCACTGAACACGCCCCGTGCTCAACGAAATCAGTAAATTTAATTAAAACGCCCAGATACAGATCCTGAACACGGGGCCGTGCTCACTGAACACGGGGCCGTGTCCAGCCTCTGTTTCTGTTTTTCTTTTTGTTTTCTGATCTCGAGACTCGGTTGTGGTCTGCTGAGTGATTCTTATGGATCAATACTCAGGAGGTTACAACTACACCTATGAGGAGAATGATTATAGGGGTAATTATTGCACTAATTGTCGTAATGCACGCTCAATTCAAAATAATCACTCATATCAACCATCCAATTCATACACCTATTATGAGGAGCCCAGGTACGAGCCATCAACTTCATACACATCCTATGAAGACCAAAGGTATGAACCTCCTCCCTCATACTTATATTTTGATGAACCAAGGTATGAGCCCTCATACTCATACTTTGAGGAGCCAAGATATGAGCCACCACCTTCATATGCTTACTATGAGGAACCTTGGCGTGAAAAACCCACCTCATATGAGTATTATGAAGAGCAAAATTACGAACCTTATCCATCATATGCTTACAATGAAGAACAATGGTGCGAACCATCGACTTCATATGAGTATTATGAGGAACAAAGGGTCGAACAACCGGATTCAAGCTTAGAAAATTCCGATTCTTTTTCTATAACCGAAGTGATCGATAGGATATTAGAACACATAAGAGTTATCGATCGATGTATAAAAGAAGCTCGCGCAAGGGAAGAGGAGTCTCGCGCAAGAGAAGAATTAAAAAAAGAAGAGATAACTGAAAATGTAAAAATGGAAGAACAAATAAGTGAAAAACCGACACATGAGTTAAACAACGAAAAAGGTGAGTCCGATAACGTTAAAATTCAAGAAGAGTCTAATTTTGAAGAAATTAATCTCTTGTCACCTTCTTTCGAAAATCATTGTTTAGTACCCACTCATGCTAAGTTTTTAAAAGAGTTAAACACTAACGCTAAAATTGACGAAACGGTAAGTGTTAAGTTAACTAATGATCAAACGTCACTAATAAAAGAAGACCCATTTGAAATTAACATTACACCGGTTCCATGTTTCTTTCAAAATTCGTTTATTAGTAATGTCACAATCGATAAAGATCTTTGTGTTAACATCATGCCTAATTACATTTTCGAAAAATTAAGTATTAGTGATTTTTCTCCACTTCAAATACCCATTTTTCTATCCAATCGGAAAGTAATAAAATCAATCGGTATAGTTGAAGATGTCTTGGTTCAAACAAATCAAATGGTAATCCCGACCGACTTTGTCATCCTCGATGACGCTCCTCTACTGTTGGGGAGACCATTTGTAAAAACTCACGAAGCTTTGAAAAACCGGAAGTTCAACAATCTGCCTCTTCAATTAGGGGCATTTAAAAGAAGTGTCGATCTCGAACGGTCAATGAAATATCCTTTCGGCAATAATGACCCCCTAATTGAAGATGAAGATGAACCACCCGATACAAGTGAAGAAATTGACCACTTTGTTGAAGAAGAGGTCGCCATAGAACAAACTTTTAAAGTTCTTGACCGAAATGAGCAACCAAATAAGGAGTCTCCTAAAGACCCACCACTTGAGCTCAAAGAACTTCCAAAAAGGTTTGGAATATGCTTTTCTAGACAAAGATGGTAATTTACCTGTAATTATTTCGTCTAAATTAGATAACTTAGAAAAGGAAAAAGTAATTAATCTTTTGAAAAAACACAAAAACGCAATAGCTTGGAAACTTGTAGACATAAAAGGAATTAGTCCTTCTATGTGCACACACAAAATTTTGATGAATGATGACTACAAATCGGTCATACAACCACAACGTCGAGTAAATCCAAATGTCCAAGAAGTGGTTAAAAACGAAGTCATCAAGCTACTTGACACCAGACTTATCTATCCTATCTCAGATAGTCCTTGGGTAAGTCCCGTCCAAATAGTTCCAAAGAAAGGAGGTATGACGGTAATAACGAACGAAAAGAATGAACTAATACCAACGAGAACCGTCACAGGACGGAGAGTATGTATAGATTATAGATGATTAAATGAGGCAACAAGAAAGGATCATTTTCCTTTACCCTTCATTGATCAAATGTTAGAAAGATTATCCGGTCATAAATTTTACTGTTTCTTGGATGGTTTTTCAGGTTACTTTCAAATCCCGATAGCGCCCGAAGATCAAGAAAAGACAACTTTCACATGTCCCTATGGAACTTTTGCTTATCGACGCATGCCGTTTGGTCTATGTAATGCCCCAGCAACATTCCAACGTTGCATGGTAGCTATTTTCCATGACATGATAGAAAAGACAATGGAAGTCTTCATGGATGACTTTTCTATCTTTGGGGATTCATATGACCAATGCCTCGATAACCTTGAACGAATGCTATCCCGATGTGAGGAAACTAACCTCGCCCTTAATTGGGAAAAATGCCATTTCATGGTAACGGAGGGAATAGTACTCGGTCACAAGCTCTCAAGCGAAGGAATGGAGGTGGATCGAGCCAAAATAGATACCATTTCTAGATTACCACCTCCATCCTCTGTACGAGCTATCAGAAGTTTCCTAGGGCATGCCGGATTTTATAGACGGTTTATCAAAGACTTTTCAAAAATCTCAAGGCCTCTAACGAAATTACTTGAAAAAGATGCTCCATTCATCTTTGACAAGGATTGCAATCAAGCATTTCTAACCCTAAAAGAAATGTTAGTCAATGCACCTATCATGATAGCGCCTGATTGGAAATTTCCTTTCGAAATCATGTGTGATGCTAGTGACTTTGCAGTTGGAGCTGTCTTGGGACAAAGAAAAGAAAAGCATTTCCACCCAATCTATTATGCTTGTAAAACACTTAATGATGCACAAGAAAATTACACAACAACTGAAAAAGAATTACTAGCTGTGGTATTTGCTTTTGATAAATTTCGTTCTTATCTTGTTCTTTCTAAAACTATAGTCTATAGAGACCATGCAGCCATTCGATATCTCTTCAAGAAGCAGGACACAAAACCACGTTTGATTAGGTGGATTCTACTCCTCCAAGAATTTGACATTGAAATCAAGGACAAAAGAGGAGCAGAAAATACCGCAGCAGATCATCTTTCACGCTTAGAAGACCCAGCTTTAGAGGCAACCAGGGACGAGCAAATCAACGAAAAATTTCCAACTGAGTCCCTGGAAATGGTGGAATACAAGGAAGAACCATGGTACGCCGACTTTGCTAACTACCTAGCTAGCGGTATAGTCGCAAAAGGATGGCCACATCATCAAAGAAAAAAATTCTTTGCCAATGTGAAACACTACTTTTGGGAAGATCCATATCTTTTCAAAATGTGTGCCGACCAACTTGTCCGACGATGCGTACATGGTAGTAAAGCACGAAGAATTCTCCGCCATTGTCATGAAGGTCCATACGGAGGACATCATGGTGCTGCTAGTACCGCACGAAAGGTATTCGATTCAGGATTTTATTGGCCAACCATTTACAAAGACGCCCAAAGTCTTGTAAAAACATGTGATGCTTGCCAAAGAACAGGTAATATTTCTTCCAAAAACGAAATGCCACAAAATGGCATTCTTGTTTGTGAGATTTTTGATGTGTGGGGACTCGACTTTATGGGACCTTTCCCACCATCGAAAGGAAACAAATATATACTTGTGGCAGTAGATTACTTGTCTAAATGGGCCGAGGCCGAGGCACTTCCAACAAATGATGGAAGAGTCGTGGTAAGATTTCTGAAAAAATTATTCTCTCGTTTTGGCACACCTAAAGCTTTAATAAGTGATAGAGGTACCCATTTTTGCAACCATCAACTTGAAAAATTTTTAACAAGATATGGGGTCTATCACCGGGTTTCAACAGCATATCACCCTCAAACAAACGAACAAGCCGAAGTGACTAATAGAGGTTTAAAACGAATACTCGAAAAAACCGTAGGGTTAAATAAAAAGGAATGGGCTGATAAGTTAGACGATGCTTTATGGGCTTTTCGAACTGCTTATAAAACAACAATAGGTACAACCCCGTATAAGCTAGTCTATGGAAAAAGTTGTCATTTGCCAGTAGAAATTGCACACAAAGCCTACTGGGCAATCAAAAATGTAAACTTGGATTTAGAATTTGCTGGTAAAAATCGATTTTGTCAATTAAATGAATTAGACGAGCTTAGGAATTATGCATACTCAAACTCTGAAATTTATAAGGAAAGAATGAAAAATTTGCATGACAAACATATTAAACCTAATGAATTTCGGGTAGGGGATCTAGTTCTTTTGTTTAATTCACGACTTCGATTGTTTCCTGGTAAATTAAAGTCTAGGTGGTCAGGACCTTTTTCCATCACCCATATTTTTCCACACGGTGCAGTAGAAATTAAATCTCGAAATGGGCCCCCATTTAAGGTCAATGGCCAACGGCTAAAACTCTATCAAGGATTCATTGAGGATGAAGAAGATGAGATCTCGCTTCAAACGGTGGAGGAATTAAAACATCATGCCTGGTAAGTTACGAACGATTAAGACGACGAAAGAAAGCGGTAAGTTTTCTAACCATAGCTTATGGGAAAAAGGGGCACTCACACGAGCACAAAAAAAAAAAAAAAAAAAACTTGCTCGGCACGAGGCCGTGTCCACTGGACACGGGGCCGTGTTCGCGCTGCAGACGGGATAAATCCCCTATTTCAAAACAGTTTCTTCATTCAACACGCCCCGTTTCCCCGCAAAAGCTCTGGTTTCAGGCGATTTTTCGCAAAATTTCAACGTCTCCTATCGATCTAACATCATCAAGGTATGATTCTATCACTCTTAGTAGTTAGATTAGTTACTTGCATGTAGTTAAAACACCAAAAATTTGGTGAAAAATCTAGGGTTCTTGAAGTTCATCCGGATCAACCTCAAATTTTTGTTTAGATCTGTTTGCATTTAGTTAGATTAGTGTTAAATGAAGTAAATACACTTGTATTGTTCATATATTCACCCGATTTCTTACAAAAACCCCAAACCCTGTTCTTAAACCGAAAAAGATAAAATTGATAGGGTAAACGGGATATTTTGGGAAAAACGGCACTTAGGGTTTCATTTTCGGGGGAAACCGCACCTATTGGACCAAAAATTTTCAAGTTTTCGAAACCGGGTCGAAAAATGGAGTTTTTGGGTTACAGACGTCTGGACACGGGGCCGTGCCCGCTGAACACGGGGTCGTGTCCAGCCCGCTGTTTGCAGTTTTGTCCGAAAATATTTCTGTTTCGTGCTAACTTTTGGTGTATTCTTGCAGATGGCCAGGAAGTTCACAAGATTTAACGCCAATGACCTCGATGCAAGAGCTCGATACGAGCTTCTTCAAGCAAGGCCGGAGGAATACCCGAGGCAAGCTTGCACAGAATTGCTAACCATGGTGAATCAAATTGACCGTTTCAACAACATTGTCACGGGACCACTCAGAGTCGCACTAACAACTCAACTCCGTTCCGTCCATGAATGCACCTTGGAATTCTACAGCACCTTTGTATTCACTTCAAGGTGCGACCCGTTCGATAATGACGGGGTGTCATTCCGGTGTGGCGGAACGAGGTATTCGATCTCTATGGCACAATTTGGGTCGATTATCGGGTTGTATGCGGAAGAGGATGCGGGAAACGAAGAAAATACTGGGGGAATGAGAGAGGTAGGTGACAACGAACGCCAAGCCATGTGGGCTCAGATTGGAGAAGGGTTCTACAATCCGAGCAGCACTAAGAGTACAAAGCTGAGGGATCCGCTATACAGATACATTCATAGGTTCCTCGGCTACTCTCTTAGCCAAAGGCATGACAGTAGTGGCGTCGTTGGGTTAAGAGATGTGCTTGTCCTCCACTGCATTCACAACCGCAGGCCGCTCGATGTTCCGTTCCTCATGCTCCGAAACATGCATCACAACCGCCTTGCTAGTGCACCAACTCCTATTTTCTTTGGGGGATGGGTGTACCGTCTCTTCAAGCACTTCGCCCACATACCTAGGGCATTTGAGAGGAGCCCATGGTCGGGTATGGTGGACATTCACATATGCCGCTCAATGAACCTGATTTATGAAGCAGAAGACGGGACGGTAACCTTTCAAAGGATGCAAGGTCATGCATGGAACCCGCAAGAAGCGCTTGTCCTTCCAGCTCCGCAACATCATCAGTACCAATACCAACCCCACGGTGATCCGGGCCAATCATCCTCCTCGGGAGGCGGTTTTCCTAACTTTCAAAGTTTGCATGATTTGTTGCAGGAAAACCTTATGTGTACTAGGAATACCTATAACATGGCGAGCAACACCTACCACCGGGTCGGAGCTATCGAGAGAAACCTATCCGAGATCCAAGATGATGTCGGATACATACGAGACCACATTGCACGCCATGGAGGGGATGATGACGATGATGATGAAGACGATGCTATGGAGTAGGCGAGAGGAGCAGAGGAGGAAACGGTTGATTGATGACTCCACAGGTTTAAGTCCCTTTATCTATCGAACAATTGGTGGCCTGCGTGCCAAATGTTGAACAATTTACTTTCCTTGACCGCTTTTATTTTTCGTTTTATTTTCTTTTCTTCTACTTTATGATTGGAACAATTAACTATGGTAATGTAGGATGTTTGTGTTGCTTGGTGTGGTATTAAGTGATGAAACAGGTACAAACCAAGGCTTGGAGTGCTAAGCCTCAGCACTTATAGGGCCAGGATGAAAAAAAAAACCGGGGGAAGAAACCTGTTTTTCAGGCTTACAGATTGTCCACACGGGGACGTGTCCAGCCAACACGCCCCCGTGCTCACCTCCCAGACCTGATGTTTGGTTACTATCCTGCAGATTTTTGTCAGACACGGGGCCGTGCCTAATCAACACGCCCCCGTGTTCACCTTCTGTAAGTTCTCGTTACTGGCACCTGAACACGGGGTCGTGTCCACTTAACACGGGGCCGTGTCCAGGTTGCCAGTAACACAAATTTTTTTTCTTTTAACACCATTTCACACATCTAATCAACCTAAAAATCTATTTTTGGGACACATTGAGGACAATGTGTAATTTAAGTGTGGGGGGGATGCTAAAACCTTGAAATTTTGCAAGTCCTAATAACAAGCCTTACACAAAACTCTATTGGAACCGCTAATCACCCCAAATTTTTTTTCAAAAATTTCATTTTTTTTTTACTTGTCTAGGTTTAACTCGGGAAATTCAAGTTCTCAAAAAGGTTATATTTTTACGAATTTACAACCGATAGCGTAGTAATAAAAAGAACCAACATAAGAAAATTATGAAAAGGCATGGCAAACTTAGTTAAAATTTGATTATATATACTTGATCACATAAAAACCCATTCCCACAAAAGTGAGTTTTGAGCCTTTATTGAGCATACAATTACATATTATTAAACTAAATGCTCATTTTTCGTTTCTTGTGTGAATAGCCGCTTGGTTCTTACGACTCTAGAACTTGCCATGACGATACATTCCCGGTCCTTATCAACTTAAACCCGAGTAAGTAAATGATGGAGGCATTAGGACTAACCTTTTTTTATTTCTACACCATTATTTTTCTTTTTCTTTTACCACCTACCCAAAACCCCCCTAGTTAGCCCCTTTGAGCCTAAACCTTTTCATTTCATCACCCAAACCAAACACCCTTTTACCCACCAAAACCTTTTTATTTTTAACCATTCGTTTTAGTAACAAGTTCGGTTTTTTCGTATGATCATTCAAAAAAAAAAATGTGTTGATGATGAACCAAAAGAAAATAAACAAACAAGTTCATCAAAAATAACTTTGTTTGAATAATAGCTTCAGCAAAATAAAAGTTACAAAAATAGAAAGTCCTACGAAAACCGACACTTGTTACGCTTTTTCACCCTTTTTCTACTAACCACTAACCCAACCACCTACCTTTAACCCAAGCCTAACCCTTAACCCACAAAGTCCTCTTGATATTTACAAAGGTATAAAAGTTAAAAGGAGGAGGATTGATTGCTTGGCAAGCTTATGGTAGGAGTAAGTTCCATGCTGCTCTCGAGTGATTCACTAAAAATACACCTTCGGCCGAGTGTGAGTGATTTCTCCCGTGAGGTATGTGAACTTGTATATAAATGGAATTTAAAAAAAAGGCATGTTATGCCCAAATAAGTAATTTCTCCTATGAAACGTTCTAAATAAATCATTACGAATAGGATTGTAAATAGATAAAAATAAAACCCAAAAAGATCTTGGATTCCCAACACTCTACGACAAGTCAAAACCTTCTCTTCTACCCATTCCATTTGGGAGTGTAAGCCACATATTAAAGAGTTTTGCTTGAGGACAAGCAAAAGTTCAAGTGTGGGGGTATTTGATGTGTGTAAAATGCAACATATAAATTACATCAAATGAGGCATAAAACTAACCCTTTTTAAGTACTAATATTGGAAAAAGAGTGTTTTTGTCTTCCTTTTGTATTTTCAGGATTAAATGAGCTTAAAAACACAAAAGAAGCAAAAAGACAGCTAAATCCAACATAAATACAAGAAAAGGAACATAAGTGGACTGCCCGACCCCTCAACGGCATCTTCCCAAGCAAAATAGAGAAGGCAGAAGTCTGAACACGCCCCGTGCTCAGCCAGCACGGGGCCGTGCCCAAGAAGCAGCAGAAAAGACAAACCTATAGAAGCTTCTATTGCCCACCACGGGGCCGTGCCCAGTGAGCACGGGGGCGTGGCGAAAGTACAGCAGGCGCATTAATTGTAATTGCGAATTACAATTAATGAGGAGAGAGAGTGTCAGACAGGCACGGGGCCGTGTCCAGCGGACACGGGAGCGTGCCCAGCCTTCTGTTCAGCCTATAAATAGGAGTGCTTGGTTTCATTTCAACTCATCCCTTGGCACACCACCTCTCTCACACTTCATCCACCACCCACCACCATCACAACACCATCATCCACCACCATCATCCATTGTCCATCATAGAGTGTGTGAGTCGTCTCGGGATCCAAGATTGATCGTAAGAGTTCTTGACAATCAAGGCCATGTTTGCCTAAGTCTCTTACATCACTTGGTGAAGACAAAATGTCTAGTATAATACTTTTTATTTCTAATCTTTTGCACTTTTTATTTGGTTTTGTATTAATGACTTTAATAACTAGTTACTTATGTTGAAGGTGATCTTTCCTTATCGTTTGTCCGTGGTGACTTGGCATTATTTTACTGTCTATATAAAATAAAGGATTTTCACCATTCATATCTCCACGGTCTATATGGAGGTATGTTGGCTACCTGGTCGGGGGTTAAGGGAACGGTTTGGTAAAGGTCTTGCCATTGTTCAGCGTTTAGAGGTCCTGCAATGGACCTGGGTCAAATTTAGTAGGACCTCCTTCAATGCTTCACGGTATTAGATGGCGGGGGTCCAAACTCTTTGATCCCCTCATAAGTTAACTACTATTAATACTATAACCCGGCTATTTAGGACTGTATCCCTGCTGACTCAGACTACTTAGCCGAGGGTAACGTCACCGCCAAAAGCGGGGCCTACCACAATATTGCATTAATAACTTAATTCATTATCTTCCAATAATCCACCATTTTAGGATTGTATCCTTGCTGACTCAAACTACTGGGGTGAGGGTAACGTCACCTTCAAAAGAGGGGCCTACTACAATAACTAAGATAATCTCTTAATTATGTGCAAAAGTGCGGAAATAATCAAAGGTTATACTAGATACGAGTCGGAACCAAGTGATTCATCTTGTCTATCTGTTTTTACTTTTATTTTATTTTCAGCATTTTAGTTAGTTTTTATTTTTCATAGTTTAAAAACATTTTTCTAAACTTTTTACTTTGATTAGACGTTGAGGATAAACCGGTACTAAAAGCTCTTGTGTCATTGGACGACCTCGGTATCTTACCAACGCTATACTACGCTCACGATGGGTGCACTTGCCCATATGTGTGTTTAGTGTTAGTAAAATATCGTGTTTTATAAATTTAAAACTTGGCTAAAATAAGTGTTAAAGGGGCTTAAAATATACACCTAATATATATAACACTTTCACGCACATCATGTTCCTTTAGATATCATTTCCGATCGTGATGCTCGATTTTCATCTCATTTTTGGAAGACCATGCAATCTGCTTTAGGAACCCAACTGAATCTAAGCACTGCTTATCATCCCCAAACAGATGGTCAATCTGAGAGGACGATTCAAACTTTGGAGGATATGCATAGAGCATGCGTGATAGACTTTGGTGGTAACTGGGATTCTCATCTGCCACTGATCGAGTTCTCATACAATAATAGTTATCATCCTAGCATTAAGATGGCGCCATTCGAAGCTCTCTACGGTCGAAAATGTCGTTCACCCGTCTGTTGGAATGAGATCGGTAAAGCTCAGCTTACTGGACCCGAGCTCATTCTGGAAACAACAGACAAAATCAAGAAAATCCGCGATAATCTTGCGACCGCTAGAAGCCGTCAAAAGAGTTATGCAGATTTGGGACGCAAGCCCATGGAATTTCAAATCGAAGACCGTGTCCTACTCAAGGTTTCACCTTGGAAGGGAGTGGTGAGATTTGGAAAGAAAGGAAAACTTGCACCATGATATGTTGGACCATTTAAGATTGTTGAAAGAATTGGAAAGGTTGCCTATCGACTAGAGCTACCTCCAGAGCTTGGAAATGTTCATCCGACTTTTCACGTGTCCAATTTGCAAAAGTGTTTAGCTGATGATGTTCTTCACATTCCTCTCGAAGAGATTCAAATCGACGAAACAATGCACTTTGTCGAGAAACCTGTGGAGATAGTGGAACGTACATACAAACAGTTGAAGAACAAACGGATTCATTTGGTCAAAGTTCGCTGGGAATCCAAACATGGCCCCGAGTTTACTTGGGAACGTAAGGACCAGATGAAGGCAAAATATCCACATTTGTTTTCACAAGAATCCTCTAAATAAAATTTCGGGATGAAATTTCCTAATGTAGGGGAGACTGTGACAACTGTGTTCTGTAATCATCGTATTATGTAAAACAATGTCAGTTATCAATAAAACAATTTGCTTCGGTGTTATTATATGTGTTTTGGTGATATTATGTGTGCAATTGTGTTTAATGATTTTACAATTTGATTCGACTCCGATTTCAAGCTTTAAATCACTTTCTGGAAGGTTATACGCAAACTGGTGCATAAACGCAGTCAGTTTAACGCGACGTACACTCCGGAACTGTGACCTAAGCTAAACATACCCTAAATATCTTTTACAAAACTTAGAAATAAGTTTCGAAGGATTCGGTATGACGAAAACATGTTTATTTGAACTAAAGAACTAATTACGACAAAACTGTGAAACGAACGTTGGTGACCGCCTGGATAATATTTAAATCCCACAAATATTCTGTTATGATTAAAATCTTATTTTAATCAGGTTTGTGTTGAAAATTAAATTAAAACGCCTAAAAACGTTATTTTTCAAGTTTAAGCGCGTACCGTGTGTTTCTGCGCGACACAGTGCTTTTACTGCGAAACACAGACAACGTAGCCAGTCTTGGCAACTGAAAATTATTTCAGTAATATTTTGGCGAGTTTATTTTTATAGAATAATAAAAATAATTTAGAACGCCATAAATCGGGATTTGAACGCTAGATAAAATACCCGGTACATAGTTAAACACTTTAACGAAACGATACCCAACCAAACAACCGGACATTACCCGGAACACAAAAATATTGTCAAACATATTGTTCTTACCTTCCTGAGCTAGTTAGGGTCCCCGAATACCCTAACCCACTTTATACGATTTAACTAAACTTTTGCTTTCCTAACTAGATCACCAACTAGATAAGAAACCAAGGATCACCACCCAACTAGATCCCCCCCCCCCCCTCATTGCGACGGTCCCCAAGGGTGGGACACACCCTTGTGCTTTCTTGATTATTTTATTCAAATGGTTGGATATCTAGTGAACACATTACCTAATGGTTATTAGTGAATTGGATTATAAGTAAACTCAAGAGTTAACCCTTCTCTCACTTACAACCATCACAACATCAAGCTTTCCTCTCTTCCTTCTTCCTTGCTTTCGGTAGCCATCACTAACCACCATAACACCACCATCAAGCCACTTTCTAGTCATTTTCCATACATCCAAAGGTGTTAGAGAGCAAACAACGAAGCTTGGTGCGTTCGGAAGCTCAAGGACCGCTCTCGTTTTCTTTTATCCACCACTTTTCTACACTCGAACTCCCCTAGCCTTGTGCTAGTGGTAAGCACTTAGATCATTGCATTTTACATGATTGTTGAGTGGTTAATGATGTTTAAAGATCAAAAAGATAGAAAGTCTAAAGGACTTAAACAAGTCTTGAACATCATCTAACATATGATAAAGTAGTGATTAAAATTATGATGAAATATGATAATGCATGATAAATCTGAAATATATAAGTGATAATCTGCTGTAAGTATTGTTGTGATCGCTAAACATGTTAACGGAATCAATCGAACACACTTTATAATGTTAAAAGACGGAAAACAGAAAGCTGTTTAGTGATTACAGACAACTTCAGTTGGCTGTAACCAGACCGTAACAGATTGAAAAACTAATTTTCTGAAGCCTAAATTGTGTATTTTCGAAAAACTGATCAAATGGCACTGGAATCGTAATTTTTTGAGGTCGTTTACTAATTTTAAAGTGTCATTTCGTAACAGCAGCTAGAGCTGCATTTTTGCTGCTGAAAATATGCGTTCTGTTTTCTGTCATAACGTGAATTCTGTGTAGAGTTAGATCACGCAATTTGTACTGAAGATGACCACCAATGTACTTGTAATTCTCTCACTGAAATTTCATAAATCGGGCTCTCGATGAATTTTAAATAAATTATTCCGTGGACTGCAGTCAGAAAAAGATAAATCCGATTTCAGTCCGGAAAATGAATTTTCATAAAATATTGGTAGTGAACTGGACCCCGATATTTTTACACAATAATATTTGGATCGTTTAAGACGTTCTGTAAAAATTTGGGAATTTTTGGAATAAGTTAACCATTTTATTTAAATGTCCGAACACAGTCCAGTTTCATATATATTAAAACGGAAATGACATAAGTAGTAATTGCATGCCAAAGTGTGGGTTTTTTATTATGAAAATCATTCTTATTTAATTTAGAGCGGATAAACAATTTAAGGGATTTGATAAGTTGTATTCGGATATTGAATTTCCACTTGAGAACGTGAATGTTGACAAGCTGAAACAAGTGTTCAAATTGGTTGAAATCGATGTTTCTAAAATTCAGGGTTTAAAGAAGTCAAAAAGGTTTTTGAACTTTGAAAAAGATAAATCTTACTATAAGAAACATGTTGTATCACCACATTTTAATAACAACAACCAAAATAAATGGTCGGGTGGTTAACAGGGTGGTAAGAAATATCAAAAGAAGAGTTTTCAAAACAAAAACTTTGTCGAAGAGAAAGTGTTTGTTAAAAGCTCAAGTTCACATTCCAAACAAGCATCGGAAAACTTTTCGAAATCAAATGAAGAATTCTTTGAGAAGAAGGCCTCACAGCCTCAGACTGAAGGCAAAAGTCGGGAAGTTGACACCCGCACATGTTTCAAATGCAATGAAGTTGGACACATTGCACGAAAGTGCACCAACCCGAAGCCTAAGTCTGTGGTTGTAGAGAATCCAAGAAAGAAGAACGATGTCAAAGGCAAAGCTTGAATGTTTGTTGAGAAGAAGATCTTAAAAAATGAAAACATCAAAGTCATAACTGAACCTGTAAAAAAGCCGGTAAAGAAAAATGATAAGTTTTACAAAAGGGTTGCATCTCCACAACAAAATTGGAAGCCAAAATCTGAGGATAAGACATCGAGTGTTCCAAAACCAAAGGTTTCTGTTACTGAAAAACAATCATCTTCAACTAAAATGGTTAAGATGAATGTTCCTTTAGATTATTACCAGAAGTTGGAAAAACAAACTTCGCCCCACTAGGGAAGAAGTATGTTCCTAAGAAAAACCAACCATCTGGTCAACCTCAAAAAGACGAATTTTTCTTATAAAAAGAAGTTGAGGTTGGGACTGAGGAGAGCTTGAAAATGAATGACAAAAATTTCCCACCATTGTTCACCATGACAACTCACCTTAACGTCAAGCGACCCGAGTAGAAGGAGGCTTGGGTTGCTTCAAAATCTAACTAAGTGTTTGTAAAATGTGCAGGAGCTTCTGAGATCTATCTCACGTTGGATTATTGATAGTGGAGCTTCTCGGCACATGACAGGGAGAAAGACACTGTTATATGATGTTAGAGGGTTCAACGGTGGATACTTCGGTTTTGCTGGTAATCAAGGAGGACGTATCATTGGTGAAGGAACATTATCAAATGGTGTTATCACGTTTGAAAGAGTCAATTACATAGCAGAGCTTGAGAATAACTTGCTTAGCATTTCTCAAATATGTGACCGAATGTATTCGACACATTTCACTAATAAGGAATGTCTGATCTTGAAGCCGAGGTTCGTCATACACGGGGAGTAGATCATCATGAGAGCACCACGAGTTAATGATCTGTACGTGTTGGATATGAGCGTTGCTACGACTACCACAGGTCAAACTCATTGCTTCATGTCAAAAGCCACTCAAAATGAGTCTCAGTTGTGGCACCGAAAGATGGGCCACATTCACCTACACAAGATGAATCACCTGGTGCATAATGATTTAGTAAAAAGGTGTTCACTTGAAGAGTTTTCATCTTAAGGGGGAGTGTATTAGTTGCATAAAAGGAAAACAACGAAAGAAATCCCATCCTGGCAAAAAGATGAACTCAGTCTCGAGGCCGCTAGAGAGACTTTACATGGATCTTTTCGGTCCTGTGAATGTCAAGAATATTACAGGTGATCTCTATTGCCTTGTAGTCACTGATGACTATTCGAGATTCTCGTGGGTGTCGTTCTTGAAGTCAAAAGACGAAACATTTGAGAGTTTGCTGAGGTTATTCAGAAAGCTAGAAAATTTGTACCGAACAAGAATTCGCAGACTAAGAAGCGACAATGGTACAGAATTTAAGAACAACAGAATGGAGGAATTCTGTGATCGACGAGGTATATTGCAAGAATTCAGCGCACCATATACTCCGCAACAAAATGGAGTCGCATAAAGAAAGAGTAGAATGCTGATTGAAACTGCGAGAAGGATGCTTACTGATTCCAAATTACCGATTAATTTCTGGGTAGAAGCAGTATCATCCGCATGCTATACACTCAACAGGGTACTTACTGTGAAGAAGTATAACAAGACATGTTTCCAATTGATCAACAATCAAAAGCCTAATCTCGAGTATTTAGAGCCGTTCGGGTCTCCCTACACAGTTCTAGATCCCGATGGCAAATTTGGTCCAAAGAGCATAGAAGGTATCTTTGTGGGGTATTCAAGTCCACTCAAACGTGTCTTTATTCCAAGTTTCAAAAAGATCATCGAAGCACAGCATGTTGAATGTCAAGGCTATACTATGCCTCCACAGAAGCCCGCAGACTCATGGCGATTCAACTACGATACCTTATGGGATTCATTCGAGTTAGAAAAAGAGCCAGAGTTCTTTGATGATTTGGATATTTTACGAGAATATGAAGCATCTCAGGGAAGATTTCCAGCAAGTTCTTCTAAACGTCAACAACAAACTTATAATAATGATGAAGCTGGTCCCAGTTATGCTGGAGAGAATGATGAATCTCAGCAAACTCCGACTACTTCAGAACGTGAATCTGCTTCTGAAAATCAGATGGTAGTCAATGAAAATAATTCAGAATCTGATGATATTCCTACTTTTGATCATGGTGATTCAGAGTCTGAGGGGGAGCAAATCCAATCTTCAGATCAGACAATTCTTGACAATAAACAAGTTGCGGAGCAGAATGTCACTAATTTGGAAGGCGAGGTGGATGATCCTGGCGAATTTATGCCTAGGACTCTTTCATACCATCCAGAGGAGTTGTTAATAGGAGAGCTGCAGTCAGGCGTTCGCACCAAAAGCCAGATTGGCCATGGCCTTACTTGCTTTTATTCTAAAATTGCTCCTTTACAAACTGAATTTTCACTCAGTTGTTTCATTTCGTAGATAGAGTCGAGAACCTACAAGGAAGCACTAACTGAAGATTCATGGGTCAATGCAATGCAGGAGGAGCTGAGTCAGTTTGAAAAGCTTGGTGTATGGAAGCTTGTGGATTTGCCTGACAGACACCGAAAGATAAATACAAAATGGGTGTTCAAGTGTAAAAGGGATGATCGAGGAGTTATTGTCCGTAACAAAGCTCGACTCATAGTCCAGGGTTTCAGTCAGCAAGAGGGGATAGACTTCACTGAGGTTTACGCTCCGGTTGCTCGACTTAAAGCTATCAGAATTTTCCTCGCTTTTGCTTCATGGAAAAGATTCAAAGTGTACCAGTTAGATGTCAAATCGGCATTTTTATACGGCAAAGTGAAAGAGGAAGTATATGTCGGTCAGCCACCGGGATTTACTGACCCAATTCACAAAGACAAGGTCTACCTACTAGACAAAGCGCTTTATGGTTTGCATCAGGCCCCGAGAGCCTGGTACGAGACGCTCTCTCAACATTTGCTTACCAACAGCTTCATCCGAGGAAAAGTGGATGCTACCCTCTTCAAAAAAGAAGTCGATGGGCACTTACTGATCGTACAGATTTATGTTGATGATATAATCTTTGGGTCAACAAACGAAGAACTCTGCAAAGATTTTGAAAAAGTAATGAAGAAGAAGTTCGAAATGTCGTCAATGGGTGAGATGAAGTTCTTCTTAGGGCTGCAAGTCGACCAAATGCCTGAAGGAACCTTCATTAATCAAACGAAGTATGTTTATGACGTTCTGGAGAAATTCGGGATGTCTGAAATAGCTCCTATATCCACCGCGTTAGCAACCAATCATGGTATCAACCATGATCTCACCGGAGAGAAGGTGGACGAGACTCTATACCACTAAATGATTGGTTCACTGATGTATTTGATAGCATCCAAACCCGATATCATGTACCCAACATGCCTTGCGGCCCGATTTCAGTCAAGTCCTAAAGCTTCACATATGGCTATAGTCAAGAGGATACTACGCTACCTGAAAGGAACTCCAACACTGGGGTTGTGGTATCCAAAAGATGGTGACTTCATGCTCGAAGGATACTCAGATTCTGATTTCGGTTGCTGCAAAGTCAATGCTAAATCAACAACTGCAGGTTGCCAATTTTTCGGACCCCGATTGGTCACATGGCAATGTAAGAAGCAAACCTCTGTTGCTTTATCAACATGTGAAGCAGAGTACGTATCTGCCAGCAGCTGCTGCTCCCAGATCCTGTGGATTCAGCAACAGATGTGCGACTACGGTTTGCAATTTCTTACTTCCCCTATTTTTGTTGATAATGAGGCAGCAATAAACATAACAAAGAATCTGGTACATCACGCTAAAACCAAACATATAGAAATTCGTCATCACTTCATACGTGATTGTTATGAAAAGAAGTTGATACGAATTGACAAAATCTACACCGACGAACAAAAGGTAGATTTACATACCAAAGCTTTCGATAAAGCTCGTTTTCAATATCTTTTAAAACTAAATGGTATGAAACTGTTGTCGGATGCGGAAGAGATACTTGGCGTTGATGAAAGTACCACTGCAAATGATGTTGAGAAGCCAACTGCACTGGTTTGTCGTATTTTTAGTTGTTTTGGTATTTAGGGGGAGATAGATATATTTTCAGAAAATACAAAAAAAAATAAAAAATGTAAAAATCCAAAAACATGAGATATTTTCAAAATCCAAAAACAATAGAAAAACCAAAAAGAGTTTGTGTAAAAAGAGGAAATGATAGTACATCAGCTAGACAGTTACAGTATGCTAAAGATATGTAATGTTTAAAAGGTGTTAAGCAGTCTCACTGATGATATGCCGATAGGTTTTTACACACTTAGTAGACTAATTCGGGATATAAACATAAAATCATTTCTTGCTTATTTCGTGGGGAACATCTCTCGGATATAAAGGTAACCCCTGAATCTTGTTTGAAAGGCTTTCTATTTCTGACATACTAGGTCTATGTGCGTGATGATATATGGGGTATTATACCGGGACTTCTGATTTTGCGGAAGCAATAGCCTAGTCCTTGTATAATACTCTGCACTGCTTTAATCTTAAAGCCTACCCTCAGCATAAAAATGATGAAACATTGCAAAATGCTAATCATGTGCTGTTGTAGAAAAGATCCCCAAACTGGACACACCGAAAGTCGAGCCATCATCTCTCTGACTGAACGGAAGTTCTAACCTGAGCTCTCATGGCCTCGCATTACCCGTTACAGATATCATTATTGTACGTTCACCTGTAAGACTAAATATAGAAGTCTGGATACGAGAGTATATTCTAAGGTGGGACATGCGTATAAGTTAAGCTATTAAAACACTAATTCGTATCCTGAATAAGTTGAAATTTGTGTGAAAATTTAAAAGGATCATTATATCGGCAATCTAAGTGAATTGTTTAATACTTAGTGTGTAATCAAGCTCAGCGGTACTTGTAACTTATCAAACGGCTGATATGATCCTCTGACACGCTCACCAAAAATTATGTTTGTAAATGGTTTACGTTTACCGCATTTCTATTCATAGTTAGTCTCAAAACCCAAAATGATTTCATAGTGTTTCAGTAAAGTTTCGTTAAAATCCCAAAAAGATTTTACATTTCTGCATTAGTTTTTCGACAAACCAAGGTAGAAAGCTGATCTTCAGACTCGCAGTCATGAAGCAAAGCAGGAAGTTTCTGAACTGGACGACAGGGTTGAGAGCTTATCTTGAAAGGTTTGATAAATCAAAGTCAAAAGCAAGTTCATTAAGTTGACACTTGGACAATTTTCATGAAAAATGTTTTTGAAAAGTTTGAACAAATTGTCAGTTTGTTTCGTTTCGGGTCAACCAAGGTCATTAACTTGGACTTGGTAGACAAATTAAGTACCTAGGGTCATTAACTTGGATCTAGATACTTCAGTGGATTTCTAAAACTGACCAAATCAGATAAAACGGCAAAAACTCAAAAGAGAGTTGTTTGGATCGGATGGCAATCCGATTGGATGGTCATCCGACAGTTGGTCACTACTATATATAGTGGTCAATGGGTTCAGTCAAAACTTTACTCGTTCGAGCGACCATCCGTTACTCTGTCAAACACTCTCATTGGATTGTTGGCACACTCACCCTTCACAATGGGAAATGTAAGCTTTCAAACTTTTAAATGTTAAATTGATGTTTTTCATGGTTCGGCGACTGTTCGGAGATAGAATCTTAGATCTAGACTTATATGATGATGTCTGGTAGATTTTGAGCATAGGGTTTTATTCACGGGCCTTAGATCTATAGGATTACCATCTCAATTTATGCAAAATCATGTTAGAATCCATAGATTTGATGTTTGAAGGTGTCGGCTATCGGACATGTTTTTGTCAAGTTAATCTCAAATGGCTAAGAATTAGAAAAATCTAAACATAGGGTTTTAATCATCGGCAAAAACTCTACATAGATCTGTGTTCAATTTTGAGAAATACGTAGAAAATTTTTGATGTTCAAGAATTATTCAAACTGTTCTAATTTGTTCAAGGATCGAGTGGCAACTCGATCGGATAGCAATCTGATCGGATGGCCATCCGATCCAATGCATTATATGATTCAAATATTTTCTAAGTGTTTTGCATTGATATCTGTGACTCAATTGTCAATCAGTTGTTTTGGAAAGAATGGAAACCCGATCGGATGACAATCCGATCGGATTGCCATCCGATCCAAAACACATTTTAATAAAATAAACTTCATTTGTTTAAACTTGTCATGGATCGAGTGACAATCCGATTGGATGACAATCCGATCGGATGGCCATCCGATCCATACCACTTACTCAAATGAGTTGACTTATTAATGGTTCCTTCTGCTTAGTCACATGGATCGAGTGACAATCCGATCGGATGGCCATCTGATCCATATGTACATTACTTGAATTGATTGTTTGTTCTTTCATGTCGATGATTCAACCGATCGGATGGCAATCCAATCGGATGACCATCCGATCCTCAGTACTATATATAGTGAGAGCTCCAGTGTTAGAAAATTTTTTGAAATTTTCAAATTTTTGATATTTGTCACTTTATGTCTCGAACTTTGTGCAAATGCTAAAGTTGTGTATAATTGCAGGGAAGAGCATCAGATTGGGATAAATCTCACAATATTTACTGTCTGTTAGATGCTATACAGACACAACTCCTTTTAAAGACGTAGCAAAATTTTTGAGAGAGAGTAAGATTCATAAGGCCTTAACTGATAGAACATTAGTGTATGAATCACATGTTAGAAGATTTTGGAGTTCGGTGAGATATGAGGAGAAAAAGAAGATGATTTATTCTGCAGTTAGAAAGAAGGACGAGAATAATCAGGACATGGATTTAGAAATTAACTTTAATGTTGGTGATTTAAGGATAGTATTGGATTTAGGAGATTCTGATAATGATCCTATCATTATTCCAGAACGATTGTGCAAGGGTATGTGGTGGAGAATGGGGTTTACAGGTCATCGGAATGGAAAGTATCTTAAGATGATGTTCAGTCCACCATATAAGTTCCTAATTCATTGTGTAGTGCATGCGTTGTCACATAGAAAGGGAGCTTATGATGAGACATCGGACTATATCATGAATATCATCACTTGCTTGGTGCTGAACAGGCCATACAATGTATCGCAAGTGTTATTTGATCATTTGGTAGATAACATTAAGGGTGATAAGTACATCATGTACCCCAGGTTTATCCAGATGATGATAGATGATCAATTTAATGATATTCCAAAGGATTCTGCTGATATATTAGGTGTACGAAACATGACACCTGATACTATAAGCAGATTATCTAAAGGTACTGAAGCAAGGGCAAAGAGAATGATCTGCAAGATTTTAAATCCAGCATACGTTGCTCCTGAGAACGATGCATGGAGACATGATAACAGCAATTCTTATGATGAAACTGATAGAATGAGGGAGATGACTGAGAAAAAGCTCAGATATTGGTTTGTGAAGGAAGGAAAGAGGAAGAGAACACCTAAGATATCCCCAGTTGTATCTATGCCGAAGATAGTTGTTAAGGGTATAGTTGAAAGGGGGAGTCCTTAGAGAAGTTAGATCTTTAAATGTTATATTATTCTAATGATTGTTCAATGCTTGTTTTTCAGGGCTTTCAATAGAACCACAACAAAAGTTGGTGGATGATCCAGTGTTAGATCCATCGAGCATTTCTCAAGAAGGTATAGGTTTGACGAAAGTGACGTTTGAGCAATACATAAAGCACACTGAAGCTGCAATTGCAAAAGATCAAAGTGCAAGTGTTCAAGTTGAAAGTGTTAAACAAAAGGATCCTGAAGGTGTTGCTCATGATGATTCAAGTGATGCTGATGATGAGTCTACAGAGACAGAGCCAGAAATGAAAGAATCGGTGTTGGGAAAGTTCAAATGAAAAAGAAAGCTCAGAAGAAGAAAGCCAAAGATTCTGATGAAGAAGATTCTACTTATATGCCACCAGATGATGAGAAAAAGAAAAAACGAAAGAAACGCAAAGCTGTTCAGACAGGAGTTCTTTCTAGAAGTGTCAGAGCAAGAAAAGGATCTGCATCAGCTCAGAAGGATCAAAGCGGCAAGAATGAGAAGCACGTAACAATTTCTAAGGGTCCTGAAGCTGAAAAAGTTCAAAGTATTGAAGTTCCTAAGGCTCCAGAAGTTCAAAGTGTTGAAAAGCCTGAAGATCAAAAGAAAGCAGATGCTGATGATGCTGATTGTGTTGAAGTTAGGGTTTTTACTCCACCTCCACCACCACCAAAAGATCAACCTATTCCAGAAAGTGGTGAATCTTCACAGCCAAAGAAAACTGTTCTTCCTGATATGTTTGAAGGTTTCCCTAATATTCGAGGTGAACTTAAAGATGATATTCTTCTTGATGATGAGTTTGATATGTTTCATGACGAATCTGTCAAAGATTTGAAGAAGAAAATAAGTTTTCTAGAGAAAGAGAAAGAGAAAGCTGAAGCTGATCGTTATGAGTTAAAGAAGCAACTTGAAAAGTTAATGAAAGAGAATGAAGAGATAAAGTCCGTCATGATCAAACAAGCGAAGAAGTTAAAGAAAATGGAAGGTGATGTTGATGACAATGCAAAGCTATTTGAGCTTCTATCAACAGAAATTTCTGATCTGCATGTGAAGAATGTGAAGCTGAACGATATAAATAAGACGCTAAATCAATTGATAAGTGAACTTCATGAAGCGTCTGCGAATGAATTCAAAGCAATAAAGCTTGAGATGGAGGCACTAAGAGCTGATAAAGCAGTAAAGGACGAACAACTTAACATGTTATATACAGTGATGGAAAGTCATATGGGTATTAATGTTCAAGCTATCAATAACAATCTGGAGATTCAAAGAGTTGAAGAGAGAAGAGTTGTAAGAGAAAGAGAGTTGGCTCAAGAAGCAACTCAGAGAAGAAAAGGGTTGGTTGTAGATACAGAAGAGGTTCTTGGTTCATCAAGTCAAGCTGACGTTGAAATGGTAGATGCTGAAGTCGATCAAGCTCAAAGCTTCATTCTTGTTGGTGAATCTACTCCTCTATCTTACAACTTTGAAGATATTGTTCGTCTTGTGAGGGTAGAACAAAGAAAGTGAAAGACGAAAGAGCCTAAGGTGTTATTGCTAAGATGGAAAGAATAGGAAGAGGAAGAAGATGAAGAGCTGAAAGATGATCTTGAGGCAATTGAAAACTATGATCCTTCATGGGATGAGTTTATTGACAAAGATGATGATAAAGACCAAGGATCTACAAGGTTATTAATTTTGAATCCTTCAGTTCAACAAAAGATAGAAGATCTTATGAATGATGAGATAAACGAACAAGAGGAGGATCAACATCAAGAGTCTTCTTCATCTGGAAAGAAACATGCTGACCAGGCATTCCTTACATAACCTACTGTCATATATTTACATGCTCGGGATAAGTGGGAGATAGAGGTGCCTAGGTCAAGCGCTGAGATGTTAGAAGAGTTGGGGTTAGACGGTGGTAAATTTAAGTTTGATATTGAAGATGAGATACCTTCATCACCTGAGAAAGAATATGAATTCAAGTATGCTCAAGAGGCTGATAAGTACAATGATGTTATTGTTGAAGAAGGATCTGATTTGTCTGATGAAGAGACAATATTTCACTATGCTGGTGTTGATAAAACATTTCCGTCTCTTGCTGAAATGTTTAAAGAGCAGAATGAAGACGAAGTCAGAAGAAAGATTGTGGAGAAAATCACTACTGAAGATGTTCCAAGAACCATTCCACGAGAAAATTTAGTTGAAGAGAGAAAGAAGTGGTTCAAGGAGATGCCGAAAGAAAGAAAGTTCATAAGGCCTCTACAGTACTTCACGCATGATGCTTATATCTCATGGGGTGATATATTGTCTTGGCGATACTTAGAAGATCTACAAGTGTATGCTATAAGACGGGAACAATGGGTTCAGTACTTCAAATTCTTGTCAGACATTAAAACCCTCCCATGGTGGGACGTTGAAGAGTTAGTACAGACGAAGAATATAAAGCAATTTTATTATGGTTTGGATTTGAAGCAGCATGATCAACACTTGTGGAATTACATAAAGCTGCAAGCAAAAGCACGATTTCCAGACTGGAAACCGCAGTTTCCAAAGCAAATTATCACTATCTTGGAGTCAGGAGAGAAAGATATCACGTTTGATATCAAGCCACCAAGATGTTTGAAGAATATGCTGCTACGTGCAATGGAACAAGACTTTTATGAAGAATTTCAAGGGTGGTTGTATAATGAAAGCACAGCGGAAGCGGTAATTTCTCTGTTTGACAAGTCCACTGGAAAATCTAGAAGGATCAGCGTGTTGGATCCTATGTAGCTGGTGAACTGTTCAAAGAAGGATATCGACTGCTTATTCTACAACAAGATTGTCTATGAGAAGCGAGACAAAGTTCAAGCGATGCAGTACCAGAAAATAGTGGATGTGTGCTTTGCAAAAGACATCAATTCTAGGAGATACTGGAAATCTAAGTGGAGAGATTTGGAGATCGATGAGTTCTTGAAGAGATATAATCGTAATCAGAAGTTTAAAGAGATTGCTGAAAAAGCTGCGAGACTTGGAAGGTACAAGCTGATGAGACCTCCACCAACGGACCAGACACCTATTGTGAAAGAGGAAAACAAGATACCTTGTTGGGATAGGAAGCGTGATGGTGATCCTGAATACAGAAAGTACTGGAATGAAGTTGGTAGGCCACTCAGATGAAAGATGCTTGAACAGAAGGCAGAAAAGAGACGACGGAAGGAGAAAGAGCGAAGGCGCAGCAGGAAGGATTGAAGACTATGCAGGAAGGAACTACAGCTACATCCAAGGGGGAGTTTGTTAGTACATATGTCTGTAGCTTCCGTCTGCATCGGTCTTGTATATTTTGTGTTGTGTATGTATTTTTGTATATGTATGAATGTGTATGTATGTTTGTGTTAAGACAACTCAGGGAACAGTGTTGATATGTAAAAGTGAAATCCGACGGAAGACTTTGGCCGTCCGTTTGAGGGTGAAAGGTCGTACTAAGATCCAGTCGTGATCCAAAGGCCTTTCAGAATGATTGCCAAATCCTTGACATGAACCGACCTTTTTGGTCCGATATGATAGAAACAGGCACTCCGTGTCGTGCCACAATTTCCTGAAGATATATTTCGGCTAGCTTATTAGTGCTATCCTTCTCACACCTAGGTAGGTATTTTGTGCGGACTTCGT
The DNA here is from genome assembly GCA_030545235.1 of Helianthus tuberosus. NCBI lineage: Eukaryota > Viridiplantae > Streptophyta > Magnoliopsida > Asterales > Asteraceae > Helianthus > Helianthus tuberosus. The sequence goes on along the minus strand of CM060397.1, from coordinate 64,179,599 downwards.
AAGTCGTTCTACGATTACCCAAATCATGTCGTGGCCTCTCGAGGTTCGGGATTACTTTGTAATGAAGTCCATCGAAATGTGTTCCCATTTCCATATGGGAATTTCAAGATGTTGCAGCAACCCTGAAGGCTTTTGATATTCTTCCTTAACCTTGGCGCATGTAAGGCATTTTCCGACATAAGTAGCAATTTCGCCTTTGAGGTTAGGCCACCACTAAAATTCTTTCAAGTCTTGGTACATCTTATCCAATCTGGGATGTATAGAGTACTTCGACTTGCGTGCCTCGTCCAAAATAATCTCCCGAAGGTCGCCAAGAATGAGACCCAAACTCGTCCTATAAAGTAAAGTGTTCCATCCTCCTTTGGCACCAATTGTGCCTCCATTCCTCGTAATGATTAGGCTTGAATATTCTATGGTTTAAGCGCTTCTTGCTGAGCATCGTGAATCCGAGAAGTGAGGTTAGTTTGTATGGTCATCTCTAAGGCTCGCACCCTTAGAGGTGTTGCACGTTCCTTGCGGCTCAAAGCATTCGTCACAACGTTCGCCTTGCCCGGGTGATACTTTATCTCGTAGTCGTAATTGTTCAATAACTCGACCCATCGTCGTTGCCACATATTTAATTCTTTTTGATCAAATATGTGTTGGAGACTCTTGTGATCCGTAAAAATCGTACATCGAGTACCATATAAGTAATGACGCCAAATTATCAACGCAAATACCACTGCGCCCAGCTCTAGGTCATGTGTGGTATAGTTCTTTTCGTGAACTTTCAATTGTCGAGACGCGTACGCGATGACTTTATCTCGTTGCATCAACACGCAACCAAGTCCTTGATGCGACGCATCATAATAAATCATGAAATCATCGGTACCGTCGGGTAAGGATTTAAAATAGGCGCATCACAAAGTTTATCTTCTAGTAGTTGGAAAGCCGCCTCTTGTTTCTCGCCCCAGTCAAACTTCTTATCCTTTTGTGTTAGGGACGTTAGCGGTTGGGTAACTTTGAAAAGTTTTCTATATATCGTCTTTAAAAGCCCGCTAATCCCAAAAATTGTCGTACTTCTGTATGGGTCTTAGGCGCTTCTTAGTTCTTGATCACCTCAATCTTATCCAGATCGACATGAATTCCCTTCTCGTTTACCACGTGTCTGAGAAATTGCACTTCGCGAATCCAAAATTCGCGCTTAGAAAACTTTGCATAGAGTTGTTCCTTTTTCAAAAGCTCCAAAATAGCTCGCAAATGTTGTTCGTGTTCCTTCTCAGTTCGTGAGTATATTAGGATATCATCAATAAACACGATCACAAATTTGTCCAAATACAGCTTACACACGTGGTTCATGAGTTCCATGAATACCACCGGTGCATTTGTTAAGCCGAACGACATAACAAGAAACTCGTAATGTCCGTAACGAGTTCTAAAAGCCGTCTTAGGTATACTCTCTTCTTTTATTCTCAGCTGATGGTATCCCGATCTCAAATCAATCTTAGAGTAATAACTTGAGCCTTGTAGTTGATAGAACAAATCGTCGATTCTCAGTAGAGGGTATCGGTTCTTAATAGTAAGTTTGTTCAATTCTCGATAATCTATGCACATGCAAAAGCTACCGTCTTTCTTTTTAACAAAGAATACCGGAGCTCCCTAAGGTGAGAAACTCGGTCTAATAAATCCTTTATCTAGCAACTCTTACAGCTGAGTAGATAACTCTTGCATTTCTGACGGAGCTAATCGATATGGTGATTTTGCCACTGGTGCCGTCCTGGCACCAAATCAATTCGAAACTCCACTTGTCACTATGGAGGCAGTCCAGGTAAGTCTTCTGGGAAGACCTCTGGAAACTCTTTCACAATAGGGATGTCTTCTAACTTTGGCTCCTTGGTTTCCTTATCGACTACGTGGGCGAGGAAAGCTATACAACCTTTTTGGAGACACTTTTGCGCCTTCATACAATTAATGATCCGTAGGGGTGTCTGGCGTTTCTCCCCATGAATTACAAGTGTTTCTTCATTTGGCAATGTCATGCTATGGTTTTCTCGTGACAAACCACTTCCACCCGGTTTTCAGACAACCAATCCATTCCAACAACTACATTAAAACTACCAAATCAACGGGTAAAAGGTTGACATAAAATTTTCGCGCTCCAAGCTCAAGGGTGCAACCCTTAATAATCTCACCCGGGTCAACTAATTTTCCGTTCGCCAATTCTATAGAATACGGGACGTCTAGTTTACTCGACTCTAGGCCAAGTATATTTTTAAATTCTATAGATATAAAACTGAAGTCGGCGCCAGTATCAAATATAACAGATGCAAAGAGTTGGTTTATAGGAAACGTACCCGTAACTACGTTCGGGTCCTGTCGCGCCTCGCGAGCTCAGATCACAAAAGCTCTCCCATGAGCTTGATTTTCTTTCAGGCAGTCCTTCCGATAGTGTCCTTTGTCGCCACATCCGTAGCAACCTTGGCCCTTGCCGTTTCCATTTCCATTCTTGCCTCGATTATTATTACCGTTACCACCTGGATTTCCATTACCGCGATGGTTTCCATTCCCACTTTGATTTCTATTTCCACATCCAATACTAGTCTAACATGTTTCCTTACTGCGTCTGAATTTGCCACATTTGTCACACACGGTATTCCTACACCGGCCAACGTGATGATATCTACACTTATCACATTTAGGTAGGAAGCCCGCATAACCTTTATGACGTGTGTCGATGTGAGTGTATTTTAAGGTATATTTTTAGCTCTTTTTACTCGCCGATTTAAGTTTTAAATTTATAAAACACGATGTTCTACTATCACTCTACACACACACTAGGGCAAGTGCACCCATCGCGAACTTAGTATAGTGATGGCAAGATACCGAGGTCGTCCAGGGACACAAGAGCTTTTAATACCGGCTTATCATCAACGTCTAATCGAGCCAAACTTTGAGAAAAGATTTTTAAAACTATAAAAAGATAAACTAAAAACCAAAAATAAAATATAAGGAAAAATAGATAGACAAGAAAGAATCACTTGGTTCCGACTCATCTTTTATGTATCCTTTTGATGATTTCCGCACTTTGGGCATTATAAGAGGTTATCTTAGTTATAGTAGTAGGTAGGGGTGTTCAAAACTAACCGTATCTGAAAATGTCCGAATATCCGAAGTATCTGAAATGTCCGAAATATCCGAAAAATATCCGAAAATATCTGAAATATCCAAAAAATATTCGAAAACTTATATTCAGATATCCAAAACTATCTGTAATATCCGGTTTCGAATATGAAAAATAATAAAAAAATTAAATAAAAAATCGAATTTTTGGATATCCGATTCACTATCCGATCGGATATCCGAATTCAGATAGTAAAATCTGGTATTCGAAAATTTCGGATTTCAGGTTTTGAACACCCCTAGTAGTAGGCCCCTCTTGTGAAGGCGACGTTACCCTCAACCCAGTGGTTTGAATCAACAAGGATACAGTCCCACTAGGTCGGATTATTGAAAGATAATTAGGTAAGTTATTAATGCAAAAAGTGGTGGGCCCCCTTCCAGACAGCAATCAGCCTCAACCCTTTCGTCTGAGTCAGCAGGGATATAGTCCTCGCAGGGTTGGTTTAAAGTTTTAATAGTAGTTTATAGATTAGGGATTCAAGCTTTTGGCACTTCTCCCGTGGTGGGTAATGCCCGCTCTGACTCGTTAAGTGTTACTAGGCTTGAACCAGGTTCTCGCAGGATCTATACGTTGAACGAGACATAAAATTTACCCAACCGCCCTTCTAACCCCCTTCCAGGCAATTAACCCGCTTTATATAGACCGTAAAGATATGAATATGTGAATCAACAACATATGAAGAATGATTAGATAAATTTTCCTTCAATATAAAAAACTAGTTATTAAAGTTATTAATACATACCCAATTAAAAAGTTGCCAAAGATTGGAAATCTTAAAAGAAAATACATAAAAGAATTGTCTTCACTAAGTGATGTAAGAGTTCAGCAGAGCATGGCCTTTGTTTGAAAAAGACTCTTACTATCAATCTTGGATCCCGAGACTACTACACACACTCTAAATGATGGAAAATGGATGCTGGTATTATAATGGTGGTGAAGTGGTGGCAAGCGAGAGAGAAGTGCTTTGCCAAGGGATGGTTTGGAATGGAACCAAGCACATCTATTTATATCTGAAATCAGTGGCTTCACCACGGCCCGTGCCCACCTGGCATGGCCCCGTGGTCATCTCTCTCTCTCCCTCTCTTCCTCATTAACTGCTTGTCAGGTCTTGTACTAACACGGCCTCGTGTGTCAACGGCATGTGGCCAATGTGCTTGCTGTACTATCGCAGATTCTGAAAATCTTTGAGTTGACCACGCCCCGTGATGGGTTGGCACGACCCCGTGTTGGCTGTCTTTTGTGTCCTTTGTTGTTGTCTTTTCTTCTACACAGCATCCAGTCTCAGACACGGCCCGTGTCTAGTGTACACGGCCCCGTGTCAGGGCTTCTAATCCTGTTATTCTTGGGGTTTGGATGTGGATTGGGGCTTGGCGAGTTGCGTTAATTCCTCCTTCTTTGTATTTATGTTGGTTTTTATTGTCTTTTTGCTTCTTTTACACATTTAAGCTCTTTTGACCCTGTAAATTAAAAAAGAACAGAAAAACAAGCTTTTTCCAACACTAGTACTGAAAAAGGGATGATTTTACGCCGTATTTGATATAAATTATGTGTTGTATTTTAAGCACATCAAATACCCCCACACTTGAATCTTTGCTTCTCCTTAAGCAAAACTCTATTACGTGGCTTACACACCCAAATGGAATAGGTAGAAGAGAAGGTTTTGGTCTCATCTTTAGAGTGTCGGGAATCCAAGTTCTAAATTTATTTTGTTTTTACTTTATTTACAATCTTATTTGTCATGATTTATTTAAAACACAATTTAAGAAAAATTATTTACTTTGGGCATAACACGCCTTTATAAAATTCCATTTAGTTATATACAATTTTACACACCTCACAAGTGGTCACTCAACACTCGGCCGATGATATATTATGTGAAAATGCTCGTGCCCGGTTTTGGAACTTACTCCTACCACAGGCTTGACAATCAATCAAACCTCCTCCTTTTGACGTTAAATCCTTGTAAATATCAAGAGGGCTTTAAAAGGGTAGGTGGTGGTTCAGGTTTGGTATGTTTTGTTGAAAAGGACGAAAAGCGTAAAGTATCGGTTTTTCTATTGCTTTGTGGCTTAGCAAAAAATACTTTTTGCAAATTTTTGTGATTTTTTTTTTTTGCCTTAGTTGAAACTGAGCCATAATCATAATTTCATAACCGATAGGTTACAAAAATGAAAGATGAAAGATGAAAAGGTTTGTTTTTGTGGGTTTAGAAATGAAAAGGTTTTTAAGGTTCAAAGGGTTTAACTAGGGGGGTGTTTTTGGGTAAAGCAAAGCAAAATAAAGGTTTTGATTTGAAAAATGGGTTGATCTTAATACCTCCATCATTTACCTACTTGGATTTCTTTCGGTAAGGACTTGGAACATTTCGCATTGTCAAGTTCTAGATTCGTGAGAACCAATCGGGCTATTCACACAAAGGACTTTGCTTAATCATATTGTACACATACTTGCAATCTTCCCATTCAGGATCTTCCAGATTGGACCTAAGTCCAAGGTTGTGATGGTTGTGAAGAGAGAGAGGAAAGTAAATTGATTTGATTTCTTTTGCAGAAGCCATATTTTTTTTAAATAAAATTTCTGAGAAAATGATTTGAAGAGAAGGTTGTTTGGTATAAAGAAGGTCTTCAAGTGTTGTTAATATTTATAGACGAAAGTGATAGTTAAACCATAAATGTTATTAACAACCAAAGATTTTCTTTTCCATTTATATCTCTTCATTTAAGACGATATCTGGTGAAGTGGGTATATGGCAGAATCTTAAGCTCCTTTTTTGTGAGTAAGTATTGAATAACTAGGCGGCTACTCTCATAGCCCCTAATCATTTTATGCCTTCATGTCTCTCTATTTACTTATGAAGTGTGACGTTGCATGAATTGGAAGTATAAGAAAGTTTCAATTTTCTGCAAAAATTTTCCCAGTGACGGTTGATTTTCCTTACTGTGGCATTGAATTTATCCTATCCCTTATTTTTTTATTTTTTTTATTTTAAACAAAAAGATATAAAAAAACAGACTATCTAAAGTTATGAGTTTATACAAATATGAGATATGAATAAAGATAATGACATGCATGAATTTGTTCTGATAATCAGGGATCATTCTGATGTTTTAACAAAGTTTATGATGTTATCAGAATTTCTGATGATTCATCAGATTTTCTGATAATTCTTCAGATTTTCTGATAAATTATCAGATTCATTGATAATTTATCAGATTTTCTGATATTCCATCAGATTGATGGATTTCCTTATCAGAAACCTGTTGTTTCATTCTTTGATCATCTGAATTCTTGCATGTTCCTTGATTATCAACAATTTGGTTTTCAGTTTTATTGTTTTCTGAAACATCTTCATCTTTTATGTTAACCATGCCAAGTTTGCTGATTAAAAAATTGTATCTCTTTTCATCAAGAGGTTTTGTAAAAATGTCAGCAATTTGGTTTTATGTTGGAACAAAATACATCTCTATGTTACCTTTTTCCACATGATCCTTTATGAAGTCATATCTGACATCTATGTGTTTGGTTCTAGAGTGATGAACTGGATTTTCTATAATTGCAATTGCATTCTTTGAATCACATAGAATGGGTATCTTTGTCAGATTTACTCCATAATCCTTCAGCTGAGTTTGCATCCATAGTACTTGTGAACAGTAACTTGCTGCTGCTACATATTCAGATTCAGCTGTTGATGTGGCAACACAGTTTTGTTTCTTGCTTGCCCAACAAACCAACTTTTCTCCCAAAATTTGACATGCACTAGATGTGCTTTTTCAGTCAATCTTGCACCCTGCATAATCTGCATCTGTGTATGCAATTAGTTCAAGATTTGTATCCTTAGGATACCAGAGACCAAGTTCTGATGTGCCTTTTAGATATTTAAAAACCCTTTTTACTGCTTTCAAGTGAGACTCTTTAGGATTGCATTGATATCTTGCCAGAAAACATGTTGCAAACATAATATCTGGTCTGCTTGCAGTTAAGTATAGCAATGATCCTATCATTCCCCTATAGCTTTTAATATCTACACATGTTCCTTCTTTATCAGAATCAAGTTTGTTCTCTGTAGCCATGGGAGTTTTTGAAATTGAGCAATTTTCAAGTGAGTATTTTTGTAGAATTGTTTTTACATACTTAGATTGACTCAGAAATATTCCATCATTTCTTTGTTTGACTTGTAAACCTAAGAAAAAGGTTAACTCACCCATCATACTCATTTCAAAGTGGCTGGTCGTCAATTTTTGAAACTTTTTGCAAAACTTTTCATTTATTGATCCAAACATAATGTCATCAACATAAATTTGGACTAACAAAGTGTGAACCTTGTGTGTTTTAAGAAAAAGAGTTGTGTCTATAGTACCTTTTGTGAAGCCAGAATTGAGTAAGAAGTTTGAAAGTGTTTTATACCATGCTCTTGGAGCTTGCTTCAAACCATACAAGGCTTTGTTTAATTTGTAAAAATGGTTTTGAAATTTAGGATCAACAAAGCCTTCAGGTTGATGCACATAAACTTCTTCCTCAATCTTACCATTCAGGAATGCATATTTCACATCCATTTGATATACTTTGAAGTCTTTGGATGCAGTATAAGCAATAAATATTCTTACTGCTTCTAATCGCCACTGGTGCAAAGGTTTCATCATAGTCAATACCTTCTTGTTGACAATAACCTTTGACCACTAACCTTGCCTTATTCCTGGTTATTATGCCATTTTCATCTGATTTGTTTCTAAATACCCATTTTGAGCCTATGATAGATTTGTCATTTGGCCTAGGCACCAGATCCTATACCTTACTCTTTTCAAACTAATCAAGCTCTTCTTGCATTGCTTGAATCTACTCTGAATCATTAAGAGCTTCTTTGACAGTCTTAGGTTTTATTTTGCTTAAGAACCTAGCAAATGCACACTCATGTGCTGTTGCAGATCTTGTTCTTACACCACCTTCTGTATTTCCAATGATGTCAGAATGAACATGTCCTTTTATCCATCTTAACTTGTTGTGAAAAGTTGTTGGTTCTGATGGATTTGAAGTTTCCCCCTGAACAGGTGCCTCAATTGTATGGAATGTATCAGAATTTATATTGTCAGAGATATTTTCATTGTTCTGATTCAAGATTTCTGATACATTTTCCATTTGTTCTGTATGGTTAGCACATGAATTATCTGTTGATTTAGTTGTAAAAGATTGATCATGTTCTAGGAAAACTTATGTTATCATTTCAAAGAGATGTTCATATGTTTCTTGTTTGTCAGAAAAGTTTATTTCCTTCATATACTCATCAGAAACTTCTGTCTTTGATGAATCATCAAAAGATACATATATTCTTTCTCTGATTGTCCTTGTGTTAAGTATAAAAATTCTATATGCTTTTGAGGACATTGAATAACCAAGAAAAATACCCTTTTCTGCTTTTCTGTCAAATTTTTCAAGACTTTCAAAATCATTAAAAACAAAACATCTACAACCAAATGTGTGCAAAAATTTTACACTTGGAATTCTCCCATTGATAATGTTGTATGGTGTTTTATTGTGTCTTTTGTTGATTATGGACCTGTTTTGGGTAAAATAAGCATTTGCTATTGCTTCTGCCCAAAAATGAGTGGGCAGCTTTGCATAAGCAAGCATTGTTCTGGCTGATTCCACTAAGGTTCTGTTTCACCTTTCTACCACTCCATTTTGTTGGGGTGATCTTGGAGCAGAAAAATCATGAGAGATTCCTTTGCTTACAAGGAAGCTCTCAACTTTTGAATTTTTAAATTCTGTTCCATTGTCTGTTCTGATCCTTCTGATTGTCAGTTTTAACATATTTTCAATTTTTTTGACAAAATTTATGATCAGGTTAGGAGTTTCACTTTTCTTTCTTAAAAACTCTACACATGTGTATCTGAAAAAATCATCTACAATTACAAGTATATACTTCTTTCCAGAAAAGCTTTCAGTGCTTATGGGTCCACAAAGATCGATATGCAAAAGTTCTAAATTTTATGTTATTGAAGATTCAGAAATTATTTTATGTGAGCTTCTTTTAGATTTACCAATTTCACAAGCTTCACAAATTTTATTCTTCTTTGAGGATATGAGAGGTAATCCTTTTACCAGTCCTTTGCTTGCCAATTTTCTTAAATTTTTAAAGTTTAAGTGGGCTAACCTTGTGTGCCACAACCAACTACTACCTTTGTTAATTTTTGAAAATAAACACAATTATGGATGTTCATTTTCTTCTTTGAAATCAAAATAGTAGATTGATTGTCTTATTCTTTTCCCACTTAAATAAATCTTATTGTCATCCATGCCAATTAACAAACATTTTTCTTGTAAAAAGGTTACCTGAAAACCTTTATCACAGAATTGACCACAACTTAGTAGATTGTACTTTAAGCTTTCTACATAGGCTACTTTTTCTATGGTCAAACATCCATACTTTATGCATCCATATCCCAAAATCCTCCCTTTTACTCCATTCCCAAAATTAACCATTTTACCCAGTTTTGAAACAAAGTTACTGAGTAAGCTCATGTCCCCAGTCATGTGCTTGGAGCTTCCAGAATTGCAGTACCAGATTTGCTGTACATGATGGTCCTTAAATGGAAAAATTAGAGGGTGTTTGGTACCCAGACTTGCTTGGGTACTTTTTCTGATGAGATTTTAATCAGGTTGTTTTCTTTTGATGATCTTTCATCAGAATATCTGTTACATGATGAGCCATGAACAGATGTTTTAACTTTTGTTTGGAGATGGTATTGAACCAGCTTCAGTATGTCAACACACATACAAGATTCTTTATCAGAAATTTTTGATTTCTTTTCTTGTGATGGAATGATTGGATAATTTTGAAATTTTGAGTGAACTGCTTCTGGAGTATTTAAAGATTTCTGTTTGTATTCACTCATTGTTGCTTTTAAGTTGAGTTTTGAGATTTCAAAAGAGTTCTCAGAACTGGTTGATCTGCATGATTCTGAATCAGATTCTGATGAAAATTTATCAGAAATCTGATGTGTTGCTTTCACAAAGATGTTGGGTTTAATTTCACTTGATTTTACATACCCTAAACCCTTACCTTTGTTCTTTGGGGTGGATTCAATAAAGTTAATGAATTCCTTAGCTTGTTGAAAACCTTTTACATTTATTTCCTTATCATGAACTTTCTTGTAAAGATCTTTTCTTTCTTTTCATAAAATTCAATTTTACCTCTATGATTTAAGCTTTCTTCTATTAGTAATTGGTTTTCAAGTATAACTTTATTCATGGTTCTTTGCAACTCATCAGATTTTTTACTATCTGATTTCTGTTTATCTTGCAGATTTAGAAAATCGGACATGAGTTTATTCAATTTATGTTCAAGATCAAGATTTTCTGAATTTACCTTATGTTCTGATGTTTCAGGTAGGTCATCAGAAAGTGCCATGAGGCAGAAATTAGCCATCTCTTCTTCTTCTTCATCAGAAGATTCATCAGACAGCCATGTATCTGTCCCTGCAATCAACCTGACTTGTTGTTGCTTCTTTTCTTCTTCCAGCATTTTCTCATAGTATACAACTTCTTTCAGTTTCTTGGTTTTGAACTCTGATGCATAGTGACCCTTTTGTTTACATTTGTAACACACAACTTCAGCCTTTCCCTTATCCTTTGATCTAACTTCTTCCCTAGATCTTCCTTCCATCCTCCCTCTATTACTTTTCTGGTATCTTTGGCCTCCTCCCCTCAACCTCTGCTCAAAAGTTTTGGTGAGCAGTGCAATTGCTTCAGCAAAAGCTGAAAAGTCTGATGATGTATCAGAATTTTCACTATTTTGACTGTTTGAAGGTTGTGGATCATTGGGAGGTGTTCTTTGTGAGTTAGAGATTAAAGCTAAAGATCCCCCTCTCTGAACTGATTCTTCAAATATTTATTCTTCTCTGGGGACCAGAATGCTAAATAAGTCATGAAGACTCATATTGCCTAGTTCTAAGGTGGATGACAAAGTCATGGTTAGACTTCTCAATTCTCTAGGTAAAGCATCCAGAAATTTTATATTCCTTTCATCATTTGATTTTGTAATACCAAATTTCTTTAGCTCATTCAAAAGTTTTGCAAATCTGTGATATGTTTCATATAGTTTTTCATTTGGTAAACTTATGAATCTCTCATATGAGGAGACATAATTAGTTCTTTTGTTTCTTTTCATCCTTTCCCCTCCTTCACAAAGATTTTCCAACTGATCCCATATCTCTTTGGCAGATGCACATGCATCAACCTGAGAGAATATGTCATTAGGGAGAGCCATAATTAAAAGTGATTTGGCCCTTTCATCTGCAGCCACCAGATCCTTGTCTTCTGGGCTCCAAAGTGTTTCACTTTTGGGAGCCCAGGAGGCAGGGATTCCTGGTGATTGATCAGTTGCTGGAATAGCTGGTATTTCAGTCGTTGGTACATGTGGACCCCTTTCAATGAATTGAAACAGAGCTCGGCCATGTCCATTAAGGAAATTGACCATCCTGATTTTCCATTGTGGGTATTCCTCTCTGACCAAGGTCAGAGGTTTAGACATTGAACCAATGTTGAAAGCATTATTCCATGTTTGAAAGTTTGCCATGTTTAGAGAAAAGAAGATGAGCGATTGATCGTTTGAAAATGATTTATTCAATCTGCTCTGATACTAATTGTTGGTCCCAGACTTGGACTTAAAAAACTTCTTTTCACGTAATATGGCAAGTGATTTCAACAAATGTGAAAATAGTGTGCGAAAATAGAAATCAGACTTTTAAGAAACAAGACCTACAAAATTTTCAAGTTTATATCACTTTGAAACAAAATGGTTTACAAGGTGATTGTAAAATTATTATCTATTACAAATGAATACTTGTGAATTCTGAGGTGAAAGGATAATAGAGTTTGTAGTATGTATTGAATGCTAAGCTTAACTCGTTTGTTCCTTGCTTGATGAGCCTTCTATTTATAGACGACTTGAATACACGAATAAACATTTGTTTATTCATGTTTGTGTCCTGCAAAAAGTAGCTTCTTGACATTTTCATTGAATCCAACAATCAAGTTACCTTTGTCATCATGATATCCAATAATGTCAAGTTGCTTCGGTTATAGTAGCATGGTAGAACTGATTTTTAGACAAGTGGGGTTTATCAGAATTTTTGATAACCACTTCATCAGAAATTCTGGTGAACAAATCATTAGAAAATCTGATGATCAGAAATGCCAGAAACTGATGATATCATCAGAAAAACCTTCTCTGATAATCTACTTCGGTTCTTGATCAACTTATGATTCTTTGAAGTAGATGTTGTTCTTTTCAGTTGTCCTATCCGGTCTTCTTCTTTTTGTTTTGATCTTCAGGACTTTCATCTTCTTCATGAATCAAGCTGACTTTGATTTTCTTCAATACTTACAAATAAAGTTTCCTAACAGTTTTGATTTGATTGATTCTTGAAAGTGAAATGCATGCATGATCAAAAGTAACTTATAAAAGTTCATATGATTAAAAGATGAACATGATAAAGTAAAGTTTTGGAATCATATGCATGTATGTATATTTGAGCCGTGTATGTATGTATAGGTATGCATGCATGTGAATTTTTGATGATTAAAGTCGTAAATGTGTAAGAATATAAGCATATGTCTTGCATTTATGAATAAATGAGTAGATGATGATGATGTGAAGTATGGAATGTTTGAATATTTGAAACATGAGTTAAATGAAGGTCTAGACACATTCAAGTTCATGCATGATGATTAAGACATGTTATGGATGCATTAGATGCACTTACTTGAACATGCATGTAGAAATATGATTAGGAAATGATGATTTTATGAAAATAAATTTTAATCAGATTCTAAACACTAAAAATATGAATATTTGAAGTGTTAAAATGGTATAAAACTTTGTCATAAAGTTTACTAGCTTTGCATGTTGTACTTGGTGCTTTAAGTGTTGTAAAATACGTGAAATTGCATGATTTATGTGACTTACATAAAAACTGCACTAACCTGATTATAATAATTATTTTTAATCAGTAAATATCATGTATTATGTTAAAATATCAAGTCATTTCGAGTTGGGATGTTTATGGTAACGTTTAACGCAAAACTATGCGGTAAAACAGTTAAAAATCGGCTTTTCGAAGGATTTATATAAAATTGTTTTAAATCAGTAAGTAAACTGATATTTTTAGTTTAAATATAAGTATTTTAACTAATATTAAGTTTACTTGGTGTTTGGTTAGTCATACATGACTTCCGACGCCCGAAAACGTTACCGAATCACTAAAATACGCGTTTTACAATGTACACTAGCATGGGTTATTTGTGGGTGAACCTTATGTGTTAAAATGTGTTATATGATTTAGATATGTGTATATGATAATATGTTAAGTGTTGACATGATAGCGGGAAATTTAGACTATGCATGTACACTTGTGTGCTTAAAGCGGTAGAAACGGTAAAAATCGCATTAAATGTGTAACTTGTTTGTCGAGCATGAAAATTTATACATATAAGTTATTTCATATATACATGCTTTAAAAATGATAAAATAAGTAAGTTAACGAGATTTCGCTTGTTATGATATTTAGTTTATGTGTACGTTTACGTGTATATATATTACGACTCGCAAATCGTAGATATATTACGTATAAACGGGAGTGTTAACGGATTTACATGATAATGGTCACCAATAAAATCAATCAAGTCGCAAAATCTTAAAAATATATATATGAACTCATATATATATATTATCGTGCCAACATAATCTAAAATGATAACTTTTTGAGAAAATCTCAAAGTTATGTGAAAATTCTAAGATATGGAGAAACTTCGGAATTTTATGATATATTGATTGATAAATCGTTCCTACGTATATTTGCACGTGTAGAAATCAATTTGTGGGATTTCGCTATTTAAAATACGCACCCAAAGGTGAGTGTCACTAAACCCCCTCTTTTTACTGTTTTGTATATGTTTTGGGGGAAGAACACGCCTAAAAGGGTTTAATAATGTTTTTGAATAAAACATACCATTTGATATATAAAATGTATATTTTCATTGAAAATATATGGATTTGTTAAATATATATGTTTCGGGTAGAAACGGTTTTTGTGAATAAATATGTTTCGGGGAGAAATGGGGATTAGTACGGTGTTTGGGAGAAAATGACCGTGTAGTTGGGACGAATTTGCTTGATCTCAAGAGAGTAAGTATCGGCATAGGCTTACATTTCAGTGGGGATTCCAGGGAATTCGTACAACATCATATATTAAATTTATCATTATTAGTAGGATATATATATATATATATATATATATATAGGGTGGGGTTCGGCTACAAAGTGCATTTTTCCTACAAAGTGTACAAAATCATAAAACACCATAATTTCAACCATAAAACACTCACAAAACCCACAAATAACTGAGTGAAGATCACTAAAACACAATATTCAAACCTTAAAATTCCATAAAGACTTCAAATACACCATTGTAGAACTATGAATATAAAACACAACATGATAATCAACATAAAACACACTAGTATTAGTCATTAGATAATCAAAGCCTTATCATCCAAAACACAACACAAAACTCACAAATATGGTGTTTTAGTAATCTTCACTTTGTTATTTGTGGGTTTTGAGTGTGTTTTATGGCTGAAATTGTGTTGTTTTATGACTTTTTACACTTTGTAGGAAAAATAGACTTTGTAGCCAACTCCCACCCTATATATATATATATATAGGGTAAGGTTCATGCGAGAACCAATGTGAACACAACCTAAAATAGCTAAAAAAAACCTAAAAAAAACCTAAAAAAAACCCTAAAAAAACCTAACCCCCACCCCCCCTCCCAAAAAAAACCTAAACCCCCACCCCACCCCCCCTCCCCCAAAAAAAAACCTAACCCCCCCCCCCAAAAAAAAAAAAAAACCTAAACCCCCCTCCCCCACCCCCCAAAAACCTACCCCCCCCCCCCCCCCCAAGCTAAAATGCTAAAAACTAAACCACCAAAAAATATAAAAAAAAATTATTTTTTATGTTAAAATCGCTACTTTTAGTATTTTTTTCTACTAAAAGTAGCGATTTTAATATAAAAATATTAAAAAAAACAAAATTTGTGTGTTTTTTAGCTATTTTTTGTTGTGTTCACATTGGTTCTCGCGGTTCTCGCAATAAGGGTGGTTCCTAACGGATCTTTGTCCTATATATATATATATATTGTACGTGAGGCAGGCATTATAGATGGCCTCGATATGGGCCATGCGCAGGTAATGTCGTTTAATCATTTAAGTATTGCACGCGAGGAATTGTTGGTAGATCTATCGGGTTGACAACCTCGTTGTGACCGGTCGCCCCGTGTCAAGTCAAACGACGAATTGATATTTTGTTCATAGTCTAGCATTGATTATACCTTCATTGTTAATATATAGTTCGTAATGTCTTGCTAAGTTACGAGTCCGAACATTTGATTCGATCAATTTAATATGTAAACTCGGGAAGATGTCTATGGTCGGAAGGTTCTACGGAAATGCTTGCGACGGCTGACCCTTGAGTTTTTACAAGGAAATAAATTAACTTTCTTAAAACTTATATGGATGTTTTTATAATAAACACATAATCAAAAAGTTTTTCCTTAGATCAAATTATTTTTAATTTGAATATGTGAACCCACCCTCTTTTGTGTTGACACTTGATTTTAACGTGTTCTTCAGGTACTTGAGTTCGGCTTTGGGAATCATGGCGTATCTTGTGGTTGTTGATGCATGTTTGGTTTGACAATGTGTTGGACAAACTTTTAAAACTGTTTGGGATAAATGTAATAAGATCTATAAGGATCAAGACAACTTAACTATGGTGTGGTTGTGATAAACTTTAAGACTTATGTATTAAAATCTATGTTTTAATTAAGTTAAAATGTCCAACAATTTGATGCATCGTTCAGCAAGATATTAATGGGCACCAACTTCTGTCACCACTATGTTTTATATTTGGCTGAGACGTTTTTGGGGTGTGACACGTGAGGTAAAACGACCATCGCGGTCAGAGATGATATCACGAGGCGTCCCGTGTCGACAAATGACTTCGTCGGTATAGATTCGTGATAATCGTTCAACCTTAAAGTCTTCTCGTATAGGAATGTAGTGAGCAGATTTCGTAAGATGATCAATGATAACCCAAATGCTATCGTGACCAGAAGGCGTCCGAGGGAGTTTTGTAATAAAATCCATGGCAATACTTTCCCATTTCCACATCGGGATTTCGGGTTGTTCGAGTAAACCAGAGGGTTGTTGATGTTCGGCCTTAACCTTCGAGCAGGTTAGGCATTTCGAAACGTATAGGGCGATATCCTTTTTCATGCCCGGCCACCAATACCTAGAACAGAGGTCTTGGTATATCTTGTTAGGACCGGGGTGAATGGAGTATCGAGATTTGTGAGCTTCAATCATCAATATCTCCCGGAGGTTATTGCGACTAGGGATCCAAATTCGGTCGAGATAGTGAAAGATACCATTCGATTTGTTAATTAATTGGGTTTCAGCACCACACTTCATTTCCTCTTTCAAGGTATTCTCAATGAAGCATGCGTGCTGCGCGTCACGAATCAGGGCTTCGAGGTTGTTCTGGGCCTGAGCATTACGAATACTATGCAGATAGCTTCGTCGACCGAGAGCATCGGCTACGACGTTTGCCTTGTCAGGATGGTAGCGTATTTCACAATCATAGTCGTTGAGAAGTTCAACGCATTTGCGTTGGCTCATATTCAGTTCTTTTTTATTCAAGATATGTTGTAAGCTCTTATGGTCGGTGAAGACCGTACACTTCGTACCATAAAGGTAGTGTCGCCATATCTTTAACGCAAAAACAACTGCACCGAGCTTAAGATCGTCGGTAGTATAGTTCTTCTCATAGACCTTAAGTTGTCGAGACGCATACGCGATAACCTTGTCCCGTTGCATAAGGACACAACCGAGACCTAGGTTAGAGGCATCGCAATAAACAACGAGATCGTCGTTTTCGTCGGGAAGTGCGAGGATGGGAGCGTTGCAAAACATACGTTTGAGAGTTTGAAAGGCGTCCTCTTATTCAGAACCCCAAACAAAAGGTTTGTCCTTATGAGTTAAAGTGGTAAGAGGTACAACGATTTTAGAAAAGTCGGTGATGAATCGACGGTAATAACCCGTCAATCTGAGAAATGAACGGATTTCAGATGGAGTCTTCGGCGTAATCTAACTCTTTACCGCTTCTATCTTTGCGAGGTCGACGTGAATTCCTTGACTGTTAACGATGTGACCGAGGAATTGAACTTCCTCGAGCCAAAATTCACACTTGGAGAACTTGGCGTAGAGGCAATTTCCTTGAAGAAGTTCGAGAACTAAACGAAGGTGTCGCGCGTGTTCGGCTCTCGACCTCAAGTAGACAAGAATATCATCGATAAACACAATGACGAAACGATCTAAAAAGGATTTGCACACACGGTTCATCAAGTCCATGAAGACCGATGGAGCATTCGTGAGACCGAAAGGCATGACCACGAATTCATAATGGCCATAACGAGTACCGAATGCGGTTTTTGGGATGTCTTGCTCTTGTACACGCAACTGGTGATAGCTAGAACGTAAATCAATCTTCGAGAAACACGTAGCACCTTGGAGTTGATTAAATAAATCGTCAATTCGGGGTAGCGGGTAGCGGTTCTTGATAGTAAGCTTGTTAAGTTCCCTGTAATCGATGCACATTCGGAACAATCCGTCCTTCTTTTTCACAAAAAGAACGGGTGCACCCCATGGCGATGTGCTCAGGCGTATAAAGCCTTTATCAAGCAATTCTTGAAGTTGGCTAGATAGCTCGCGCATTTTGGATGGTGCAAGGCGATAGGGAGCTTTTGCAACAGGTGTAGCACCAAGAATAAGGTCAATACGAAAATCAATATCGCGAGTAGGGGGTAAACCAGGAAAATCGTTGGGAAAAACTTTAGGAAAATCACATACAATTAGAACGTCTTTCACTGTCTTCTTCTCGTTCACGGATACTACGTTATGGGCTAGAATAGCGATGTACTCCTTGCGTAAGTCCTGACTCACTTGGATACACGACATAAGCTTCAACTCTTTCGAGAGTACTTCACCGTAAACACGTAATTGATCACCATTTAGAAGAGAGAAACAAATCATCTTATCGAAACAAACAATTTTGGCACGATTCTCATGAAGAAAATCCATGCCTACTATGATGTCAAAGCTACCTAGTTGCATAGGTATGAGATTGATCAGAAAAACATGATTGTTGAGTTCAAGAGTACAATCAAGTAGAACGGAATTAACGGTAACGGTTCTTCTGGTGGCAACTTCTACATCGAATGTCTTTGGGAGTTTAGCGCATTCACATTTTAGAAGCTTTTTGAATTCAAACGATACAAAATAGTTATCGGCTCTAGTATCAATAAGCATGAAGCATAAATACCGTTGACAAGGACCGTACCATTAACAACACTGTTGTCATTCTGAGCCTGGCGGAGGTTGATGTTGAAAGTTCTCCTGCGTGCGGCTTGTGGTTGTTGTTGTTGTTGTTGTTGTTGTTGTTGCTGCTGCTGCTGTTGTTGCTCTGGTTGCTGTTGCTGCTGTTGCAGTGGCTCTTGTTTCACAACACGTGATGGGCAAACATTGCTAAAGTGGCTGGGATCGCCACAAGTATAGCAAGCACGTGCATGAGCAACTAGTGCTGGAAGTGCTGGTTTGACCTGAGGAGTGCGAGGTTGAGTTGGCAGTGTTGGGAGAGCTTGAGGAGCTGGCTGACGAGGGCCTGTGCGGCAGTTGGCCGTGAAGTGTCCATAGATGTTGCAGTTGACACAGAAACGACAGTTTGCCTCCACTGGATGATGATAGGTGCAGGTAAGGCACAGTGGGTAGTTTCCAGTATATGCAAGCTTAGCGGGCGGTGCGTTTGGAGTAGCAATCTGGCCAAGCTGGGTGTTGAGCGGTGCTGTGATAGTCGCACAATTCTTGCTGGAGTTCCTTCACTTGCGACTCTGCCGATTAGGCTTGGGGGCTAGAGATGGTGCATCGTCAGGGATTGGTGTTGAAGTAGCTCGGTTGAGACTCTTGGTCGAGACCTTGAAAGTTCCAGCCAAGACTCGCTTATCATTGATTTCTGCGGCGAGCTGATAAGTTTCCTCAATTGTTACTGGTTTCGCTGCTTGAACAAAGTCAGCGACATAGTCCGGGAGAGCACAGATGTATTTCTTGATGGCTTTCTAAGTAGTGTCCACTTGACTTGGACAAATGATGCTCAACTGCTTGAATTGGGCGGTGAGACCAGCGTTATCACCACCAACTTGCTTGATGTTCCAGAACTCGTTTTCCAGCTTCTGGAATTCATGGGGAGGGCAAACTTCCTTCATCATGAGCTCTTGTAGCTCCTCCCATGCGAGACCATATGCTGCATCGGTCCACCAATCAAGTGCCCTTGACTGAAAGATACCAGTGGCGTTGACAGTGCGGAGATTCTCGCGACATCCACTTTGTCAGAAAGTAACTTCGATCGAGTTAAATCATTGAAACATCTTACTAGGTCCATCTTCACCAGTAAAGGTCAGAGAACCACAGGCTTTAAACTGCTTGAAGCTGAACAGAGTTTTCGGAGCGTCATTTTTTGAATCAACTGAAAAGTTGCTACCAATAGCTTGAATCTCACTGACAATTTGAGGGATCACCTAGGCCATTTCCTTGGCCATGAGAGAGGCGATGCGTTTGTCAGCATTGTTTCGCTGGGCAGTTCGGCGGGTGTGAGATCCTATTGACGCCATTTGCAAGTGTGAGTTCCTCTGCTGATGGCACTTGAGGATTTTAGACGAGATTCGATTATACTGGGTTTTGGTTAAAAGTTTTGCATTTTATACGGCCCATTTTATTATTATTATTATTATTATTATTATTATTATTCACATGAGGTACAAAATCACATAATCACGTATGCACATAATCACATAGGCACATAATCACATAGGCACATAATCACGTATCTGCACGTATACACATAAGCACGTATTAGCACATACTTCACATAAACGCATCTTGGGATCTCACAAATTGCATAAAGTAAATAAGACTGCTTAGTTTGTTTGCGATTAGTTAGCGTTTAGTTAGCGTTTTAGATTGCGAGAGCTATGCGAGTTGTGCAAAAACATGCACTTTTTTTGCAAAGCGGGGAGCGAGGAAACAAAAACATAAAGCGTAAAGATCGAATTCACAATTCTTAAAACACATAGACACAATAAATTCGATGATGCGTAAAAGCGACAATTCTAGGCTTAAAATAAATAGAGTGTCCTGGGTGTTGAGATATCGATTACCCAAAGTGATTCAACTATTCCCAACAAGTTCGAGCACACGCTTTAGGCTAATAGACTCATGCTCTCACCATAATATGGCTAACGATAATTTTCCTTCCAGTTACTACATGCCCCGAGTCATTGGAACAGATGAGACTTTGGTGAGATCTTTTAAAATCCGTTTAGGAAGTGGGACAAGTCATTAAGATGCGGCTTTCACCCCTAACTTAACAACTTCGCTCCCAACTGTGGTAAGAACAACCACGAGATAGAAATGGAGATTTCCGTCGAGATATGGATATCACTCCTAACTCAACGAAAGTTTCTCGTGCTAAGAGTAATGCGCGGAGTGAGTGATTTTATCACGAGTTCTTGGTTTTCACACCTGGTCTCGAAGCAATCACTCGTTTGTGTTATACGAGGGTTTTCAAACCTTCAAACGTGTATATTGTGTTAGCCTTAGGAAAGGCATGTATATCGTGTTAGCCTTAGGAATGGCATTTCAAGTTTCACAACCCAGTCAGTTCGTACAAACTGACCAACTCCCTTCGTACGAAGCAGCAAGCTAGTTCGTACGAAGGTGCAGCAGGTAGGTTCGTACGAACCGAGCAGGTTCGCATAGGAAGGTCTGTTTTGGTACTAGGACTATAGACTAGGTCGAATCATGCAATTCTACCTAATTCCCTATATTTATGGCTCTGATACCAACCTGTCACACCCCAACCGATGGCGGAATCATCGGGGTGTGAGCATGATGCGAATAGGTTGCTTGAGAGAATCCATAACGACTAATTGTGACAATATTTAATAAGGTTAGATTTCCCATACAATCAAACAAACATTTCACAAAAAAACCGTAACGAAAGTCAATAGTTCCTCAAGCAATAAAACAAGACATAACAAAACTTGCAACAAAATTTAGGCGTGTCTCTAGAAACCCTAGACCATTTTCCAGCAGTAAATCCATCAACCTATCACATACGTTAAAATAAAAGTCAATACAATAATGTAAAGGTGAGTACACAACGTTAAAATAAAAGTCAATACAATAATGTAAATGTGAGTACACAAGTTTGCATAAGTATAGTAATAAAGCGTTCACGAATAACCAACATGTAACACGTAGAGAGGCGAATCAAGTAAGTTATCGATAATGATACAAGCTAACCAACATGACTGCGAGTATGTGTGATACGTGTCCACCATAGTGACCACGCATGTAAATGTGAGAGCCTTAATAACCCCTGAATAAACAGGTGATGAGTCCAAACTATAGTACTATCATCACTAAGGGTGGTAGGGCGAGTCATCAATGTGTAAACATAGCAAACAAACATTCAACAATTCACGTATAACATGCGAGAGCGGTTAGCGTTTAAAAGATTTAAACGTTGTGTGTGTCGTATTTTGATAGAGAACATATGTAACACCCGAAAGTGCGTTAAGCGAAAAAGGGTCGAGTATACTCATATTGCGTGTTTAACACTTAAACACGGTCTGGAAAGGAGTGGAGGGAGTGCAGGATCAGCCTGCGTACGAGAACAGAAGTGCATAAGTCTTCCAAAGTGCTGAAACGGTCAAGTTTGAGTGTCGAGTGGGAAAACAGAACCTTTGTACGAAAGGCCGCTTTGTACGACGGCGGTGCCTTAGTGCACGTTGCTTGTTTCCGTGTCCAAAATCGAGTGTGCTTCGCGTCGTTCTTTGGGAAATCAAGTGTCCGTCCCTCCAACCTTAAGCTATTGATTAAACTTAGAGCCGGAGAGGTCTTTTGAGTGGTTCAGTCACATGTGGGAACATGGGCTGGGTTGTACAAAGGGTGCCTTCGTATGATGGCAGTGCGTTCGTACGAAGCCGGGCCTTCGTACAAGCCAGTCCTGTTCGTACCGGTGGCTGTTTCTGCATCTTTATGCGTTCGGAATTGTGTTTTCGCCTATTTCGAGTCCTTTTCATGACGGCTTCGACACCGCTTCATACCACTATCCAGTGAACGAAATATATGTCGGTTTTGGTCCGTTTGAGTGTAAAAATCGAGTATAAAGTAGTTTTTCCTTGGATTAAACACTTGGTGAGTGCGAAATCATTAGATCTCTATCTTGGGAAGCCAAGCTAAGCCCAATACACTCGTTTAAGTGTAAATCCGTGGTAAAATCATAAGTTTTGATGAAAAAGATGAAGGTTTTCATGAAATAGAGAAGTCGAGATGAAATCGGAGATAAACTCATGGAAAATTGATGTGGAAATCATTGTGTTTTGTGTAAAAATAGTGGATCTAACCTAGGAAACAGAGAGGAGACAAGTGGGGAGTGTTCTTGAGTGAAAGGCAGCAAGTTGCAAATGAAAGGGGTGAGCTAGGTATTTATAGAGGGAGGCAGCAATCTCTGTACGAAGCTGGTGCCTTCGTACGAAGGCAGTGCCTTCGTACGAAGGTGGTGTCTTCGTACGAAGCCTCCTGTTTGGTGCGAGTGGTTACGTTAATTAGTTCGATTACTTAAAGTATTTTAGCAAGGCATTAAGTGTTGCGTTGTGTTGCGTTTTAGCGTGAATAACCGACTTGCGCGAGTGAGCAATTGAGCGTTTAAGCGAGTACCAGACACATATAACATATTTAACATCTAAACACACAAATAACACGAATAATATAAAAAAATCCGCGTTTTGAGTTTGCGTTGAGTTCGCGTTGCGATGAGCGTTTAAGTAATAAGCGTTTAAACGCGATAAATAAGCTATATAAAATGCGTTTAAAAATGTAGTTAACCCGTGGTAATCATCGAATCTCAGAGTACAAGCGCTTACGAAAGAAACAGCGATAAAAGTAGGAACAATCGAAAGTCGGGTTGTTACAATGATCATCATAGATCACATGCTTAATCAACCTACTTTAACCAAATCAACATGATCATACTAACTAGTTAACACTAATACACATAATCATCACATAATACTTCATATTTAGTAGGTCATTCAGATGTGATTAGGGTTTTAAGTTTGATTTTTCTTAATCTTCAAGATGATCAACAAGTACTTTTATAATCTATACATAATAATAAGCTTAAAAATGGTAAATGATGGGCTTACAACTTTGCACAAGCTTATAAGATGATTAAGAAGAAGATTAAGCTCCAAACAATCCCCCTAATGATGCTCCATGCTTTCTCCTTGCTTAGATGATCGTGAAAAGGCTTGATTTAGGCTAAATTATGGTGTTTATGGGTGGATTATGGTGGTGTTAAAGGGGTGTTCTTTGAGCCGTGTATAGAGAGAGAGACTAGAGGATTTTTTGTTACAACTTTTGAGTGATGGAATGATAGAAAATTGAAGGTGAAATGGAGGTGGTATGGTTATAACATATGATCTTTCAAAGTCTTCAAACAAAATCTTCCAAGCCATACTTATTTATCAAAATTTTCAAGTTGATGATGTGGGCCCCTCTTGACTGAAAAGGGGGGGGGGGGGGTGTTAGGATTGTTTTTTTTTTATAAAAGTTACTTATATAAAACTTGTAAATTACATAGATATTTTAGGGGTTTATGGAAATTCTTATGTCATTAGTGTTATGACAATGTTCGTGACGCCAAACGATGGTTAACTAGTTCACTAGTTTATTAATTTAGGTGTCAGAGTGGTAAAAATATCACTTACTAGTTCGTTGATGCGAAATCGGCGAAGTTGTGAATGTACCGTCGTAGTATCGGAAGCTCTTGTTTCGGATATCCCATTGATATCCCCAAGCTTATTTAGGGTGTCAAATATTATTTACAAGTCCTACGGACATTAAAATGTAAAATTTTAGTGTTGCGGGCATTATATTTTGTTACAGTTTAGCGCGGAACGGAAAAATCGTGATTATGTGCGTTACCGAAAATTTAAAGCATTTTTAGTATTTGGTGTCCCTGATTAGGGATTTTTATTTGTATTTCAACTAATAAGGGTGTTCATGCCATTCGTCGCTCGTTCGGACAGTTTTCGGAACTTGCTTGCATGAATAGCGTGTTCCGATGAATAGTGTTTTCCGCATTTTGCCAACATATTTGGACCTAGTTTGCAGTTTTCTCGTGACGCGGCGATTGTATTGATACTATTTGACATATTTAACCATCTCCTATGATTGCTAGACTTTACACGACCTAATCATGCAATAATTAAATCGTAACAAGTGAAATTAAATGTTTAATTAAGTGGTTAAGTTGTACGGAATTATCATTATTTTTGCCGGTTGTCACAGGGTCCTTAATGGCGTGTTTTGTTACTTTTTAGTGCCATGATTTCTTTCTCTTTGAATATGTTATGTGGTCCAGTTTTTGGTGGTTTGATGCTAATTCTGATTATTTAGTTCTAGGACGTAAAGCTTTTTGAAACAAGAATCTATGTGTGGCATAGTAACTTTTCATATTTAAATGAAGAAAGAGAACAGAGTAAATAGGATAGAGAGAAGGTTGTGGCTAACTTAACAACTTCAATACAGAGGATTAATACAAACGCTTAGGAGGAAGTGAAACAACTTTCAGGTTCTTCTCTCAGATTTTAGCCAACTTATTTTCCCTGATTCTCTTTGTAGTTTGTACAAGGTAGCTCTTAAATTTGAGGCAAAGGCTGCGGTTATGGTCTTCCATAGTCAAAGGTTGTGGCTAACTTAACAACTTCAATACAGAGGATTAATACAAACGCTTAGGAGGAAGTGAAACAACTTTCAGGTTCTTCTCTCAGATTTTAGCCAACTTATTTTCCCTGATTCTCTTTGTAGTTTGTACAAGGTAGCTCTTAAATTTGAGGCAAAGGCTGCGGTTATGGTCTTCCATAGTCCATACGAATGGCAAGTTTACAGTATGTTTTTGTGGGTTGAGTTATAATACAAAAGATTTAAAAATAAGAAGGGTAAGAAGGCACCAGAGAGTGACAAGTGTCCTATGAGTAATTAAATGAAAATGGTAATTTTGTCTACAAGAGGAAAGAGAATATGCACATGCAAGTCACATGCTATTTCCCCCCTAACTTTTAAACGTCCGTAACTTTTTTATACATCATTTGTTTTAAAAAAAATATATACCATAAGATCGAGCGTTTTTTTATCTTTAATATGAGTACCATATTGTTATATTTTTCAAAAAAAATTCAAAAACCCAGTTGCATATTACACAATGGACGTGATGTAAAACACAATGTAAATTAGATTAAAAGCACAATCAATGACAACAGATAAAGACACAATGGACAACATACTAAAACACAATGAACATAACGTATAACACAATGACGATAACATATAACACAATAAGAATCAGACTAAATAAAAACACAATTGATGACAACAGATAAAAGACACAATTAATGACAGCAAATAAAAGACACAATGGAGAGCAGATGAAGACACAATGAAAAACAAACTAAAAACACAATACTTAACAAACTAAAATACAATGAACAAGATAATAAAAAAAATTGAACAAATTATTAAACCACAATGGACAACATATTAAAACACAATGAATAACATATTACACAATTGACATGATGTAAAACACAATGTAAATTAGATTAAAAACACAATCAATGACAACAGATAAAGACACAATGGACAACATACTAAAACACAATGAACATAACGTATAACACAATAAGAATCAGACTAAATAAAAACACAATTGATGACAACAGATAAAAGACACAATTAATGACAGCAAATAAAAGACACAATGGAGAGCAGATGAAGACACAATGAAAAACAAACTAAAAACACAATACATAACAAACTAAAACACAATGAACAAGATAATAGAAAAATTGAACAAATTATTAAACCACAATGGACAACATATTAAAACACAATAAATAACATATTACACAATGGACATGATGTAAAACACAATGTAAATTAGAATAAAAACACAATCAATGACAACAGATAAAGACAACAGATAAAGACACAATGAACAACATACTAAAACACAATGATCATAACGTATAACACAATGACGATAACATATAACACAATAAGAATCAGACTAAATAAAAACACAATTGATGACAACAGATAAAAGACACAATTAATGACAGTAGATAAAAGACACAATGGAGAGCAGATGAAGACACAATGAAAAACAAACTAAAAACACAATACATAACAAA
Organism: Helianthus tuberosus; assembly: GCA_030545235.1. Lineage (NCBI taxonomy): Eukaryota > Viridiplantae > Streptophyta > Magnoliopsida > Asterales > Asteraceae > Helianthus > Helianthus tuberosus. Next base: position 64,153,010 of record CM060397.1, on the reverse strand, counting down.
CTAAAACACAATGAACAAGATAATAAAAAATTGAACAGATTATTAAAACACAATGGACAATATATTAAAACACAATGAATAACATATTAAACACAATGACCTGAACTAATAACACAATTTATAGAAAACCCAGATATAACAAAATCTTCATTGTGTCATATATTGTGTTATAGGTTTTTATAAAAACGCAATGGATAAAACTCAAATTAACATTGTGTTATAGGTTTTGATAATAACACAATGTATAGAAACTCTACTGACCAAAACCCAGTTAAAAGACACAATGACCTGAACCTTTAACACAATGCCAAAAAACCCAGTAAAAATGAAAATTTTTATCTTATTTTTATATGATAATATGGTACTCATATTAAAGATAAAAAAACGCTCGTTATTATGGTGAAATTTTTTTTGAAAAAAAATGTCGTATGAAAAAGTTATGGACGTTTTAAATCGATGGGGGAATTGGCATGTGCCTTGCATGTGGAGAGAGAAAATCCATAAATATAGGATTCCTTTTATGCCCTTCTATTATCTTCTTTTCCCTACAACCAATCTCAACCCTTCAAATCTAAGATCAATGGACTAGAATCCTTCTTACACTTCTTATTTACTTTATCCTTTGTATTTGATCCTAGCCCATGTTTTTGTTTTTTATCTCTCACGGTCATGTTAAATGTAGTTTTTATTTGAAATTAGAAGTAACATTGATGTTCCTTTTGGTGAAACAACACACTAGGTGGCAGTCATGTGGTGCCTAACGTACACTAATAAGGAAAACAAGGAAAATACTATGTAATGGCATGGTAGTAACTTTCTTTTTCATCTGTATGAAAAGCGATACAATATCATAACAATATGTTGTCTTTATGTCTCTCACTCTTACAGGTCGCGGACACGCTAGGACCTACCTTATGGGATGTATGGAATTCTTTTGGGCAATTGTGAGCCCTTAAGGTTGAAACGTTAAAATCTATCTCCCGCTCTCTCTCTCTCTCTCTCTCTCTCTTTTGTTAGTTGGTTTTAGTCCTTGTTCCTCTATTTTGCTTTGACCTGGATATTTTGTTTGTCACCTCACAAAATTATGCATATTAGAATGTCAAATTAACTTTAATCTACCCATTCTACTCTGCAAGATCTTTTTTTTTCTTCGCATACCCCACCGGTGTACCCCCTTACTATCCTTTGTAACCAACGTCTGACTATACGTTACTATTTTATGAACGATCCGGTATGTGTTGGTGGTTCGATGAATGTGCTGCTCAACGGCGGTGACCTCGAAACCTAATGGTGTTATGAATGACTTTCTGTCGTCTTTGTTAGGACAGTGGCAGAACAGTTTATGTAAACTGGATCTTTCACTGATTAAGGCATTTAAAAAGACTGCAACGATGTCAGATAGGTGAGATTGTGGTTGGAATATGTTTTTGTTTGATTTAGGGTTTTGTTTAGGCTGCTATATAGTCGGAATTAGGGGATTTGGAAGTTGATGATATGTTAAGATAGGATTGGGATCTGGATATGTTTGTTTGGTATATTAAAGTTTAGATTTGATGCATAACTGTTGTTTTTTAATCTATAATAAAAGGATGTTATGACTATGATTGGTGAAAATTGATGGTAATTTCATTGATCTGATATGAAGTTTCAATGGTATAATAATGTGATGAGAGTTACTCAAGCTTCTAACATTACATTGATGCATGCGTTTTAGGTGGGCCTTACTATGAAGGTTAGCACTATTTAATTGGAGCAGGATCATCTTTTATAGCTTCATGACTCATGTTATCAGGTTATTTGCTAAAATTGTTCATCAGCCCATTCAACTCAAATGGTCCCTTAGAAATGTTGTTTTTGATACAAGTGGATCCTAAATTGGAACAATAGCAAAGATCTCATCATTTCTTTGTAATCCTTTAATAATATGAGTGTTCTGCTACTCTATAATAAGTGGGAGTGAGGTTAGCAAAAGATGATGGTGATGGCGATGGTCACTCGCGGACACATTGATATATAAATTATTATTTTACAGTAATATTTTTTATTGTTTTATGAAGTTTTAAATTTACATTCTAATATTATTAACATTTTCATTTTATCATGTAAGGTGAGGATTAAATAGTAAATTTATTTTGCCTAGAAATGAAAGGAAGCAATAGGATTATGACATGTGGCAAAATTTAAAATAAAGAGAAAGGGTATTTTAGTCAATCGTATCCTTTTCTTCTTCATTCTTCTCCCCAGTAACTTCAAAAAACACCATTTTCAAAACTCACCATCTTCAACATTTTCTTCACTTACTATCTCAATAATCACTACATTATAGTGCGATTTTCGTCAACAATCAATGATTCAAACACCCGATCAACGTGTTTCTTCAGCTTTTTTTTGAAGAAAACCCAGTTTAATTTCATACAAAACCTCGTTTTTTCCTGTGATTTTGAAGATAATCACTCGATCCGTTCTATTCGATCGCTGATAAGTGTTTCAATCATTCAAATTTCATTAATCGTTGAAAAAATCGGCTTCGATCCATGTAAGAAATTTTTTAATTTCATTTTTACGATCTGGGTTTTTGATTTAGTCATTGCGTTTTACGATCTTGACGGGGGTCCGGGGGTAGCGCCCCTGGTAGCAGGGTCCAAGGTGCGGCAGCCCCTGGCGGGGTCCAAGGGGCAGAGCCCCTGCCTGGGGTTGAGCTTTAATAAAAATGCATCAGAAAATTTATTTTTTGTAAATTGCCTCTGGAAACTGCATTCGTAGATAGTTTTTTATCTCCTACTTCCTGGTTCAGACAATTCACAGACAAAACTATTGTCTTGGTTCAATGCATTTTAGAGAAAACACTTTCTTTGGTGTTTTTATGCCATTGCGTTTTAGAACTAAGACATTTTTATGTGTTTTCTGGCTATTGCGTTTTAGAAAAACACATTTTTGAAGTGTTTTTAGTTATTGCGTTTTAGGTAAAACAAATATTTAGGTGTTTTCAGTCCATTGCGTTCTAGAGAGAAGACTTTCTTTTGTTTTTTTAGCCCATTGCGTTTTAGAAAGGAGACATTTTTAAGTGTTTCTGGCCATTTCGTTTTTATAAATAAGACATTTCTTTGGGTTTTTTGTGCATTGCGTTTTAGGTAAAACACATTTTTATGTGTTTTCAGTCCATTACGTTTTAGAAAACAGACATTTTAAGTGTTTTCTGGCGATTGCGTCTTAGAAATAACACATTTGTTTGTGTTTTTTGTGCATTGCGTTTTAGGTAAAACACATTTTTATGTATTTTCAGTCCATTGCGTTTTTGAAAGTACACTTTCTTTTGTGTTTTTAGGCTATTGCGTTTTAGAAATAAGACATTTCTTTGTGTTTTCCGACTATTGCGTTTTACAAATAAGACATTTCTTTGTGTTTTTGGTGCATTGCGTTTTAGAAAAACGTCATTTTTTATGTTTTTTTTCCATTGCGTTTTATGCAACTGGGATTTTTCCATTGCGTTTTACGCAACTGGGTTTTCGAATTTTTTTTTCGAAAATATAGCAACAGTATACTCGTTTTAAAGATAAAAAAACGTTCATTTTTTTGTGCAATTTTTATAAAAAATAATGTGGTATGAAAGAGTTATTAACGTTAAAAAAATGTGGGGGAATTGGAGGAGAGAGAAACTATTGACTTGTATTGACTAGAATGCCCCTAGACAAACCCACGCGCCTCCTTTTTCTCCTTCAATTTCACTCATTTAATCTTAGCTTTTGATTAAATAAATGAATGGTCAAGATTACTTTCTAAGCTTTCTACCCAAATAAACTTTCTATTATATCTTAACCCTTATTATGTATTGTCTCCCTAAACACATCATGTGATTAAGTTTATGGAAAGTTCATAAGTCTTCTTATAGCGAAGACATTAATATTTGTATGATTTTAATTATGTATTAAACATAATTAATAATTATATAAGTAACTTTCTCGAGCTCGGGAAGCAATCTCGGGTTATAATCTAGTATATTATATATACACAACCCATAACCAACACATCTTCAAATGGCAATTATCGAATGTATATAACATGAAAAAAAGGAACATATATACATATATATACATGAAAGATCTATAGATTTCGAAATAAATGAATGTTTGGAAAGAGAGATTTCGTTTTTCGAATTGTTAATAAAATATTCTAATTATTGCAATCGGATAAGTAATCGTAATTAATTCGATGAAACCAGTCCAAAATTTTAAAATCTACTTCCAAAGCTGAATTATAAAAGGAGATATTAATAAAACTAGTGCTATAAAATCCGCGCGTTGCGCCGTGGGCGGGTATTAGTTCGTTTAACTTCGGTACTGACACTTGTTATAGCAACCAATAGAGAAAAAAACTAAAAAAAAATCATGATATGACTAAAAATATACGAACACAACGGGAATTTGATAGGTATTGCTTTGTTTTGTTACGTCACCTAAACTCGTTACAACAACCCGTAAAGAAAAAATCTTGATATGACCAAAAAAAACCGACATGTGATTTACATGGATAAAAAACAAACGTAAGTTATATAAGATATATAAAAAACCAAATAATACATATAAAAAACCACTAAACAACAGATAAAAAAAAAACCTTTAAAACAAATAGTTATTGCTCATTTAGTTTTACTGTTCATTTACTTGTTTCTATTAATAGTATACAATATACAATTGTATACAATTGGAGTCAAAAGATAATATTAATAAGTAATCGACAAAAAAGCTAGGAGATAATTCAGGAGGTTTAGATTAATGGGATAAGTTCTAGTGGCTGAATTTACATTAATACCCTTAATATATCATTCTTTAATAAAATAAATAAAAAAAATAAAATTAAATAAGTGATTGTAAAGAGTTCTGTAAATTCTGTAAATATTTTGGGTTCAGAAATGATGCTTACCTTATATATATATATATATATATATATATATATATATATATATATATATATATATATATATGGAGGAGCTCATGCGAGAACCACCCTTATTGTGAGAACCGCGAGAACCAATGTGAACACAACCTAAAATAGCTAAAAAAACCTAAAAAAAACCCTAACCCCCACCCCCCCCCCCCAAACCTAAACCCCCCCCCCCCCCACCCCCCTCCCCCCCAAAAAAAAAACCTAAACCCCCCTCCCCCACCCCCCCCCCCCCCAAAGCTAAAAATGCTAAAAACTAAACCCCCAAAAAACCTAAAAAAATCTAAAAATGTTTTTTTTATATATTTTTTATGTTAAAATCGCTACTTTTAGAAGCAAAAAAAATTAAAAAAAAATTTTTTTTTTGCTTCGAAAAGTAGCGATTTTTTTATAAAAAATATTAAAAAAAAAATTTGTGTGATTTTTAGCTATTTTTAGGCATTTTTGGTTGTGTTCACATTGGTTCTCGCGGTTCTCGCAATAAGAGGTGGTTCTCGCATGATCTTCCCATATAGGGAAAAAAACTAAAAAAAAATCATGATATGACTAAAAATATACGAACACAACGGGAATTTGATCGGTATTGCTTTGTTTTGTTACGTCACCTAAACTCGTTACAACAACCCGTAAAGAAAAAATCTTGATATGACCAAAAAAATACCGACATGTGATTTACATGGATCAAAAACAAACGTAAGTTATATAAGATATATAAAAAACCAAATAATACATATAAAAAACCACTAAACAACACATATAAAAAAAACCTTTAAAACAGATAGTTATTGTTCATTTAGTTTTACTGTTCATTTACTTGTTTCTATTAATAGTATACAATATACAATTGTATACAATTGGAGTCAAAAAGATAATATTAATAAGTAATCGACATAAAAGCTAGGAGATAATTCAGGAGGTTTAGATTAATGGGATAAGTTCTAGTGGCTGAATTTACATTAATACCCTTAATATATCATTCTTTAATAAAATAAATAAAAAAATATAATTAAATAAGTGATTGTAAAGAGTTCTGTAAATTCTGTAAATATTTTGGGTTCAGAAATGATGCTTACCTTATATATATATATATAGAGGATCCTGTACAAAGTTCATCTTTTGTAAGAAGTGTAAGAAATAATTTGGGAATGACAAGTGTCCCTCATCTTAATTAATTCAAAAAGGTATATTAGTAATTGTACATTCTTGTCAATTAATTGATTTCCAATATAACTGGAAAAAAAAACTGGCGATGAGAATATTTAGGGATTGATCGTTTCATCTCCATCTCCGATTCAGATCATCTTCTCCGACCATCTTGTTAACCTTCCGTCATCATCATCACAGTTCACGTCATCTTCTCCGATTTGAACACCTACATCTCCGACCACCGTCACCAATTTCTTTCGTCTCCACAAATCATTCACCGTCATCGTCTTTCATCTTCGTCATCCTCATTTCTGATCGTGACTTGAATCATAGTCATGGTGTTTTAAAACACCACACCATGAACAATGTCTACAGATAAAACACCATGACTTGAATCATAGTCATGGTGTTTTAAAATCTTGGAATGTTTTTGTATTGATAAAACACCACGCCATGAACAATGTCTCCTGATAAAACACCATGACTTGAATCATAGATGTTTAAAACACCACGCCATGAACAATGTCTCCAGATAAAACACCATGACTTGAATCATAGTCATGGTGTTTTAAAATCTGGGAATGTTTTGTATTGATAAAACACTACGCCATGAACAATGTCTCCAAATAAAACACCATGACTTGAATCATAGATGTTTAAAACACCACGCCATGAACAATGCTCCAGATAAAACACCATGACTTGAATCATAGTCAATTTATCCAGTTGTTTTAAAACACCACGCCATGAATCTGATTATAGATCTCTTTATGATAACGTATGAAGAATATGCAACCAAAGACCTCCTACAATTAAGGTGAATCATTAATTCCGATATTTAAGGAAAAAGGAGCGAATTTAGGAGTTTTTGGTTGTGTAGGTTACGGTTACCATATTTCAAATATTTAAAAAGACACTATTGCCCTTCAATTTTACATAAGGTCCCTCTAATTAAAACACAATTTACATTTTTATACCCTATTAATCTCAACCATTAGATCAAATATCCAATGGTTTAAAACACTTTTACCCTTCTTACATTTTAGACACTTTTTACCATATCCCTACCCTATATATATATAGGGAGGAGCTCATGCGAGAACCACCCTTATTGTGAGAACCGCGAGAATCAATGTGAACACAACCTAAAATAGCTAAAAAAACCTAACCCACCCCCCCCCCCCCCCAAAAAAAAAAAACCTAAACCCCCCCCAAGCTAAATGCTAAAAATTAAAACCTCCAAAAAACCTAACCCCCCCCCCCCCACCCCCCAAAAACCTAAACCCCACCCCCAAGCTAAAAATGCTAAAAACGCTAAAAACGAAACCCTCAAAAAACCTAAAAAAATCTAAAAAAAAAAATTTTTAATATTTTTTTTTATTAAAATCGCTACTTTTAGAAGCAAAAAAATTTTTTTTTTTTAAATAAAAAATTTTAAAAAAGAATTTTTTTTTTTTTGCTTCGAAAAGTAGCGATTTTTTTATAAAAAATATTAAAAAAAAATTGTGTGATTTTTAGCTATTTTTAGGCATTTTTGGTTGTGTTCACATTGGTTCTCGCAATAAGAGGTGGTTCTCGCATGATCTTCTTATATAGGGAGAAGATCATGCGAGAACCACCTCTTATTGCGAGAACCGCGAGAACCAATGTGAACACAACAAAAAATGCCTAAAAATAGCTAAAAATCACACAAATTTTTTTTTTAATATTTTTTTTATAAAAAAATCGCTACTTTTCGAAGCAAAAAAAAAAAATTTAAAATTAAAAAAAAAATTTATTTTAAAAAAAAAAAAAAAAAATTTTGCCCACTAAAAGTAGCGATTTTAGCATAAAAAATATTAAAAAAAATTTTGGGTTATTTTTTATTATTTTTAGATTTTTTTAGGTGTTTTGGGGGTTTAGTTTTTAGCATTTTAGCTTGGGGGTGGGGGCTTTAGGTTTTTGGGGGGGTGGGGGAGGGGGGTTTAGGTTTTGGGCGGGGGGGGGGGGGTTAGGTTTTTTGGGGGTTTTAGTTTTTAGCATTTAGCTTGGGGGGGGGGGGGGGTTAGGTTTTTGGAGGGGGGGGGTGGGGATTATGTTTTTTTAGGTTTTTTTTAGCTATTTTAGGTTGTGTTCACATTGGTTCTCGCGGTTCTCACAATAAGGGTGGTTCTCGCATGAGCCCCTCCCTATATATATATATATATGGCCGCTAAAATGAGAACCACTCCCAGTTGTAAGAACCGCGAGAACCACTTTCTAGCCATTAGATCAAGTAGATGGATGGATGAGATTAAAAGTATTTAAAAATAATATTAGGGATTTTTTGTCTTATTATGTCTTTAGTTTTTTTAATCCAAAAGGGTATTTAAGTAAAACTACTCTATTTTGTCTTTTTGAGTTTATTGTTTTTTCTATTACTTTATTGTATTATTATATTAGATTTTTATTCTTTAAACATAGTTTTTTTATTAAACATTTATAATTTCAGATTTATTTACAGATTTTTACGTTTTACGGTTTTACGCCCGGCCTTTTCACGCCTCGTTTTTTGACGCGCCGTTTATACGTCCGGCTTTTTCATGCGTCGTTTTTTCAACGCGCCATTTTTACGTTAACGTTATTTACGTTTTACGCGCCGGTTTTTTACGTTTTACGCGCCGGTTTTTTACGTTAACGTTTTTTACGTTTTTACGTTTTACGCCCTAGTTTTTTACGTTTTACGCGCCGGTTTTTTACGTAAACGTTTTTTTGCGTTTTACGCGCCGGTTTTTTACGTTAACATTTTTTTACGTTTTACCTGTCGGTTTTTACGTTTAACGTAAAACTTTATACGTTTTACTAAAAAAAGTTTACGTTTCACGTTTTACCTAAAACTTTTTACGTTTTACGAAAAACTTTTTACGTTTTACGTAAAAAATTTTACGTTTTACGTTAAAAGGTTTACGGTTTAACTTTTTTTTTACAAAAACTTTTTTACACAAAAACGAACGCACCCAGAAAATCGTTAGTCGTTAGGTCTCAGATAGTTTACTATCATCATCGACGCCTCAAAAAAAATATAAAAACCCAACAAACAAAAATCAAAAAGAACGAGTGGATTCTGGAAAAAAAAAACGAAGTTTTGGCTCAGATTTTCCGATAATCAGAGGCTGCAAAAGTGGGGTTGCGGGTTAAAAAACCTACCCTCCACCATCCTTGCCGCGCCATCGTCCGTTTTTTTTTTTTTGCATCATCACCGCCGATTCACAAAGGCACCAGATTCAACCGATTCAAAACAATCAAAAGGAACATGGACATCATTCAAACCCAGAAGGAACATGAACATCATTCAAACCCATATTCAACAGAATCAAAAAGGTCCCAAAAACAGAACATCATTCAAACCCAGATTCAACATGAACATCATTCAAACCCAGATTCAGCATGAACATCATTCAAACCCAGATTCAACATGAACATCATTCAAAAACAGAACATCATTCAAACCCATATTCAACAGAATCAAAAAGGTCCCAAAAACATCATTCAAACCCAGATTCAAGATGAACATCATTCAAACCCAGATTCACCCATCGTTCACCCGCCCACCAACAACCACAAGATCAGAATCAAAGAATCCCAAACCAACATAATCAGAATCAAAGAAACCCCAAACCCAATCAACCCCCAACAACACAAGAAAGTTTAACCCAGTAGCCACCACCCCCAAAAAAAACTCTTCCTTCACCCCCCAAAACCGGCACCACCTCTAGCCATCACTCAATCACCGGCACCACCTCTAGCCACCACTCAAACTCCGGCACCACCGACGTCGATGGCACCACCGGCACCACCATCATCGTCGGCACCACCGACATCATCATCGCCATTAATCTCTCAGATGAAGAACAAGGCTAATGTGTGGGTTTCCACATCATCATCGCCATTAATCTCTCAGATGAAGAACAACCAGAAGAACTGGTCTTTGAAAACAAGAAAAAAAAACACACATAAACTATCTGGCTGGCGTCGGCTGGTACAACCACCGGGAACGAAACCCTATCCGACGCCGGAACCGGCGATGGCGTTGGTTGGTACAGTGGCAGTGGCAGAGGAGACGGTGGTCCGGAGAGTGATAACCGGTGGCGGAGGGCGGAGGAGACAGGAGTGTATCTCTGGTGATGGATTTCATGTTTTGAGAGAGAGAAAGGAAGGATTAAAAATAGAGAGAGAGAAGACATATAATCTGAGAGAAGAGAAAGGAAGGATTTAAAATAGAGAGAGGAGATAGATGATCTGATCACATTAATGAAGAGAGAGATGGTAGGATATGACATTTAGGGTAAATGACCAATATACCCCTTTTGTTGGCTGAATATGATTGGTGGAGAGTAGTTCTTGCGGTTCTTACAACTGGGAGTGGTTCTTATTTTAGCGGCCCCACATATATATATACATATATATATATATATGGTGGGGTTCGGCTACAAAGTCAATTTTTCCTATAAAGTGTACAAAGTCATAAAAAACCACAATTTCAGCCATAAAACACACTCAAAACCCACAAATAATAGAGTAAAGTTCACTAAAACACAATATCCAAACCCTCACAGTCCATAAAAACTTCAAATACACCATCGTAAATCTATGAATATAAAACACAACATGATAATCAACATAAAACACACTACTGTTAGTCATTCGATAAATCAAAGCCTTATTTTCCGAAACACAACACAAAACCCACAAATATTGCATTTTAGTAATCTTTACTTTGTTATCTGTGGGTTTTGAGTGTGTTTTATGGTTGACATTATGGTGTATTATAACTTTTTACACTTTGTAGGAAAAATGAACTTTGTAGCCAACTCCCACCCTCTATATATATATATATATATATAGACAAAAGATCAAATACAAATAAAGTTAAGGCACAAAACGTACGAACTGAAGGAAAAGACAAGAAAACCCGATGGCATTCTCGTAATTATCAGTAACTATCAAAATTACTCTACAAGTGTATCAAAATTACTCTGCATCAAAATTACTTTACAAGTGAATCAAAATTACCTTGCAAGTTTATCAAACAACATACAATTCAAAATTGCTCTACAGATGATTCTGTAGAGTAATTTTGATCTTATAAAGTTATTTTGTTAGCATTTAGTTATGGGGTTTAGCTTCATGGTTTAGTTTTTAGCTTTTAGTTTGGGTGGATGGGGGGGTTGGGTTTTTTTTTTAGGTTTTTTTTTGGGGGGGTAGGTTTTTTTAGATTTTGGGGGGGGGGGGGGGGGGGGGTGGGGGGTTAGGTTTTTTTGGGTTTTTTTTTTTTTTTTTTTTTTGTTAGGTATAGTTTTTTTTATCGAAATTACTCTACAGGAACATTTTACAAAATTACTCTACAAGATCAAAATTACTCCACAAGAACATTTTACAAAATTACTCTATAGTATCATGTTGTAGAGTAATTTTGATATTTACCCTACAAGCAAATAACTACGAAAATGTTACCGTGTGATTTTTTTTCTTTTTCATGCAATTCGTACGTTTAGTACGTTAATTTTATTTGTACATGAACTTTCCCATATATATATATATATAGGGGATGGTTCAAATGAAAACCACTTTTAACGTGAAAACTCGAAAACTAACTAAAAAACGCACAAAAAAATTTCTTTTTACATTTTTTTATTAAAAATCGCTAGTTTTTTTATATCAAAAAATTTTTACCAAAATTTTTTTTGTAGTACACATGCTAAAATAGCAAAAAATTTGTATGAAAAAAATTGGTATGTTCTTTAGGCTTTTTTAGTTAGTTTTCGAGTTTTCGCGTTAACTAATGTTTTCATTTGAATGTTCCTTTATATATATATATATATATATATATATATATATATATATATATATATTAGAATTTTTTTATTAAAATTCACTATATTTAATATGTAAAAAAAAAATTGAAAAAAATTGTGTTGCATACGTACAATAATACGAAAAAAGCCTAAACCTCCTAACCCACCCCCCACTAACACCCCAAAAAAACGTAATTCCCCCACCCCCCCATAACCTAAATCTACCCTCCCACCAAAAGCCTAAACCCCCCACCCCCAAAAATCCTAAACCCCCCCCCCCCCCAAAAAAAAAAAAAAAAAAAAACCTAAAACTAAACCTTAAACATAAACCCCCAAAAAACCTAAACCCTCACCCGCACCCCTAAAAAAAACCTAAACCCCCTACCCGCACTTTAATGTTATAAGTTTATAGTTTAGATCTTACTGAAGTAGTGAAAAGACTTCGTGAACGTGAAAAAAATGTTAAAAAGTTAATCAAATTCAAGTAAAGTTGTTAAATTATATTAAAACTAGTAGTAAAACCCGTGTGCAAACACGGGTGGCTTTTAGAAAACCATGCATAACACATTTTAATAGAAAGTATAGATATTGTACCAAAACTTGTTATCTATTATAGATAATAGACAACTATAAACATAGATCATCGGTTAATATATCAGTTACATACAACTATTTCCATTATCATATCCAAAAAATATGAGTACCCACCCATTGACAATGTAACATGCTTATAGACATAACTACATATAAAACAAGTCTAAGAAGCTAAATTACTACCACCGAGGAATCAAATGTACAACCACAAACAACCATCACATCAAACATTGTTTATAAACCTCCAATCAACGTAATACTCATGAAGAGGGCTTTCTCTTTGTCACGATATGCACAACTTTTGTTAGCTTCAGCAACTAAGTAGAGTTATGAAACTCAAACGAAAGTTCATCACCAAAAACAATGTTGCAAGATCTCAGATAAGCAGGCCATCCAACAATACCGTAGTTGAATCCAGTATTGGTTTTCTGAGATCTTGTAAACAGTTCCTAGACTTCACCTTTCAGATTTTGGATCTTGACAGGCTTAAGATTATCAGTATGCAGATCTAACGCAGATGATACATCTGATGGCAGATGCTAAAAAACAAAAAAAATGAATAATGAATTTTATAAAATATTGATATATATCTGAAATCATTGAAATAATGTGACAACCCGCAACTTCAGGTTAATACTTTAACCTAACCACGGTCGACTTAGACATACATTTATAGCACTGCATTTAACTAAGGTTAGTTAAATGAGTCTACGTTGGTAATTCGGGGAATTACCGGAACGCAATACATTGCTAATTTGGGGAATTACCGGAACACACATGATAACTTTCGAACGTTGGTGACTAACACGAATATCAATTATTAACGGACGATCTATACAAAACTTATGTGTTGCGTGACAAATACGTGAAAATACATGCTTTAATTGTAAATTACAAGTTGTGTGCACTTGGTGTAATAATGTTATAGTTAGGGGTCCTTTGTGGATAAGTTAGAAACTTTAATAAAACTCCTCATAACCCTAAACCTCTCATAATCCCAACATACGACAATTTTCTATCATCCCTCTAATCACCATCACCAATCATTTCTCTCAATCATTTTGGTTACCTCAAGTTCTCACACAATCACCAGTCTTTGATATTCAATCCTTCTAGAATTAAACTGAGGTAAGTGCTTATGTTACTTGTTGAATCCTTGTTCTCTTGATTTATGCAAACCCTAGACATCCAAACAATCGTCTGTGATGAACTGATTTTGTCTGTTGAATGCATCATTGTTAGCATGTGAATGTGTGAACTATTTACTCGAGATCAATGATGCTATTGCTATAGCAATGCTAGAACTGTTAATCTGTGTATTGAATCGCAACTGCTACATTGATTTTGGTTTATCTGTTGTTTCTGTAAGATTAGGGTTTTGATCGTAGAACTGCAAATCGTAACTGTTACATTTTGCGCTTGAACTGCTCAGACTTTGTGAAGTCAGGGTTTGGGAAGTAAAATGATCCGAGTTTGCCAAATGAATATACTAGTAAGAGTTTATCAATTAAAGATCAGTGTTTATATTAAAATGGGTTCGGAACTTACACTCACCATGAGGGTCCGAGTTTGGGGTAAACATAAGGAATTCAGAGTTTAGCTATCAGGTTTCCGAGTTTAGGAAGTGTATAGGTGTAGTCCGAGTTTTTTAAGGGAATGTAATGTATCCGAGTTTATAATAGGATCCAAATTTATATGAAGATAGCATGATAAGTCAGAGTTTGTGGGGATGTATTTAAATGGCTCCGGATTTCCTTCATTGTGGCCGGGTTTAAGTTATGATAATGCTTCAGAGTTTCAGAGTTTAGGAACTTGTATATAAATGTCCGAACATATTGAATTGTTTAATGGGGTCCGATTATGTTAAAAACATATAAGTCTGAGTTAATTAATGAGGATGTGGTCCGAGTATATGTTGGCCCGAGTATAAGTTTGGCTGCCACCTTCAGTGTTTACAAAAGAAAAGAGAAGAATACTTATGGGCCGGGTTTCAAAGGTGGAGTCAGGATTTATTTTAATATGTCCGATTTAATGAAAGTATTAAAGGTGGCTATATATAAATATTGATCAATAAAGAAATATCCACACAAGCCGTCTGGATTACTGCTTTGTGTAATTCATGTCCGAATTTCTTTTGTATACAAAGGATTTTATTGTTGAGTATTATGTTCTGAACATATGCATATGCTAATGTCTGGACTAATCTGGGTGGATGGGTATGTGCCAAATTTAAATCAAATAAGGGACAAATTAAATTGTGAATGCGACACTGTTCTGAATTAATGTAAGAAGCAAGGGAGTGCAGACATGTATTAGGCCTGCTTAGTAAATAGGAACTGTTGAATGAAGATGCTCTTATTAGTGGGATTAATGTTATATACTAATAGCCTGGATTAATATACATATTGGTAGTGAGCCGTTATATTCAAAGTGTGGACTGAGTCCTAGTGTTAATTGGGCCGTGTATCACTATATTTAATAAGAGGTCCGAATATATGTGGTTACATACACATTCATATTTTGAACAATAAAATGATAAATGATGCTTTTCATGTTTTGAATTAGTTGGATGATAAAAGGTTCCATACATGCTTGATATTGAATGTAATGTGAATTATGGTTAGGCCGAGTACTATATGATAAATTGTTAATCTGACCACATTAAGCACCGTGTTGTTTGGGAACTTAGGGTATTGCAAACCCTACTCGTATGCTTACTTACACATGTTGTACATTAGGTCGCATGTAATGGACCTAACAATTATTTAACGCTAGAAGTACGTTATCATATGGAGCAAACTAAGGTGAGTTCACTACTCTTTTACAAGCGTCACAGGGGGACAAACAAACAAACAACTATTCCTGGGAGGAATACTTTTAAACGCTTTGGTTTAATTTTGATGCTAGTTAATAAACTCAAACTCTATCATGAAAGTCCCTACTTACATACCGAGCTAGTTGTCAGGGAGGCAACGGGGTATTAGTAGGTAGCGCTATTAGGCTTGACAAACCCCACACCGTACCGGGGAGGACAGATGTGAACTAATGACCTTAAACACTTTGATCAATGATGATAGACATTGATGAGGACACCAAAACGAACTGTCAATCGATACAGAGATTATTATTCGTAACATGTTTTTAAACTAAACACTTACATGATTTTCGTTAAACAAAACTGTGAACTCGCCAACTTTATGTTGACACACTTTTTCTGCATGCTTACAGGTTGTTAGAAACTTCACGCTTTGGAACTTGCGGTCTGGGAACCTAGGAGTGTCACGGGGCGTGTTACTTGATGCAAACGATTATCATTATGCATATTAACACGATCTGGTTTTGTTTATGTAGAAACAGTTACAATTGTTTCCGCTGAACAAATGTTTTATAAAATAGTTATTGGAATTTCACTATTCATGTTAGACATGATAATGGTATTTAATAATATTTTACTACTGGTTCGGCGTGATTAGTGGCTAGATCCTGGTACGTCACACGCCTCGCGGTGAAATCCGCAGGTGGTAATTTGGGGGTGTGACAAATAACAAAACAAAGTAAGTACTGCAAAAACTTACAAGCCTGTGTTCAGCTTGTGTGGAGAAGTGTAAGACTGGCTCTGAAGTGGATGATACTAAATGATGCCTTTGAACTTTACACGGTCTATAAACAGCTTGTTTATCCTGTACAATGGTCTTGCCACGAAGATTGCGCATCTTTTCAACCTAAGTAAATTAATTTAGACTATAACAACACTGAACTCTTGAAATTTTGTAACTTTCTTTATCAACACAAACTATCTTCTGAACTCAGCTTTGAAGTTTAAGACTCAATCTTACAGAAGAATATCAACATATTGCGACAATAATAAAAAGGGAAGTGTAAAACCAATAAACGCTTAAATTAGATACAACACTTGGAGAGGCAGGAGTGTCATGAACAGAAAAATCTTTAGACTGAAGTTGAGGATCGTTAACATTAACAACTATTTTTACAGAATGATATTGAGGCTACAAAAAAAAAATTTAAAACCTTGTTTACTTATTGTACAATAAAATACATCTATATATGTTTATATACTATAGATAAGAAAAGTAGGAAAATTTAAACTTACAACACTTTTAACATCTGACTCATCAATCAAAGCCGCTACCTCTGAATCATCATATATAAGAAACCATATTTTAAATCATCATATATATGAAACCATCATATATAAGAAACCATATTTTAAATCATAATAATGAGTAAATATTACATGTGTATATATACATTAAAAATATCCTCAAAACTTGTAAACTGCGTAGGATTACCAACTGTGGCTCAAGTCTCAGCATCATCTAAAGTAACTTCACAGGAATCCAGAACTTCTTTGTGTTTAGTCTGCAATAAAACATTCAATAGTTATTAGTATAATATAATAAAACTTACTTATCAACATCATGTTATCAAATAAATTTATATTAACATCGAATCTTTACACCACAGCCAATAAGTCAAACCCATCATCTCCATAAACCGAATCATCCAAAACAACGACATCAGCTTTCTTGAAAGAAATTTCAGTTCCGGTTTCGGGATGGAAACCAGAAAACTCAAACGTTTTAGATGCAATCATGGTAGAAACCAACCAAGATTCAAATGGTATCGGAACTTCTTCAATCACTTTTAACCATCCATCAGTGAAACCACATCCATCGGTCCATCCTTTCATCATTACATTCCAAAACCGTTCTTCAACATAAATAGTTGCTATCCCATACTCGTAATTTTTACCATAGAATTCTTTCCAGATTTATCAGCAATTAGCTATAAAAGAAGTAAAAAAAATAATTAGTGTAGAGTTACAAAATTGATATGAACTAATGATCAACATAGGTTATAACGGGTTAGTCAACAGAAGTTAAAAGGAGGGTTAGTCAAAAGGGGTTCCAATATTACACACAACCTAACCACTGTTGTCTATCGACTGTTACATACCTTTGTTGCTTTTCAACAGAGATTTCCTAACAAATGTCATCCATTATCCCCAACAGAGGTTGCCACGTGGACAGATGTTAACTATCAGATGTTTAAAACAGATGCCACATCAGCTTTCACTTTTTCACCCTATAAAAACCCGTGTTACATCCTCATTTTTATGTTAATAGAGTTAGTCAACCAATGTTATAAGGGTTAAAAGGGTTAGTCAACTGAGGTTAAGAGGATAAGGAAACATACGTTAAAAGGGCAAACAGATGTTAGCGGGTTGTTGAGCTAGCAAAAAATGTTTATAGTGAGTAGCAAAATAATATAAAGTTACTTACAGTTATGCCAAGTTCTGTTCTAATATTTGCTGAAATGTAAGAATTCTCGTAGACATTTTCTTTAAACATGAGACCATGAATGACAAACTCTTAACAGCTTTTAACAATACAACATCTTTGGTTTTCAAACAACAATCTCTAACCAACTTTATCCAGCCATCCGTAAATATACAATGACCATCTCTCTTCTTTACTCGTACTAACCATGTTTTGTCACCATCATGTAGTTCTACAGTTTGGTCCTAGGAGACCTCCTTCCCCCCACAACAAATTCTCAAAATCAAGTGGTATAGTATGCGATGGTAATTAGCAAACATCTTACATTAAAAATTAATGTACAATCCTAATAGTAGCAAGAAAGTAAAAAACATACCCAAAATATAAAATCATCTTCATTTAGAAGTTTTAAAAAGGATGGTGTTTGGTTGGATGGATTCATATCTGCAAAAAAGGATTTAAACTTACAAGTTATAAAGACGAACAACAACCAAGAAAATTTATAGTAAACTTGTATGCTGAAAGTAGATGCTATCATAAGTTTATAGTTATCATGGGAAAAAAGGAAACGAAAATTATACTTTCAAAAAAATGGGTAAACAAATCAACAACAAAAACATCATATCTATTATTTTATTTCCGTAATATAGAAGTTGATGAAAAAACATTCGTTAACATTCAAATATCAATAAAATAATTTAAAAAAACATCACTAACTTCAATTAAACTAAATAAGTACTTAAAAACAAACATACCAAATATTAACGAGACTATTTGTATAATAACACACTTCGGATTTTATAAAAATAAAGCACAAAACGAAAATCATCATATCTCACAACAGTTAAGCAAATCAACAACAACCAAAATTAAATGGTTGATTTATCAGCTGTAATGTGGAAGACTACATCAAGAAGATGCATGCACAAATTGTCACAGAGAATGCTATCAATAACTTCATTTAAGTTAATGCAGTACTTAATCAATAAAAGTACACCATATTACAACAACTATTATGATCAAAACAAAGAATATGAAACGACATTTATGAGGAATACATTCTCATAACATCAAAAAATGATAACCTAACGTTTATAAGACAAACAATAACATCAAAGAAACAATACCTGGTTTTATAGTGTCTAATATATATTATGTAATAGACCTGTTAAGAGCTTTGATAAGAAGCTTATGTGAGAAAACTTCCGAAGGTGTTTTGTGATGTTTATGTTCAATAATGGAGTTCAAAAGAATATTAAATAGAGGATCTGAAAAGCTAATACAGATGCTCCATTTACACGGGTTGAATCCATTTAAGTTTTATAAAATTTATAGTTTACCCCCTTTTCTTTAAAATAATGTAATTTTAGCACATTTTACCATAAGATTGTAATGAATGATCATGTGTGTTGTTAAATTCATAACTTATTAGCTTTGTCCTTTACGGATTGCATAAACATTCATACATTAATAAATACTCGACAACAATTTACATGATTTACACTTATGTAACATCTAAAAACACAGGTAGCCTTTAGAGAATTTCCATACAAAAATTTATTAAAAACACAAATCACTATATATTGCTCTTTACAAATTGTAGGAGTATTCGTAAATTCATAAATACTCTTTTACAACAATACACATGATACACTAATATAACATTTATTAAAAACACCACACATAGTAAATTTAACGCATTAATACTAATATCATAAGTATCATAGTTTTATAAAGCATTATAATACTTCTTACATGTTTTTCGATCTAAAAAACATCATCCAAAATTTATAATAAATATGAGAAAGTACAAGATACAATTACATGTTCAAAAGTCAGCAACCATGACATAACAACATGTCATCATAGGTTTTGTAGAACTTATTTGTGAACTACATTAGTAGTGGCTGTACAAACTCATTTTGTTTTTATCACAAATCAAAATTTTCAGTCCATTCCTACTTTTTACCTTAGATACAACAACATAGAGTTGGCCATGACTAAATACTGAACGTGGAAGATACAAACCAACACATTCCAACGATTGTCCTTGACTTTTATTTATTGTCATAGCAAAGCACAGTGAAAGTGGGAATTGTCTTCGAGAAATCTTCATTAGTATTCTTTTATCAGAAGGTGTCATCTTCAATCTTGAAATTAAAGTATGATGACCTATATTAGTTCCTGTGATAATTTTTGCTTCAATCACAACTTTTCCGAGTTTCGTGATTTGTAAATGTGTACCGTTACACAATCCATTTGCCTGATCAATGTTTCTCAGTAACATCACTGGAGCACCAAGTTTTAATACTAATTTATGGTTAGGTAAATTGGAAAATGAAGATTGTTTAACACATCAGGAGGAAACAATGCCATATTAATCTCTGATTCTTCCTCAGATTTACATAAACTATCTGAACTAAAATAAATCTTCTCTTCACTAGGCAGATTCTCTAACAACTCTTTATTTATTGAATCCACCACTTCATTTGTTGGAGCAAGAACGGCTCTTTGTTGGAAATACGTTAAATCCCACAAACACTTATTCATGTCCGGATATGTAAATAAAATCATGAATAAGTAAATCATCTGGAATTTCAATATCTACCTCACCATCATTTTCTTAACCAAGGAGACCATCACCAAGCTTTAAAATCCATTCTGAAAATTCCTTTATTTCTTTCAAATATGTTTGCTTACATCCAACTCTTAATCTCATATTCTCAGTTAGCTTTAGTACTTGACAATGTTTCCATATATAAGATGAATTCAAAGAAGCATTAACTATCATGCTTCTGGTACCTTTAGGGATGATCGGAAGAATTTGTCTATGTCACACCCCGACCGCGTAATACAACAAACCGCGGCGGAAACGTCGGGGAGTGTCGTAACAGAATCATTGTTTCACAACACATGGTAATTGAAGTTTTGTTTTATTCCATTTTTAAACACATTGTTTGATATAAATCAAATAAGTACAACAATTGTCTTTCAATTTTTAAGATACTAAGGCCCGCGTCCATCCTATGTGTAGCAAATAATCAACAATCGTCACATCATAGGACCTGAAACATATGTGAAAAACAGTAGCATAAAAATGCCGCCGAGTACATAGGTTTTGTATGTCAAATTCTTGGCTTTGAATTCATATTGCAATACCTCGACCAACTACTAGAGTTGTCGAGTATGTACCTTGAAATCAAAAGTGTTTGATATTGCAATATGTTTTATCAACTTTACAAGTTGATATATGTAAAACCAAAACCATTGTAGCCATGAATCTTGACTGAAAACATTTGTATTTGTAAAACCAAGTAGCAAATCGTCTTGAAAGTAAACATTGTATGGTTTATATCTTTAATTAAACATCGTTGTGTGCCATCTTTTGAAAACATTCATCCAAGTGATCTAGATAACGCTACGACATGTAATGCGATAAAAGCACTTATATATAGGCAGTACCAGCGGCGTATCCACCATGCTTTTATCATATTACACACGCCTCGTTACCTAATCACTTACCATAAACCAATCATCCAAATCGTTCAATTCGATCAAATCGTTCAAATCGTTCCAATCGTTCAAATTGTTCAAATCGTTCCAATCATTCAAATCATTCGTGTTTTAATTATGAAACACAACTTTTGGTCGTTCTTTAATGAATACATTCAAACCTGTGTTCTGACTCGACTATACTACCCATGGGTATCTTTAATAGGCCCTGAAAGACCTCTTTAACATCGACTAACAAACCACCAAAGGGTTTGTTAAAATAACAGGTTCTGTCGAACCCACATTACCCACCAAAGGGAGAGCCCGATAATGGGATTTGTCAGATCCTTTGGTACCATAACATACTACTGGTCGGCTTGATAAAAGCTAATGAATGTCATTCGTGTGTCCTTCGACTAACGCCCCAACAAGTTCGTTCACATTATTGAATTCATTGTGTTTTCTATAAACCATAATTATTGTTTTGTAAACATGAAAAGCATTTAGCACATATGAGTCACCCCAAAATAATTGAAAGCATAAAAGAGGGGAGCTATGTACTCAATTGAGATTACAAGTATCCCTGATTAAGTGAACTAACAAAGCTCGGGAAACCAAGGAATCAAGTGGCACCTAGTATGGAATCACTATGTTAACAATCGGAACCTAAATCGGGAGATCGGATAGAATGAGGTCTTGTAAACCAAATTAGTGTTGGAACTCATATGATATGGTTTAATAAAGCCTACATTCTGATTTGAAACCTATCCTAAGTGCTTTTGACCCGTTAAGGTAGTTTATACTTTAACGTGTCATTTGCGCAATTGCGCGTTCGGATGGTCTAACTAGCCCTATGACAAGTATTATATGCCCTATCATGTTTAATAATGTTGCATAATCAGTTTAAGTGTCAAAAATTTGGTTACATATGCTTAAATTCAAATTATGCGCAAAAAGGGCATTTTGGTCATTTTCCTAAGGCATATAATCTACCTTTCATACAACTAATTAAACTAAGTGACCATAAGGTATAACCTCGGAAGGTTATTCCCTATACGACTATGGTCACAAAATATGTTTGGTCGGATCCTAATGATCGACCAAACGGGTCGGGTTCGAAAGTCTAAGCAGTTGTCGAGACCGCTTGACTTACGACCCTAAACAAGCACTAAACTAGAAGTGACGAGTTAAACATGTTAAGACATGTTTAACTAAGTTAGAAAACTGATTTGGTATCAAAAAAGGTGTTTTGATACCAAAAAATAGTTTTGTCGCAAAAATGCACATAAACGTGCATTTTGACCGAAACTTTGACTCGTCACTTCGACTAGTAAAAGTGGTAACAAGTAGGTATAATCGCAAGGGATTATAACCATCGTGATTACGATCATGTTGCAAAGTTCGATTGAACTTTGACTTGACCAATTCATGGTCAAAACCGAAATTCAAACGGTAGTCAAACTGTTTGACTTTCAGCTTGTAATTGCTGAAATAAAAGAACTAGCCATGAAAGACCACTTACAATTGCTCTAAGGCTGCAAAAATGACTAGAAGAACTTAGGTAGGTGGCCTCCAAAAGATGGTAGCCTCCACTTAGTGAATTTGAAGCCCTTAGATCATGCCAAGTGTCTTGTGTGTTCTCCAAGCATTAATAGGATGATTACAAGTGGTTGGACAGGGATTAAAGCCTTGATGATCACTCATATAGCCCACAAGAATGAAAAATCTAGCTTAAAAAATACAAGTGCTGCAGCTATTTTGAAAGTTCTATCCAGATCAAGGCATCGCGTCATGCGACGACAAACACCCTCGGGCGTCGCGCAGCGCGAGGGCTCAGGCCAGACTTTCAGCAATTGTCAGAAATGGTCCCTGCACACACTTTAATGCATTTTCGACGCGTTTAACCCCCGTTAACCCATTTTCAAGGCTCTACAAGGATGTTAAAGCTTAAGGGACTTGAAATATGCTGGGAAATATCACGGATGTGGGTTCGTTTGGTCGTACGGTCGCGTTGTTCGGTTAATTACGACGAAACTCGAACGGACGTGAAAACGATCCAAATTACGTGACGAATGGTATTTTTGCATTCCTATCACTAAAATACAATATTCTAGTAATTAAAAAAAAAATTTGGATGTCCGGATATGGTCAGAATGCGAGATATGCGCGTAAATGCAAACTTTTGCAGTTTGACGCAAATAGTCCCTGTGATCGAATAAACTTGTTTTTGCCATACCAAACCCTTCAAAACTTATTTCCAAGCTATGTAAAGGTTATTTAAGGTATGTTAAGATTATGTCACTATTCCGGAGTGTTTGTCGCGTTAAACTAATTACGTTTGCGTATAACTTTCCAGAAAGTGATTAAGAGCTCGAAAACGAACAAGAATTGATATGTGTAATTGTCACATGTAAATGTACAAATCCCGAGAATGAAACACAAGATTTCATTAGATTCGTATTTGTATGATGGTCGTAGAGGCACAAATGTCACAGTCTAAAATCACCACCAAATATAACAACCTTTCCTCCAAAAGGCTTGCCTTCCTTTTTCGATTGACTGGAACGTGATATGTCTCTCATTGTCCCATCGAGAGCCTCGAAACAATGCTTGTGAGTCATAGGTGCTTCATCCCAAATAATCAAAGTTGTTCTTTTACTTAAATCATATAATTCAGTATTAGGCTCTATCGAACATATTGAATCCCCGTTAATGTTGATTGGAATTACAAACCTTGAATGAGCAGTTCTACCACCATCCAGCAAAAGTGAAGCAATTCCACTGGATGAAACATTCAACACAACTTCACTTTGGATCGTAATGCAGCTGCGAATGTCTTCCAAAGAAACGCTTTCCCAGTTCCACCATAACCATATACAAAGAAGACACCTCTATCACCTTTTTCAATCGCTTTCATAACAATTTTATAAATTATTTCCTTTTCGGCAGTTAAACACTCTAGATAACCAGCATGTTCCCTTTGTATAGATGCTCTGTCATACGATAGTTCTTTCATTATCAATCGATTGTTCAACGATGAAACATAATTATCCGGAACACTTGGCTTGTCATCAAAGTTTTTCAGTGTACTCCAATTGCTAAGTAGCAACTTTTCAATTTCGGATAGACAAATGTTTTCGACTTCTTCTTGTTGAAGAACCAAATCTAAAAAAAATGTTGAAAAACGTATTAATTTTTTCACAATTCAGGAGTTATTGCATAATATTAATGTAATTGGTTATAACTTTAATGAAGTAATCACATTACCTGCAATACCAATTATCTTCCGTTGCTAATACAGAATGTCTTCACATAACAGGGACTTGGTTTGTTGTAACACCCCAAAAATATTAAATTATATATATGTATATACATGTATATAGGGTAAGGTTATTGTAAAAAAGTTTAAAAGTGTGAGAAGTGTGAGAAATATTTTGGAGATGACATGTGTCCTCATTCTAAATTAATTCAAAAGGGTAAACAAGTAATTTTATCATTGATTTAATTAATTGATAACCTTCCATAACCGCCACCCTTATTTATAGGTCCATGATGTTTTTGAAGATCTCTATAAAAACACTACGAATAACACTGCAACCACCATTCAGCACATATATAACACCATTCAATAATTATATAACACCATTCAATAAGTATATAACACAATTCATTAAGTATATAACACCATTTTAAAGATCTTTATAAAAACACTACGAATAACACTACAACCACCATTCAGCACATATAGAACACCATTCAATAATTATATAACACCATTCAATAAGTATATAACACCATTCACTAAGTATATAACACTATTTTAAAGATCTATATAAAAACACTACGAATAACACTGCAACCACCATTCAACACATATATAACACCATTCAATAATTATATAACACCATTCGGTAAGTACATAACACCATTCAGTAAGTATATAACACCATTTTAAAGATCTCTATAAAAACACTACGAATAACACTGCAACCACCATTCAGTACATATATAACACCATTCAATAATTATATAACACAATTCAATAAGTATATAACACTATTAAAGACACTATAAAACACCATTCAACAATTCATAACACTGTAATAAGTACATAACACTACAAAACAAGATATAACATTACAAATCACTATAAAAACACTATGAATAGTATATAATACCATATTACCCTATTATAACTCTGTATAACACTCCAACCCCGTCGTTCCACTGCCGGTACCGCCACTGCTGCCCGCCATCGTGGGGAGGTGGCCGGCGCCGCCTCTCTACAATCTCTCTTCTCTTTCTCTCACTCGAACCCAACCACCCGACACCACCTTCACGTCGTTCCACTACCGGCACCACCGCTGAAGATGATGATTCGAGATGGACTGATCTGGAGAAGAAGGAGGATTCGAAAATCTAGAGAAGAAAGATGATTCGAAGATCTGGAGAAGAAAGAAAATTCAAAAATGTAGGGATTTGATTTACAGTTTCCTATTTCAAGTGGATATAAAAGACTCTATTATCCCTACAATTTTCTAATCAGTCCAAAAATAAAACACATTTTATAATTTGGTCCCTATTGATCTCAACCATTAGATCAAACATCTAATGGCTGAGATTCTTTCTTACCCTTCTCACACTTTTGGTCTTTATTTTACAGGAACCTCTATCTACATGTATAATTAATTATATTGATAATAAATTTGCGTAAAAATAAAACTAGGAATATTTAACCTAGTTAATTTTATGTTATTAAATGGTCAAGAATCAAGGGATTCTAACCCATTTTACAAATCTTAAAAGTAAAGGGGCTAAATGGGGCAAACTTGAAAACATATTGAATAAATAGAAATTTCAAACACAAAAACACACACTTGTGTGTGTTTCTGTTCGATCAGAGCCCTTGAGCCAAGAGAACTTCTTCTAAAACCATAGATTAACCAAATATCACTCAAATTCAAAGGAGAATTCAAGTTAGAAATCAGTTTCAAGCTAAATTCGTGATCACTATAGTTAGGATATCACAAGGTATGTTCAATTTTGATCTTTAGTGATGTTTTGATTTGTCATGAACTCTAATAAATGAAATTCTTGAATGAATGTTTGATGTTATGGCAAAAGTGAGATGATTATAAGTCTAGGAACAAACCCTAGATAAGAATTTAGGGATTTTGTGTCATAACATAGTGATTTGATGATTAACCATATATGTGCTATATGGGTGTGATGTGCTAAGTTTTAAATTAAACCCTAAAATAGACTCTCTAAGTTTTAAATTAACTAAGACTCTCTAAACCTAGACCACACAACCAGCAAGTGTACCGGTCAATGCAGTATAGCCTAAGTAAGTCCGAGTATCGAACCCACGAGACTCTCTAATTACGTTAATGACTCTATCTAAACTTACACTGACACGGACTCTAACTATTTTTATAATTGAGGGGGGGGGGGGGTTTCTAAAAATCCTAAAAAAATGCAATTAAATTAAACTACTAATTAACTAAATTGACTAGACGCGAACTTGGACGAAGACTTAACTCAATGATGATGAAGGCTACCTAGGCTAGACTCATGTTCAACTAGGAATGGATTTCTATTCGTAATTAACGTGGTATGGAACCGGGATCTTATAATGCTAAACCCTAAGAAATCCCTACTAAGACCTCCCGACCCTTCTCAGGAAGAAACTTGTGAGACTCTACAAGGCTGTTACGACTACTGGTTGTTACATTTCCTTACAGTCCTCTAACTTCTTGAAAAGTGCCCTAATATGACAATCTACCTTACAGCGTGAAAGTCTAAGGCAACTATGGATTTTAACTTGGTTTAATAGACACGAGTATGATTAGGAAACTAAGACTGATTTCTTACAAAACCTAATCCTAGCTATATACCAAACCCAAACCTATTAATAACCTCGAGCCTTACAGCGACAAGATTAGTAGGATATCAAGTTTCAATAATCTCTTAATTACCGTTTCTAAGGTTATTGGCCAATTCACCCTAAAATTACCCAAACCCGTGAAGATTAGATAATTAACACGAACCTATTCTATGAAAGACATTCATCAAGATTCATGTGAAACGAGCAATTAATTGAAAATCAACACAAGATACGCATGCACACCAAATTAAAGATTCCAAAGTCGTTTACTTTCAAGAAAACCCATAAACCAACGTCAATAAACGAATAAAAATCCAAACTTTATCAAACAATCATCTTAACCTAGGTAGTTTTAGAGAAAATTTGCCAAGAACCATAGTCAAGAACAAGAAACAAGTCTGAACCGAGTAGCAAAACATATTCATAGGTTTAAATAATGTAAAGAATTTAAAACAAACTAACACGTTTGCAAACCCGACTTGAATCCTGATCCACAGCTTGAACAAATTCTTTTTCTTCTTTTTCTTTTCGATCCCTGATGTGTTCTTCGTGCATCTCAACTGATATTGCAGCCTCCTCTTCCAATATCTTCTAACAGCCGCCAACAAGTACCATAATATATCCTTCTATTCGATTTTTTATTCTTTTCGTTGGACTCCCCCGTTATGTTGTGGCTGCTGATACGGATCATTGTAATATGGCCGGTCATCATAAAAATGCAAAGAATACCCCTGTGAAAAATATGGATGCGGCTGCACAAAAGGGTTAGCATAACATTATGCCGAGGACCCCTCATATTGTAGGCAATTAACAGTAAAATAAGCTCCTCCAAAAATCTCACACATATTTACAAGAATCAAGAAAAATAAAGACACGGACAATTAGACTCCTATGACTCAAACAAAGAAATAGCACGTATGATGTCAATTAAGTCCAAATAAAGTAATCAACGCAATTGCCAAAGAGTCCTCGGCAGCGGCGCCAAAAACTTGATGTGCTAAAAGTGGTCTAAATAAATTAACTAAATTAAACCCTAAAATAGACTCTCTAAGTTTTAAATTTATAACTAAGACT
Source organism: Helianthus tuberosus (assembly GCA_030545235.1). Taxonomy (NCBI): domain Eukaryota; kingdom Viridiplantae; phylum Streptophyta; class Magnoliopsida; order Asterales; family Asteraceae; genus Helianthus; species Helianthus tuberosus. Next base: position 64,124,763 of record CM060397.1, on the reverse strand, counting down.
CTCTAAACCTAGACCACACCACCGGCAAGTGTACCGGTTAATGCAGTATAGTCTAAGTAAGTCCGAGTATCGAACCCACGAGACTCTCTAATTACGTTAATGACTCTATCTAGACTTAGACTGACACGGACTCTAACTATTTTTATAATTGAGGGGGGGGTTTTCTAAAAATCCTAAAAAAATGCAATTAAATTAAACTACTAATTAACTAAATTGACTAGACGCGAACTTGGCCGAAGACTTAACTCAGTGATGATGAAGGCTACCTAGGCTAGACTCATGTTTAACTAGGAATGGATTTCTATTCGTAATTAACGTGGTATGGAACCGGGATCTTATAATGCTTAACCCTAAGAAATCCCTACTAAGACCTCCTGACCCTTCTCAGGAAGAAACTTGTGATACTCTACAAGGCTGTTACGACTACCGGTTGTTAGATTTCCTTATAGTCCTCTAACTTCTTGAAAAGTGCCCTAATATGACAATCTACCTTACAGCGCGAAAGTCTAAAGCAACTATGGATTTTAACTTGGTTTAATAGACACGAGTATGATTAGGGAACTAAGACCGATTTCTTACAAAACCTAATCCTAGCTATATACCAAACCGAGACCGTTTTTATATTTGAGGAGGGTTTTCTATATTATAATATCAATGTTTTTAACCATCGATTCACAAGGCCCAAAGAACAATACAACTTCCCCCAATTTACTTTGTCTTTACATGCATGGTGGCCCACTATGACCCAAGTCAAATCTCTAATGGCAATTTCATGTAGCCGCCTTTATCTATTCAACATAAGTATTAGCTGCCAGCTATTACTAAATAGTATGTATGGCAACAGCTTTCTTTTCAACCATGATATATGTGGTCACCTGTCTTGTTAATGATATTGAATCCCTTCCCCCCAAAAGTGGCGTCCAACTTAATAATATTATGTAGCATTTTTTATTAAAATATAATATATGTGAGTAGCATCTTATTCTATAGAGATAGCGGGCTCCACTCACTCAAGAAAAATACGGCAATTTTACTTCGGTCACAGGCATGCTACTCTGCCCAACCGGCTGGTTATTTCCTTTTTACTCGTTTTTGCTCCATTTGCACCAGGAGCTGGCAAAACACGAAATAATATAATATAATACTAAAACTAAATAAAAATAAATAAACCTTTACAAAAACAATACAATTTACACGAGACAAATATGTGTATTTCACCACTTATCAAATATCCCCACGCTTAACCTTTTTTCGTTCCCGAAAAAGAATAATGCAAAACGGAATCATAGACGGAATAATTATTCGGGAACAAAAGCTTAGTTACTTCTTAAAATCGAAACTTGTGTTAGCCGCGATTGCAAGTATTCGTGTCCGCTTAAACCCAACCCCGGTTCCAAGCCCTTATCAAGCAATTTAGGTTCAAGTGCGGTCAACGTACCTAGGGTCTCACACTAAGAATCGCAAGTCCACCTAATCCCCCCTCAAGCTTATAGGACAAAAGGAACAACCACTGGGTTATTTCCTAACCGTTTTATACCAAGATCAAGAGAGTTTAAAATCAACTCTTTTCTCATTTTTTTTCTTTTTTTCTTTTTTTTTTCTTTCTTTTGAGCTTAGACGTTGCTTTACCTAAACCAGAGGCATTCCGGCTGTAAAGTCGCTATAACCAAGATTACAATAGGCGTCAGTATTTTTTTTTTGCAATTTTGATTTCACACATCCTAGAGGTATTCCGGCTGTAGAGTCGCTATCCCCAACACAGATTACATAGGAATGCGCTACTTTTCTTTAGTTTCTAGCTCATTTATTTCTTTATTATTTTTTTATTTTTCACGAGATATGATAAGAAACTCTAACGATCTTAACTCATAACGGCAACCCTTATACTATTATTGGCGGTTTCAATTTCCCCACTTTCCCTAGATGAGAACCCACTAGTAGACCGACAATTAGGTATATTTAAGATCAAAGGAACCTAGAACCGAATCGAGCCTACCCGCACATCCCAAACAAGACACAAGCTCAATTATATTTATCTCATATTATTATTATTTGAACCCGAACAAAAACCCGACTTTTCTATCATGTTCTGCTTTTTAGTTTGCAAACTTGTTATTTCAAAAGACATTTTTTAATTTTTCGATTTTTTTGGATTTTTGAAAATTTTTTAATTTTTTTTTAATTTTTAAATTTTTACGACTCGACTAACTATACTAATGACACTAAACTATAGTTTCCAATCCCCACACTTAAACTCTACATTGCCCTCAATGTAGGATGGAAACCGACTCAAAAAACTAAAAATAAATAAGAAATAAAAGTCTAAGGGCATAAATGGAAAGGACCAAGCTGGTTAATAACAACGCGTATGCTTCAAATCTCTCGTCCAACTCGATCGTATAGCATTTCGGTCGCGATCGGCTTTTGACACTGACTAGTACACTCGATAAATGCCTGGAATTTGATAAGCAGCTCCAAAATCAACGGAATGGAGATTGAGTACGGGTGGTACGATTCAAATCTGCATAAACAAAAACAAGCAGAAACCAAAGCAATACCGACTCTAAAAAAATCGACTCAAAAACTACTAACCTAGACTCATAGTACAAAATAAACGACTCAACGCCACAAACTACCGAATATATAAAATTACAAAACTCTACAAACCTCCCCACACTTGAACTTAATCAGGAGGCTTCTCTTTGATCTGGACCCTATCCAACCCGTTTAATTCGACCCGATCCTCAAAAATAATTAAAAATTTATTGGTGGAATAACAAAATATTTTAAAAATTTTAAACGGATCAGACCACCAAAATTTAAACTTACCTGTAAGAAACCGAATGCGCGGCATGTAGCGAGAGGACTAATCATGCGTGAACGGCTCCTTCATCTCCATCTTATATAAACCTTCGGTCCTCTTCCAGTTCTAATCTTGTATTTTCTTTTTACTCGCCTTCTTCCGTGACTTTTCTGATTTTTCAGTTTCATTTATCACTAATACCACCCGCCAGCTGTGGTATTCTTCTTCATCCACCACTCTCACTGGATGATCCCCACACTTAGTCTCTTCGTCTAGGGTAGGTTTGATCATCTCTGTCAGTTCACCTTCAAGTAGGTCATCAAAGTATGTTATGTCCCCATCAGTGTCACACCCCCAAAATCCACACGCGGAGTACCACCGCTTGGAGGCGTGACTGACCAGGATCAAGCCACCAATCATATTGAACATATCAGTAATTAGTAAAAGTCATTCCTCGATACGATAGGTGTTTTCAAAACCAAACATAAACAAGTGTATAGCGGAAGCAATAATGTAAGACCCAACATAAGTTTAAGTACAAAATGTCATAATGTTTAACAACACATTCACGATCCATGTCCACAACGACCGTGCCTCCCGTGCTAGCTCCAAAAGTACCTAAGGTCCTGCAAGGCATGTAACAGAGAGTCAACAACTAGTTGAGCGAGTTCACAGTAGGTTATTTAGTTATAATGTTCGTATCGTATATTGTATGCTCGTTTAGAAATCATGTATCGTATGTAATGGTATCGCGGCCCTCCAGGCATGTTTGCGAAGTTTAGTGGGGGTTTCCCATATGTTCTCTAGACTAGGTATATTTGTATCGCGGCCCTCCAGGCATGTTTGCGAAGATTAAAGTATAGTTCGCGGCCATTCCAGGCATGTTTGCGAAGATTGTTCTAGTATCGCGGCCGATCCCGGCATGTGTGCGAAGAGAAGTATATGTATCACTAGTCTAGTAGCATCTACCATTGACCTTCCTCTCCCGAGGCCTATGGTAAGTAATTCCGATAACTCTTAAGCATAAATAATCAACCAAACCATTCCCAACCCCGGGAATCCCATGCCTTGGTAGAAGTGTGAACTCACCTTGGTTTGCTCGGTATGCTAAACTATGTGCTCACAAGAAAATCAGTCAAGTCCTATAGTTATGCAAGTATGTATAATCAGTTTCGAACTCACAATGTTTCACAGGTAATCTATGTCACAAAGTGTGTTTATGCATTTCTCATCAAGTAGCACATAACAGTGGGTTCATGTTCACACAGTCATACTCCATATAACTAAGTTCTTGGTGATATCTAACATGGTTAATAAATTAACATGCTTGATGGTTTTAACCGACTTAACCAGGTTAATGTATTAAGCAACCATAACAAGCTTCCAGAATTAACAAGCATAACATGCATAATAACTAACAGTGTTTCACATAAAGACTTTCTCAATTTAATCTAACAATATCATCCACTAACATAACTAACGGTGTTAATATATTTAACAAGGAAACTTTACATAGTTCACATGTATAATAGAGTTAACATAGTTGGCATAACCCAGTTAATATACTTAACAAATATTAACAACTTAACAAATATAACAGTTGGGCCGAAATCATTACATGGGCCGAAAACCCCTGTGTGGCGAAAACCCCTTATAGCCGAAATCCCTTAGTGGATGAAAACACATAAGTGCCGAAATCACATATATGGGACGAAATCCCTATTGAGCCAAAATCCCTCATTGGGCCGAAAACACACACATGGGCCGAATATACTTTTTGCCGAAAACCCTTCTGGGTCGAAATCATCCTTGGGCCGAATACACTTGGGCCGAAATCACATAAGTGATTTCGTCCAGTTTCATTTGTGGGGGGGATGTTTTCGTTACTATTCATCATCATCAACAACACTTACTGTAACATATGAAAAACCCAGAAACTCTATAATCTCACTATGGTTACATGATTAATCATCTACAAAGTCATTTAATCAATCATTGATATAAAACAAATACTCTACCAAAACTTTGTGAGATCAAGAACATACTTGAATCAGTTTATCTTTTATTAACATATACCCACTGTTGATCAAAACATCTAATATACAGACAGTTCATAGATAATAATTATCTAACAAGCACACAATGATCAATCACATAATCACATATATAAATATATACATACATCATGATTAAACATCCAATAATCATACGATATGCATCTAAAACAACTGAATCATGAAATCACTAACCAATGATTAAACAGAGGTTTGGCTTCCTGTTGTTGGGTTTCAGAGGTAGAGAGAGAAACAATGTGATAAGGTTTGACAAGTGAGAAACTTCTCCGAGAAGATTGTGATAAAATAAATATATATAATTCCCCACTGGGCCTAAAGCCCATTTGTTGTTTTCGTTGGTCACCAGTGGACGAAAACACTCAAGGTGTTTTCATGAGTAGGTGATTTCACCAGGGAGGTGGTGTTTTCATATTAGCAGGGGTGTTAGGCCAAACTTCCATAATAAACTATGCAACCCCAATTAGCACAAATTACACTATCATATATACTCAAATATAATATGCACCCCAAATATCAAATATCAATCGCAATACTATTTAACGTTTTACAAATGTAAGCGTTGTGAAACAAACAAGTCGTATTAACAAACAACATAAAAAAAAATTTAACGTGCACTAAATGCGAAGATGGAATCTTGCAAACTCGAGTTGTCACAATCAGGATCCAACACTCCTACCTCTTCTAACTCTAAAAACGCATCCTCCCCAGACGACTTAATTTCTACCTCTTCAATTTCGTCCTCTGCACCAAACATCAAATCTATTGAATCTCCTAATTCCACTTCCTCTTCAGTCACTTCTTTCTTCACTAACGTCCTCTGATAAGTAGCCCACTCTTCTTCGTCTATTTCATTATCAGAGTTACTCCAGTAATTAATAATTGGAACCTGTGGAACCGGAGGTGGGACTTCAGCGTCCATTTTCGTCTCCGTGACTGAAGTGATCTCTTCATCTGACCACTCCTCATATGACAGCTTTTTCCCTTCCACGTCATATGTATAACCAGTCTTTGGCTGTTCTGATATAACAAACTCTTGATCGAATATAGCAGACTGTTGATTTCTCATAATAGACTGTTGATTTCTAAGAATAATATCGAACTCTGCTAGGGTTTTCTGGGTATCGGCTTTTTGGCCAACTAATTGAACCAACATCTCCTCTATCCTGCCCAAAACAGCATCATCACCCCCATCAGAGTTGCTACCAGAATATTGATCAAAAAAGAGAAAGTCTAAGGCAACTATGGATTTTAACTTGGTTTAATAGACACGAGTATGATTAGGGAACTAAGACCGATTTCTTACAAAACCTAACCCTAGCTATATACCAAAACCGAGACCAAGATTAGTAGAACACTTGATTTTATAAGATTACCGAATATTACTTCTAAGGTTAGTTACGTAATTTCACCTTAAAGAGTTAAAGACTTATTATGTGATATAGACACTCACCTAAAGCTAGAACCCTAACATGACTCTATTATGTGATAAATACCGTCAACAAGAATCATACGAAGTAATAATTAATATTGAAACAATATCAAGCACGCAAACACACCAAATTAAAGATTCCAAAGTCGTTTACTTCTCAAGAAAACCCATAAACCAACGTTAATAAACGAATAAAAATCCAAACTTTATCAAACAATCGTCTTAACCTAGGTAGTTTTGGAGAAAATTAGCCAAGAACCATAGTCAAGAACAAGAAACAAGTCAGAACCGAGTAGCAAAACATATTCATAGGTTTAAATAATGTAAAGAATTTAAAACAATCTAACACGTTTGCAAACCCGACTTGAATCCTGATCCATAGCTTGAACAAATTATTTTTCTTCTTTTTTCTTTTCGATCCCTGATGTGTTCTTCGTGCGTCTCAACTGATGTTGCAGCCTCCTCTTCCAATATCTTCTTACAGCCGCTAACAAGTACCATAATATATCCTTCTATTCAATATTTTATTCTTTTCATAGGACTCCCCCGTTATGTTGTGGCTGCTGATATGGATCATTGTAATATGGCCGATCATCATAAAAATGCAAAGAATACCCCTGTGAAAAATATAGTTGAGGCTGCACAAAAGGGTTAGCATAACATTGTGCAGAGGACCCCTCATATTGTGGGCAATTAACAGTAAAATGAGGTCCTCCACAAATCTCACACATATTTACAAGAATCAAGAAAAATAAAAGACACGGAAAATTAGACTCCTATGACTCAAACAAACTAATAGCACGTATGATGTCAATTAAGTCCAAATAAAGTAATCAACGCAATTGCCAAAGAGTCCCCGACAGCGGTGCCAAAAACTTAATGTGCTAAAAGTGGTCTAAATAAATTAACTAAATTAAACCATAAAACAGATTCTCTAAGTTTTAAATTTATAACTAAGACTCTCTAAACCTAGACCACACAACCGGCAAGTGTACCGGTTAATGCAGTATAGCCTAAGTAAGTCCGAGTATCGAACCCACGAGACTCTCTAATTACGTTAATGACTCTATCTAGACTTAGACTGACACGAACTCTAACAGTTTTTATAATTGAGGGGGGGGGGGGGGTTATAAAAATCCTAAAAAAATGCAATCAAATTAAACTACTAATTAACTAAATTGACTAGACGCGAACTTGGCCGAAGACTTAACTCAGTGATGATGAAGGCTACCTAGGCTAGACTCATGTGCAATTAGGAATGGATTTCTATTCGTAATTTACGTGGTATGGAACCCGGATCTTATAATTCTAAACCCTAAGAAATCCCTACTAAGACCTCCCGGCCCTTCTCAGGAAGAAACTTGTGATACTCTACAAGGCTGTTACGACTACTGGTTGTTAGATTTCCTTACAGTCCTCTAACTTCTTGAAATGTGCCCTAATATGACAATCTACCTTACAGCGCGAAAGTCTAAGGCAACTATGAATTTTAACTTGGTTTAATAGACACGAGTATGATTAGGGAACTAAGACCGATTTCTTACAAAACCTAATCCTAGCTATATATCAAACCGAGACCGTTTTTATATTTGAGGAGGGTTTTCTATATTATAATATCAATGTTTTTAACCATTGATTCACAAGTCCCAAAGAACAAAACAACTTCCCCTAATTTACTGTTGTCGTGACATGCATGGTGGCCCACTATAACCCAAGTCAAATCTCTAATGCAATTTCATGTAGCCGCCTTTATCTATTCAACATAAGTATTAGCTGCCAGCTATTATTAAATAGTATGTATGGCAACAGCTTTCTTTTCAACCATGATATATGTGACCACCTGTCTTGTTAATGATATTGAATCCCTTCCCCCCAAAAGTGGCGTCCAACTTAATAATATTATATAGCCTTTTTTATTAAAATATAATATATGAGTGTAGCATCTTATTCTATAGAGATACGCGCTCCACCCACTCAAGAAAAATTCGGTAATTTTACTTCGGTCACAGGCATCCTACTCTGCCCAACTGTATGATTATTTCCTTTTTACTCGTTTTTGCTCTATTTGCACCGGGAGCTGGCAAAACACGAAATAATATAATATAATATAATACTAAAACTAAATAAAAATAAATAAAACCTTTACAAAAACTATACAATTTACACGGGACAAATATGTGTATTTCACCACTTATCAAATATCCACACACTTAACCTTTTTTCGTTCCCGAAAAAGAATAATGCAAAACGGAATCATAGACGGAATAATTATTCGGGAACAAAAGCTTAGTTACTTATTAAAATCGAAACTTGTGTTAGCCGCGATTGCAAGTATTCGTGTCCGCTTAAACCCAACCCCGGTTCCAAGCCCTTATCAAGCAATTTAGGTTCAAGTGCGGTCAACCTACCTAGGGTCTCACACTAAGAATCGCAAGTCCACCGAATCCCCCCTCAAGCTTATAGGACAAAAGAAACAACCACTGGGTTATTTTCTAACCGTTTTATACCAAGATCAAGAGAGTTTAAAATCAAATCTTTTCTCATTTTTTTCTTCTTTTTTTTTTCTTTTTTCATTTTTTTCTTTCTTTTGAGCTTAGACGTTGCTTTACCTAACGCAGAGGCATTCCGGCTGTAGAGTCGCTATAACCAAGATTACAATAGGCGTCGGTAATTTTTTTGCAATTTTGATTTCACACATCCTAGAGGTATTCCGGCTGTAGAGTCGCTATCCCTAATCCAGATTATATAGGCATGCGCTACTTTTCTTTAGTTTCTAGCTCATTTATTTCTTTATTATTTTTTTATTTTTCACGAGATATGATAAGAAACTCTAACGATCTTAACTCATAACGGCATCCCTTATATTATTATTGGCGGTTTCAATTTCCCCACTTTCCCTAGATGAGAACCCACTAGTAGACCGACAATTAGGTATATTTAAGATCAAAGGAACCTAGAACCGAATCGAGCCTACCCGCACATCCCAAACTAGACACAAGCTCAATTATATTTGTCTCATATTATTATTATTATTTGAACCCGAACAAAAACACGACTTTTCTATCATTTTCCGCTTTTTAGTTTGCAAACTTCTTATTTCAAAAGACATTTTTTCATTTTACAATTTTTGGATTTTTGAAATTTTGTTAATTTTTTTAAATTTTTTAAATTTTTATGACTCGACTAACTATACTAATGACACTAAACGATAGTTTCCCATCCTCACACTTAAGCTCTACATTGCCCTCAATGTAGGATGGAAACCGACTCAAAAAACTAAAAATAAATAAGAAATAAAAGACTAAGGGCATAAATGGAAAGGACTTAGCTGGTTAATAACAACGCGTATGCTTCAAATCTCTCATCCAATCCAGCTCGATCGTATAGCATTTCGGTCGCGATTGGCTTTTAACACTGACTAGTACACTCGATAAATGCATGGAATTTGATAAGCAGCTCCAAAATCACCCGAATGGAGATTGAGTACGGGTGGTATGATTCAAATCTGCATAAACAAAAACAAGCAGAAACCAAAGCAATACCGACTCTAAAAAAACGACTCAAAAACTACTAACCTAGACTCATAGTACAAAATAAACGACTCAACGCCACAAACTACCGAATATATAAACTTACAAAACTCTACAAACCTCCCCACACTTGAACTTAATCAGGAGGCTTCTCTTTGATCTGGACCCTATCCAACCCGTTTAATTCCACCCGATCCTCAAAAATAATTAAAAATTTATTGGTGGAATAACAAAATATTTTAAAAATTTTAAACGGATCAGACCACCAAAATTTAAACTTACCTGTAAGAAACCGAATGCGCGGCATGTAGCTAGAGGACTAATCATGCGTGAACGGCTCCTTCATCTCCATCTTATATAAACCTTCGGTCCTTTTCCAGTTCCAATCCTGTATTTTCTTTTTTCTCCGCCTTCTCACGTGACTTTTTTGATTTTTCAGTTTCATTTATCACTAATACCACCGGCCAGCTGTGGTGTTCTTCTTCTTCCACCACTCTCATTTGATGATCCCCACACTTAGTCTCTTCGTCTAGGGTAGGTTTGATCATCTCTGTCAGTTCACCTTCAAGTAGGGCATCAAAGTATGTTATGTCCCCATCAGGATCCAACACTCCTATCTCTTCTAACTCTAAAAACGCATCCTCCCCAGACGACTTAATTTCTACCTCTTCAATTTCGTCCTCTGCACCAAACATCATACCTATTGAATCTCCTAATTCCATTTCCTCTTCAGTCACTTCTTTCTTCACTAACGACCTCTGATAAGTAGCCCACTCTTCTTCGTCTATTTCATCATCGGAGTCACTCCAGTAATTAATAATTGGAACCTGTGGAACCGGAGGTAGGACTTCAGCGTCCATTTTCGTCTCCGAGACTGAAGTGATCTCTTCATCTGACCACTCCTCATATGACAGCTTTTTCCCTTCCGCGTCATATGTATAACCAGTCTTTGGCTGTTCTGATATAACAAACTCTTGATCTAATATAGTAGACTGTTGATTTCTCATAATAGACTGTTGATTTCTCAGAATAATATCGAACTCTGCTAGGGTTTTCTGGGTATCGGCTTTTTGGGCAACTAATTGAACCAACATCTCCTCTATCCTACCCAAAGCAGCATCATCACCCCCATCAGAGTTGCTACCAGAATATTGGAAAAAAAAGCGAAAGTTTAAGGAAACTATGGATTTTAACTTGGTTTAATAGACACGAGTATGATTAGGGAACTAAGACCGATTTCTTACAAAACCTAATCCTAGCTATATACCAAAACCGAGACCAAGATTAGTAGAACACTTGATTTTATAAGATTACCGAATATTACTTCTAAGGTTAGGTTAGTTACGTAATTTCACCTTAAAGAGTTAAAGATTTATTATGTGATATAGACACTCACCTAAATCTAGAACCCTAACATGACTCTATTATGTGATAAAGACTGTCATCAAGAATCATACGAAGTAATAATTAATATTCAAACAATATCAAGCACGCATACACACAAAATTAAAGATTCCAAAGTCGTTTACTTTTCAAGAAAACCCATAAACCAACGTTAATAAACGAATAAAAATCCAAACTTTATCAAACAATCGTCTTAACCTAGGTTGTTTTAGAGAAAATTAGCCAAGAACCATAGTCAAGAACAAGAAACAAGTCTGAACCGAGTAGCAAAACATATTCATAGGTTTAAATAATGTAAAGAATTTAATACAATCTAACACGTTTGCAAACCCGACTTGAATCCTGATCCACAGCTTGAACAAATTCTTTTTCTTCTTTTTCTTTTTGATCCCTGATGTGTTCTTCGTGCGTCTCAACTGATGTTGCAGCCTCCTCTTCCAATATCTTCTAACAGCCGCCAACAAGTACCATAATATATCCTTCTATTCGATTTTTTATTCTTTTCATAGGACTCCCCCGTTATGTTGTGGCTGCTAATATGGATCATTGTAATATGGCCGATCATCATAAAAATGCAAAGAATACCCCTGTGAAAAATATGGTTGAGGCTGTACAAAAGGGTTAGCATAACATTGTGCGGAGGACCCCTCATATTGTGGGCAATTAACAGTAAAATGAGGTCCTCCACAAATCTCACACATATTTACAAGAATCAAGAAAAATAAAAGACACGGACAATTAGACTCCTACGACTCAAACAAACAAATAGCACGTATCATGTCAATTAAGTCCAAATAAAGTAATCAACGCAATTGCCAAAGAGTCCCCGGCGGCGGCGCCAAAAACTTGATGTGCTAAAAGTGGTCTAAATAAATTAGCTAAATTAAACCCTAAAACAGATTCTCTAAGTTTTAAATTTATAACTAAGACTCTCTAAACCTAGACCACACAACCGGCAAGTGTACCGGTCAATGCGGTATAGCCTAAGTAAGTCAGGGTATCGAACCCACGAGACTCTCTAATTACGTTAATGACTCTATCTAGACTTAAACTGACACAGACTCTAATTGTTTTTATAATTGAGGGGGGGGGGGGGGGTTTCTAAAAATCCTAAAAAAATGCAATTAAATTAAACTACTAATTAACTAAATTGACTAGACGCGAACTTGGACGAAGACTTAACTCAGTGATGATGAAGGCTACCTAGGCTAGACTCATGTTCAACTAGGAATGGATTTCTACTCGTAATTAACGTGGTATGGAACCGGGATCTTATAATGCTAAACCCTAAGAAATCCCTACTAAGACCTCCCGACCCTTCTCAGGAAGAAACTTGTGAGACTCTACAAGGCTGTTACGACTACCGGTTGTTAGATTTCCTTACAGTCCTCTAACTTCTTGAAAAGTGCCATAATATGACAATCTACCTTACAGCGTGAAAGTATAAGACAACTATGGATTTTAACTTGGTTTAATAGACACGAGTATGATATGGGAAATAAGACCGATTTCTTACAAAACCTAATCTTAGCTATATACCAAACCGAGACCGTTTTTATATTTGAGGAGGGTTTTCTATATTATAATATCAATGTTTTTAACCATTGATTCACAAGGCCCTAAGAACAAAACAACTTCCCCCAATTTACTGTTGTCGTGACATGCATGGTGGCCCACTATGACCCAAGTCAAATCTCTAATCATGTAGCCGCCTTTATCTATTAAACATAATTATTAGCTGCCAAATATTATTAAATAGTATGTATGGCAACAGCTTTCTTTTCAACCATGATATATGTGGCCACCTGTGTTGTTAATGATATTGAATCCCTTCCCCCCAAAAGTGGCGTCCAACTTAGTAATACTATGTATCCTTTTTTATTAAAATATAATATAAGTGAGTAGCATCTTATTCTATAGAGATAGCGGGCTCCACCCACTCAAGAAAAATACGGTAATTTTACTTCGGTCACTCACTGGCATCCTACTCTGCCCAACTGGCTGGTTATTTTCTTTTTACTCGTTTTTTGCTCTATTTGCACCAGGACCTGACAAAACACGAAATATTTAATATAATACTAAAACTAAATAAAAATAAATAAAACCTTTACAAAAACTATACAATTTACACGGGACAAATATGTGTATTTCACCACTTATCAAATATCCTCACACTTAACCTTTTTTCGTTCCCGAAAAAGAATAATGCAAAACGGAATCATAGACGGAATTATAATTCGGGAACAAAAGCTTAGTTACTTATTAAAATTGAAACTTGTGTTAGCCGCGATTGCAAGTATTCGTGTTCGCTTAAACCCAACCCCGGTTCCAAGCCCTTGTCAAGCAATTTAGGTTCAAGTGCGGTCAACCTACCTAGGGTCTCACATTAAGAATCGCAAGTCCACCTAATCCCCCCTCAAGCTTATAGGACAAAAGGAACAACCACTGGGTTATTTCCTAACCGTTTTATACCAAGATCAAGGGAGTTTAAAATCAAATCTTTTCTCATTTTTTTTTCTTCTTTTTTTTTTCTTTTTTCATTTTTTTCTTTCTTTTAAGCTTAGACGTTGTTTTACCTAACCCAGAGGCATTCCGGCTGTAGAGTCGCTATAACCAAGATTACAATAGGCGTCGGTAGTTTTTTTGCAATTTTAATTTCAAACATCCTAGAGGTATTCCGGCTGTAGAGTCACTATCCCCAACCCAGATTACATAGGCATGCGCTACTTTTCTTTAGTTTCTAGCTCATTTATTTCTTTATTATTTTTTTATCTTTCACGAGATATGATAAGAAACTCTAACGATCTTAACTCATAACGGCATCCCATATACTATTATTGGCGGTTTCAATTTCCCCACTTTCCCTTGATGAGAACCCACTAGTAGTCCGACAATTAGGTATATTTAAGATCAAAGGAACCTAGAACCGAATCGAGCCTACTCGCACATCCCAAACTAGACACAAGCTCAATTATATTTATCTCATATTATTATTATTTGAACCCGAACAAAACCTGACTTTTCTATCATTTTCCGCTTTTTAGTTTGCAAACTTCTTATTTCAAAAGACATTTTTTAATTTTTCAATTTTTTTGGATTGTTGAAAATTTTTTAATTTTTTTTTAATTTTTAAATTTTTTATGACTCGAATAACTATACTAGTGACACTAAACGATAGTTTCCAATCCCCATACTTAAACTCTACATTGCCCTCAATGTAGGATGGAAACCGACTCAAAAAACTAAAAATAAATAAGAAATAAAAGACTAAGGGCATAAATGGAAAGGACTTAGCTGGTTAATAACAACGCGTGTGCTTCAAATCTCTCGTCCAATCCAGCTCGATCGTATCGCATTTCGGTCACGATCGGCTTTTGACAATGACTAGTACACTCGATAAATGCCAGGAATTTGATAAGCAGCTCCAAAATCACCCGAATGCAGATTGAGTACGGGTGGTACGATTCAAATCTGCATAAACAAAAACAAGCAAAAACCAAAACAATACCGACTCAAAAACTTCTAACCTAGACTCATAGTACAAAATAAACGACTCAACGCCACAAACTACCGAATATATAAAATTACAAAACTCTACAAACCTCCCCACACTTGAACTTAATCAGGAGGCTTCTCTTTGATCTGGACCCTATCCAACCCGTTTAATTCCACCCGATCCTAAAAAATAATTAAAAATTTATTGGTGGAATAACAAAATATTTTAATAATTTTAAATGGATCAGACAACCAAAATTTAAACTTACCTGGAAGAAACCGAATGCGCGGCATGTAGTAGTGAGAGGACTGATCATGCGTGAACGGCTCCTTCATCTCCATCTTATATAAACCTTCGGTCCTTTTCCAGTTCCAATCCTGTATTTTCTTTTTTCTCGCCTTCTCCCGTGACTTTTCTGATTTTTCAGTTTCATTCATCACTAATACCACCGGCCAGCTGTGGTGTTCTTCTTCTTCTACCACTCTCACAGGATGATCCCCACACTTAGTCTCTTCGTCTGGGGTAGGTTTGATCATCTCTGTCAGTTCACCTTCAAGTAGGGCATCAAAGTATGTTATGTCCCCATCAGGATCCAACACTCCTACCTCTTCTAACTCTAAAAACGCATCCTCCCCAGACGACTTAATTTCTACCTCTTCAATTTCGTCCTCTGCACCGAACATCAAACCTATTGAATCTCCTAATTCCACTTCCTCTCCAGTCACTTCTTTCTTCACTAATGACCTCTGATAAGTAGCCCACTCTTCTTCGTCTATTTCATCATCGGAGTCACTCCAGTAATTAATAATTGGAACCTGTGGAACCGGAGGTGGGAGTTCAGCGTCCATTTTCGTCTCCGTGACTGAAGTGATCTCTTCATCTGACCACTCCTCGTATGACAGCCTTTTCCCTTCCGCATCATATGTGTAACCAGTCTTTGCTGTTCTGATATAACAAACTCTTGATCTAATATAGCAGACTGTTGATTTCTCATAATAGACTGTTGATTTCTCAGAATAATATCGAACCCTGCTAGGGTTTTCTGGGTATCGGCTTTTTGGGCAACTAATTGAACCAACATCTCCTCTATCCTGCCCAAAGCAGCATCATCACCCCCATCAGAGTTGCTACCAGAATATTGATCAAAAAAGCAAAAGTCTAAGGCAACTATGGATTTTAGCTTGGTTTAATAGACACGAGTATGATTAGGGAACTAAGACCGATTTCTTACAAAACCTAATCCTAGCTATAAACCAAAACCGAGAGCAAGATTAGTAGAACACTTGATTTTATAAGATTACCGAATATTACTTCTAAGGTTAGTTACGTAATTTCACCTTAAAGAGTTAAAGATTTATTATGTGATATAGACACTCACCTAAATCTAGAACCCTAGCATGACTCTATTATGTGATAAAGACCGTCACCAAGAATCATACGAAGTAATAATTAATATTCAGACAATAATTAATAAACCCATAAACCAACGTTAATAAACGAATAAAAATCCAAACTTTATCAAACAATCGTCTTAACCTAGGTAGTTTTAGAGAAAATTAGCCAAGAACCATAGTCAAGAACAAGAAACAAGTCTGAACCGAGTAGCAAAACATATTCATAGGTTTAAATAATGTAAAGAATTTAAAACAATCTAACACGTTTGCAAACCCGACTTGAATCCTGGTCCACAGCTTGAACACATTCTTTTTCTTTTTGATCCCTGATGTGTTCTTCGTGTGTCTCAACTGATGTTGCAGCCTCCTCTTCCGATATCTTCTAACAGCCGCCAACAAGTACCATAATATATCCTTCTATTTGATTTTTTATTCTTTTCGTAGGACTCCCCCGTTATGTTGTGGCTGCTGATACGGATCATTGTAATATGGCCGATCATCATAAAAATGCAAAGAATACCCTTGTGAAAAATATGGTTGCGGCTGCACAAAAGGGTTAGCATAACATTGTGCAGAGGACCCCTCATATTGTGGGCAATTAACAGTAAAATGAGGTCCTCCACAAATCTCACACATATTTACAAGAATCAAGAAAAATAAAAGACACGGACAATTGGACTCCTACGACTCAAACAAACAAATAGCACGTATCATGTCAATTAAGTCGAAATAAAGTAATCAACGCATTTGCCAAAGAGTCCCCGGCAGCGGCGCCAAAAACTTGATGTGCTAAAAATGGTCTAAATAAATTAACTAAATTAAACCCTAAAATAGATTTTCTAAGTATTAAATTTATAACTAAGACTCTCTAAACCTAGACCACACAACCGGCAAGTGAACCGGTCAATGCACTATAGCCTAAGTAAGTCCGAGTATCGAACCCACGAGACTCTCTAATTACGTTAATGACTCTATCTAGACTTAGACTGACACGGACTCTAATTGTTTTTATAATTGAGGGGGGGGGGGGGGGTTCTAAAAATCCTAAAAAAATGCAATTAAATTAAACTACTAATTAACTAAATTGACTAGACGCGAACTTGGACGAAGACTTAACTCAGTGATGATGATGGCTACCTAGGCTAGACTCATGTTCAACTAGGAATGGATTTCTATTCGTAATTAACGTGGTATGGAACTGGGATCTTATAATGCTAAACCCTAAGAAATCCCTACTAAGACCTCCCGACCCTTCTCAGGAAGAAACTTGTGAGACTCTACAAGGCTGTTACGACTACCGGTTGTTAGATTTCCTTACAGTCCTCTAACTTCTTGAAAAGTGCCCTAATATGATAATCTACCTTACAACGCGAATGTCTAAGGCAACTATGGATTTTAACTTGGTTTAATAGACATGAGTATGATTAGGGAACTAAGACCGATTTCTTACAAAACCTAATACTAGCTATATATCAAACCGAGACCGTTGTTTGTTCAAATCGACTTTTCTTTTGTAAAAACGTTTTGAACTTTCACCAATTTCGAAAGTCGAATTTTTGAACTTTTTAACACTTTCTGTTGGTTGTTTCTTTTTATCAACACATTTCTTTTTCAACTTTGAGTTAGAAGTAACTCCCTGTTTTGTATAAGTGGACTTGGGACAATTCCAAGCAATGTGTCCAACTTCTTGACATTTGAAACAGGTTCTTTGTTTAACTCTTTATTTAGATTTGTTCACCGTATTCTTTTTCTTCTCAGCAAGAAACTCTTTGTTTGACTGTCTCCAGAATTGTTTCTTCTCTTCTTCTTCTGAACTTGTACCTGAAACAAATTTAGTTTTTTGATTTATAAGTTTTCTCATTTTTATGATTTTCTGGGGGAATGAAACCTAATCCCTGCTTTTTGAAATTACCGTTATGGTTTGGTTTCTTTCGATAACCTGAACCAGAACTGTAACCTTTTTTCTTGTTCAATCTCTGTTGAACTCTTGAAGTGTATTTTTTAGGTTTTTCAGCAAGATTCAAATATTTTATTTCAGAAATATTAATTTCCGTTAATTTGAAAACCTGTTTGATCATTTCAGTTTTGACGCTTCTTATTGGAAACTCTTCATCAGAAAATAATTTGTCAGAATCATTCAAAGTATATGCTACTTTGAATGTTTCGTCTTTCAAATTATTTTTCGACATCAGAAATTCTTTATTGTAAACCCGTTTGACTGGTGAACTCGGACTTTTGTCTGATGAACTCGAACTTTCAGATTTAGACTCCGACTTTGACTCTTCATCCATATCCAACACCTGATCGACCACTTTCTTTAATAATTCAGACTCATGATCAGTGTCAGACGCTGTGAATGTGACATCAATGTTTTCTGGTAACTCATCAATGGTTCAGACTTTAACTTTATGTTGACAGCTTTTTTCAATCGTTCCTCATTTGGCTTTCTGGGAGAATACCTTTCCCAGATCGGAGGCGGACACTTGTTATACTTGACAGTTTGTTTCTTACCAGTATCCTCTTCCGTCTTTTTATCTTGAAAAGTTTCAAGACCTGCAACAGTAGGATAAACTCTATCAATCAAATAATCACAAGCTTTATAACTCATCAGCAATCATTTTATTCTCTCATTTTCAATCTTTTCGAGTTCCAGATCCTGCTTCAGCTTTGCACAATCTTCAATATACTCATGTATGACCCTCTGCTTTGTCATTAATGTTGAACTCATCATCGTCTGAGCATCTCCCATTTCTAGGTTTGTTTTGTTCAAACTATCAACCGTTCTGTTCAGCACATCATATGATTCTTTTACATACTTCACATCAAACAACAATTTTTCTTTCAACTCTTCTAGTTCATGATATTTCTCGTCTTTCTCCTCACAATCTTGGGAAGATTTTAAGCATTTCAGACAATGTTTCGTGACCTCAACAATCTTCTCAACTTCGACAATCTTTTCAACTTCAATGATTTTTTCAACTTCGACTATTTTTTCAACTATTTTCTCCACTTCAACAATTTTCTCCACCACCTTCTCAATCATTGGTTCTTCATCAAATTCTATTTTTACTTCACTCTCTTATCTTCGACCTTTTCTATCGAATTTTCTTCAACTTTTGCTTTTTCAGCTTCCAATTTTGCCTTTTCTTCAGCAATTCTTCTTGCTTCCAACTCTCTCTTCAATCTAGCAGCCTTCTTCTCATTCAACGTCTCGATCTTATCTGCAAAAAACAAATTAAAACTATAAGTATCCAGACCTTTTCTAGCTTTATTGATATACTCTTATTCATCATCGGTGTCTGCATCACATCCTAATTCCTTAAAAATCAGTGTTCTTTTTGGCTTAGATTTGACTGACTCTTCTTTCAAGATTTGAGCAACAAAAGCTGATTTTTCTAAGAATTCTTTATCTGGAATGTATTTATCCCAGCTAAATCCCTCTGCCAATCTTTCATCATCTTGATTTACAAGATAAGCTTTCTTCTTTCCATCTTTAATAGCACGGGATGATGACGATTGTTGAGCAATCTGATGATAAATTGATTTTCAATGATAATCATTGTTTCCAAACGGATCTTGTCTTCCAGTTGCTTCTTTATTTTTACATTCTCGTTTAAAATGCCCCTTTTCTTTGCAACGAAAACAAATAACCTTTGATTTATCAAACCCTAACGGAGATGTAGCAACATCACGAAGATCATCTCTACCAATGATTTGTGTAAATTTTTCTGCTCTTCTTACAGCACTTGCTAAACACCACTTGATGTCCATCAACTCAAGTTCTTCAGCATCAATCTGGTCATAATCCTCTTTGGTAAGCATCGGATTCCCAATTCTTCCAGCAACTAAGCTTTCATACGATTCTAACATAGTGACAAGCGATGCCATGTGTTGCTTAGCCACTTCTGGAGAAAGATTTTGACCATTTTGAATATTCAATGTAACATTGCATTGCAGATTTGTTGAATTCTGTCATTGAGGACTTGATGTTGTGAAATTCGGATCAAAACTTGAAGACGATTACGAATATCCACCACTTTGAGTTACAGTGCTAACATTTGTTCCGGAAGTGCTATCAGCACTGAAAGCAGTCTTAATCTTCGGACTCGGAGTAGTCTCAAATTTGCTTCCTCTGTAGTATAGACTAACATCCTGTTCAGCATTTGGATTATTCATGATAGCAGTTTTCTGAACATCCAATTCATGTTCTTCAATCTTCTGAATGAACTTACTCAAATTCATACTTTCAGATTTTCTCATATGTTTCAAAATCAACAAATATGTTCCCCATTTATTCTGTGGTAGTGCATCAGCAAGCTTATCAATCCATTCATCGTCGTCTTTCTTGATTTCCAATCTTCTCATTTCCAGAACAAGATGACAATATCTATCGATAGTCATTTTTGTTGATTCACCTTCAAAATCTACAAACATATCAAATGATTTCTGTAGTAAAGCTTGTTTGTTCTTTATCATATCAGCGCTACCCTTAAACTTGTTACACAACGCTAACCAAATTGATCTAGCAGTATTTTCATGTTGAAGCAAAACATAGATATCTTCTTTTACTGCTTGTTGAAGAATGCTAATCATCATTTTTTCACTGGTGTATTTCAATTTCTCAACCGCTGAAAAGTCACTTACAGCTTTTTCAATCCCACGTTCAACTTTCGGTTTAAAGTAATCTACATCTAACGAACACCATGCATCAAACTTATATGCTTGCACCCAGTTTTCAAAACGATTTTGCCATCCTTTAAAATCCTCGATGTACATAAGCTTTGGAGGCTTTTGAGACGTTGTCGTTTCATTTTCGATTTCAATTGTTTCAGCAGCAGTGACTGGAGCAGCTGGAGTGGTTGCAAACGCGTTGTAAAATTTCTCTTCCATGTTTTAGTAACCTGTTTCACAATTTCACAAAGTTCAAACGAAATGCAAGTTCAAACGAAATGACTTTTGATGCGAAATGAACTTTAGTGCGAAATGGCCTCTTCAAGCGAAATGGCAACTTCAAGCAAAATGGCACTCTCACACGAAATGGAAGGTCTTTTCAAACGGAATGGCAACTTCAAGCGAAATGGGTCCTTCAAGCGAAATGGAAAATCTATTTCGTACGAAATGGAGATCAATTCAAGCGAAATGGAAACTTGGAGCGAAATGGGTCAATTCGTGTGAAATGGGAGGTCACAAGGTTCAATTCGTACGAAAAGGAAAGTCTGTTTGACACGAAATGGCTCATTTCGTATGAAATGCTGCTGATGTCACCTATTCAGTCGGAATTTTGTCAAATTGAATAGGTTTTAGGTCGATTTTAGGTCTAATTCTTTCAAGGATTGTTTAAAACTATGTTTCGCACGTAATATGAGAAATTCAATCCATTTTAACTGTGAAAACTTGTTAATGTTGAAAAAGAAGGTGTAGAAAACAGAATTTTAGATGAAAACAAGCTGAAAATGTATGAACTCTTCCTCCTGAGCTCTGATACCATTTCTAGGATCTAGATTCGATCTAAACGAGTCTATTAGAAGAGTTCTAATCCATATCAAAGGCGGAATTCAATGATACAGACTTGATTACAGCTTGATTCACTCTTTAACTATCTTGTTTATTGATATAACACTGTTACAGATCAAATGACACGTCGGCGGCACTTCGGTACCGGAATCAGGAACCGTTACAAATGAATTGGCAAAGTAGGTATTTATAGGGATGGCATTTCGCACGAAATGAACAAGTTTCATTTCGTACGAAATGGACAAAATCCATTTCGTGCGAAATGGCTTCTTCCATTTCGTGCGGAATGGTTCAATATCTCCCAATTCCTATTATCTAGCCTACCGAGCTCCATTCTATCCAATCTAGACACAAGATTCGATACAAGACGAAGTCGACAGACATATGCACCAACAATGGAGGAGGTGGAGGGGTGATGGTAGCTCAACATCTCCATTTGAACAGTGAATAGAATATGAGGTTTTCTTACGATTTTGATTTCCCCTAAGCATTTCATCTTCCACAACATTGCATCACATTTAGAGCACACAAAGATGGCATCTCCATGATCAATATAATCTTCAGAATTGAATAAATTTATAAGTCCCTATAAGTTATATACACGTTGAAAGCTTAACAGGAATTTAGATTCGTATCTTATACCTTTAGAAATTCCATAAATCTTCTTAACCATAGAATCTGCTAATATCTCATCAGTCATTGATTGTTCAATTTTAGGTATATCACCTATATTGAAACTTGTAAAATAAGACATATGTAACAATTCATAAAAGCTAAGATATGAATATATATTAAAGGAAAATTTTGTTTTCAAACATATAAAACATACAATTTGTAATATTTGATAATGGAGTCATCTCAACAGAATCGGATGTTTGCTTAGTACTTCCAAAAGGAGTGTGATGTACATTCCTTGATGAGATTTTTCTTGATGAATCTTATAAGACAAAAGTATATAAAATAAATGAACAAAACTAAAATTCGTAATTAAATTTACAAAAAAAATTCTCCAATAAGTTTACCTTTTGAAGATGAGTGATACAAATTACAACTAAGATTTGGAATAGCATAAGCAGGAGGGTGATATACATTCCTTCTTTCAACATTGGTTGTTGAAACTTATAAAATAGGACTTACGTAAGGATTCCCAAAAGGTAAGATATAAATATACATTTTTTTAAAATTTTGTTTGGAAACCTATAACACATACCATTTGTAATATTTGATAATGGAAACCTTTTAACAGAATCAGATGTTGATGTAGGATGAAAACCACTGTTGTTTCTCTTTTGTTGAAGAACACGCTTCCTTTTTTTTTTCTTGCTTCAGCACAACTTTAACTTTGACTTCCTTGAAGGAACACTTCATACTTACTTAGAATTCTCTTATTTGTATCCATAATTTCAAAATGCCTGAGTGAAGAAGATTTGTTGACCAATCGAGAAAAAGGACTTTGAAATTGTTGTGAAAATGATTTGAAATATTTGATAATAGAGATTTGGGATAAAAATATGACAGGTGTATTAGGGGGTAAAATGTAATTTACTTATCCTAATGGCGGTAAGATGTAATTTATTATCCCAATGGCGGTAAGATGTAATTTTAGGGATAAAAATATGACAGGTGTATTAGGGGGGTAACAACAACAACCAACAACAACCATACCCAGTAAATCCCACAAATAGCAAAGCTACTTATAGGGTCTGGGGAGGGTGGGAAGTAGGCAGACCTTGCCTCTATCCATAGGGATAGAGAGGCTGCTTCCAGAGAGACCCTCGGCTCGAAAACGCACAACAAACCAACACACCAAGTAAAAGAATATACAAATAAGAAGTCCCCATACCAAGAAATTGATCCGAGTTGACACAATATAATGTAAATCATGTATAATAGCATGCATACAACATCATTTGGGCATAAGCACAAGAAGGCAATCACCGGAAAAGTCCCTTAAAGACTAGGAAAAACCTACCTCCTTAAAATACACCTAAGACCTTACTGTAGTATCTTCTAGAAGTCCTTAACCCTAATCCTATGCCTCCACGCAGTCCTATCTTGGACCATGTCCTCAGAAAGATGCAACTTTACTAAATCATGCCTAATCTGCTCATCCCATGTCAGTTTGGGTCTGCCTCTTCCTCTCCTCCCCTCGAAAGTAAGAGTTTCCACTACTCTAACTGGTGCCGTCGTTTCCCTCCGCTTCACATGCCCAAACCATCTCAATCTCCCCTCCTTAATCTTCTCCGATATACTAGCCACTCCTAATCTTTCCCTAAAAACCTCATTTCTTATCCGGTCTAACCTCGTGTGTCCACACATCCACCTTAGCATCCTCATCTCTGCTACCTCCATCTTGCGCACTTGTGTCTTCTTGATAGCCCAACAGTCTGTTCCATATAGCATAGCGGGTCTGACTGCTACCCTGTAAAATTTCCCCTTTAATTTTGTTGGGAACCTCCTATCGCACAATACCCCACTGGCTGCCCTCCATCTACACCAGCCAGCCTGTATGCGATGGGTTACATCACTATCTATGTCACCATCTCTTTGTACAAACGACCCCAGATACTTAAACCTAGTTACCTGCGGGACCAATTGATCCTCAATGGTGATTTGGGTGTCATCGTCATCGGCTACACCACTGAAATCACAGTGTAGATACTCAGTCTTAGATCGACTAATCCTTAGGCCCTTGCTCTCTAAGGCTACTCTCCACTCCTCTACCTTCGCGTTCAGACACTGTTTAGTCTCTGCAATCAACACAATATCGTCTGCAAAAAGCATGCACCACGGAATAGTCTTCTGAATCAACTTGGACAACTCATCCAAGACAACCACAAAAAGAAAAGGGCTCAACACAGACCCCTGGTGGAGTCCTACCTCGACAGGAAAGAAGTTTGAATCTCCTACAGGCGCGCGGACACTAGTTTCCGTTCTATCGTATGTATCCTTAATTATGTCTATATATTTCCCCGGTAGCCCTTGACGGTCCAAACTATCCCAAATCAGTTGTCGTGGTACAGTGTCATATGCCTTTTCTAGGTCGATAAACACCATATGTAAATCTTGCTTCTTCGCTCTATATTTTTCCATCAACCTCCTTAGAATATGAATCGCTTCTGTGGTTGACCTCCCTTTCATGAATCCAAATTGGTTTACTGAAACCTGGGTTTCTCTTCTAATTCTAGTTTCAATTACCCTCTCCCAGAGCTTCATAGTGTGACTTAGCAATTTGATTCCTCTGTAGTTCCCACAACATTGAGCGTCTCCTTTATTCTTGTATAAAGGCACCACGATGCTACTCCTCCACTGATCTGGCATTTTTCCAGTCTTGAAAATACAATTGAACAAAAGTGTTAACCATCGGACTCCTTCTTCCCCTAAACACTTCCACACCTCAATCGGTATGTTGTCCAAACCCACTGCCTTTCCTCTTCCCATCTTCATAAGTGCCATCCTCACCTCGTCATGTGTGATCCTCCCGCAGTAGCCATTATTCTGTTGTCGCCTTTAAATCCTGGGACTGCTGCTATCTTGTTGGTATGCCCTACCATGGTTGAAAAGATTGTGGAAGTACGTGTATTAGGGAGGTAAAATGTAATTTACTTATCCTAATGGTGGTAAGATGTAATTTATTATCCCAATGGCGGTTTAATTATATTGTGTGGACCAATCCGATGAGCTCCAAACATTTATATAACAAGATAAAAACATACTTTACCTTTTCAACAACTTTTAAAATCCCTTTACAAAAGTTTTTTCTCTGATCTCATTAAAACTTCTTCAACTTTTAATCGCCGATGCACACTTGAATATTTAATCATTCCACTTGAATACTTCTTGCTTTTGACATCATCAACAACTTCGATCAAGATATAACAACTTTTATTAAAACTTGTATGCACATGAGTTTCATATGTGCATCATTAACGACTGTTATCATTCTATGTTCATGTATTGCATGTTTTAGATCATGTATAAATTTAATTTTACAAATTTTTTTTTGTTATAATTTTTCCAATTCTAAGTTTTCTTTGATATGGTGCTACATATAGTTACTTGAAACCAATCGATAAGCTATGTTTTGTTGTTTTTATTGTTTGATATTAAATAATATGATGAATCTTTTGTTTATGGACTTCTAAAAAATGTTATTTTCTTGGTACTCGGTTCTATAGTTTTTGGAGGAATCTTTGTTTATGGATTTCCTCTAAACAAAACAATAAATATTAAATGCGTTATTTGAATGACATAGATATGTTATACATTTCTGGTTGAAATTTTTATCATAGTCTTGACAAATAATGAATTATCTGATAAAATACATTGTTTGATTATTTCTTTGGTCTTTTAGATAAACATCATATCTTGGAAGATGTCTTTTTATCAATATTTAGACTCTCTTAATTCCAAAACCTTGGTAAGATTATTAAATTAAAAACATTTTCTGAAGTTTTATCTTTAGCGATTCATTCACATATAACACTTTCCAATAATTAAATACTTGAATTCCACATATAATACTACAAATCTTTACAAACAAACATTTACTCAACGAAGTCGCTGGTAATACTGCCGTTATAGAGTGTGTAAATGAAACAAGTTGGGAGATCGGATTCTCAAAACACAGTGGAAGTTTTGCTCTAAAGGAAGGATGGTCCTCAGTTATCTCTGATCTTTCATTAACAGAAGGATGTCTATTGGTATTTAAAAAACTACACCATATATATATATACTGAGACCTTTTGAAAAAGTTCATCATTATCCAACAAAACTCCCAATGATTTCTATGTCTACATCAATATCATTTGAGAGGAAGTTTGGATATATGGATTCATTCTCCCATAGTTTTTCTAAAGCTTCTAAGGACGTGTTGGTAAGTTTTCCTATTTTAATCCAATACTTTAAATGTTATAGTACTAGTTAATGATATACTTTAAAATTTACTGAACCTTCGTTAATTTCATAATAAAATTTATATCTCTTTGTTTAGCTAATACCCAAAGACTTGGTTAAAATCAGTATTGGAGTTGGAAAACTTAAAAAGACATTTAAGGTTTATGTGAATCAGTGGGACTCTTTTTATGTACTAATTCACTCGGATCCTCTTCGCAATTGTTACTTTCTAACTGATGAATGGGACAAGATTGTACGTTGGGTCTGCGTACAGGAGTTGTACTTGTTTTAAGATACGTAGTGGATTACATCTTTCAGCTTAGTGTCTTTAATTTGAATGGATGTGAGATTGTTGTGCCCAAAGCTACTGACAGTCTGAAAGGTGATATTTCCTCACACAAATTACAACTTGCTCAAATTGCTGAAGATATGGATCATTGACGGGTGGTCCATAGGACAACCCTTAATGGTGTTAAAAGACGAGTTTATCCCTCATTTGATCGCGTAATTATCTTGAATTAGATGACTACAGTTGCTTATGTTTCAGGTACGTCTTGGAGCTTAAAATGGAGAAAACGCTGCTTTGGATGGACTGGAGTGGAACGGGTCAAGCTTGGAAGGAAAGAAGAAACAAAACAAAGAACTCAGGGCTCCACCGTAATTTATGGTGGGTACCGTAAATTACGGTGGCCCTGAAAACCTGATTTTCCCACCGTACCACAGTAGTGATCTACCGTATCGAACTGAAGTCTACCGTAACTGAAGTCTACCGTAACTTACGGTAGCTACCATAAGTTACGGTAGAGGTGACGAGGAAAAGACGTAACTGCTCCATTAAAACTGTTTTCAAGTGTCTTTTGATGGTATTCATGATTGGGAACGTTTCTCTACACTTTGTGGGCGAATTTTAGCTTTGGATATAATTTGGGAACAATTCGAAACATTTGGTTTTGGTTTTTGATTCGTATGAACTTGAACTTTGATGTTATGATGATCAACCGAACAATGTCCGGCTAAATTTGTGGTGATCATCTTAGGTGAATGATTCTCTACAACTCTTGTGTGATTTTCCTTAATTTCTAGAATGATAACTTTGTGTGTTTGCTTTGATTATCATGGTGTATGAATACTTGATTGTAGCTTGTTAATTGGTATTGCAATTCTAGTTTAAGTCGTCCGTTCTTGGTGTCGTTGACAATCGAGATATCACGGGAAGGGTTAGGGTTGGATATTGATTGATTAATCATCGGGAAACGAGCTCGCATTGATATAATCCGAGTACTTTGTTCCCTTTTATCACAACAATTATTTATGCACGAGTTATGTCTATGTAACTCTTTCAAGTTGGAATTTTGCACAAGTGTTAAAAGAAATTGAACCCTAAGATGATTATTGTTCTCATAATCTGAATTAAAAATCCAATCTTGATTAGCAATTAGTTGATAACTTAGTTTTAAATCAAACAATCCAAACCATTGATCTTTAATTTCTACACATTAGATTAATTGTAGTTAATTTGCAAGACTATAGAATCAACACACTTTCCACAAACTCCATGTGTTCGATACCCATTTACTGCTATCTATTAGTTGTAATTTGGATTAAATTTGCGTGTACTACGACAACACGTCAAATTTTGGCGCCGTTGCCAGGGAGTAGTGCGCAACGTGTGTTAGTTTATTAGTTTTGTTTTGTTATTTTTGGGTTTACGCTGGTTGTGTTTAGTGTGCAGGTACTACAGGTGCATGCATACTAGAGGCTCTCACAAGTCGTCACCACTATCGTTAGATCCGGAAATTGAAAGAACGTTAAGGCAAAACAGAGTTTTGGTATGAGAAAACAGAATTATTGGTTCACCTACTTCACCCATTACACCACGAAACATCATGCAAGAATCCCAAATACCACCCACAACGGGTCAAACGACCTCATCATTCATACCTACCTCTACACAACCATCACCAAACACCACCATACCTAATACCACTACAAATCCTACTCCACCTCATGAAACTACACAAACCAACACCACACAACCGATCACTACTCAAGTTGAACCCAATCTTACCTTTAGCCCTTCTACCACAATTCCACCATTGTCACACTTCTTTCCCCCAACTACGGGTCAATTATCCTCTAATTATCCAATACCACCAAATTCAACCATGGTCCATGCTACTTCTACATTTAGACCATCGAACCAATTGGGCTTCCAATATTCATCCCTTCCATTTGGGCAATCCTCGGGTATTCAGGGAGATGGATATGATGATGGTTATGAAGAGGATTTTAGGGGATACGAAGAAGAAGGTTTATTATGGGGGTGATGGAGGATACTTGGGACCTCAAGGAGGAGCGGGTCAACAAAGTCAACCGATCCAACAATTTCAAGTCACGAGTAGATTACCGGTCGGGGTGCAATATATTAGACCACAAGGGCCACAATTGCAACGCCCAACACCACTACATCAAGTGCGGCCTCAAAATACACAACCGCAATTTCAAGGGCCGATTCAACAACAACCACCAATGCATCAATATCAATATCAACCACCATTTGCTCCTCAAGGGCCTATGCAAGGGCAAATGGGTCAACCAAGAGCACCATTAGGTGCCCCTCAAAGACATCACCGGGAAGTAGTATGGGGAATTGAAGCTCACTTTCGGCCTATTATCACTAACAATCCTTCCCCGGTAGTGATTCCTCATCATGCGGACGGAAGAACTTTTGAAGTTAGAACAACCGCCCTCCAAAGTCTACCAAAGTTTAAGGGGTTAGCAACGGAAGAACCTTATTTTCATTTGGAGACGCACGACTCTATTTGTAACACCATTGGAGGTCAAGGGTTCTCTTCGGATGATGTCAAGTTGGTTCTCTTCTAATTTTCTTTGGAAGACAAAGCAAAGAGATGGTTCCACACTTTACCCTCCGCATTGATTTTTACATGGGCTGATATGCAACAGATTTTCTTAGACGAGTTTTATACTTCTCAAAAGACTAATGATGCAAGGAGAGGTTTGAGAAGCTTCCAACAACAATCGGGGGAGATGTTTCACGAAGCGTTTGAAAGGTTCAATATGATGCTATGAAATTGCCCTTATCACGGTATCCAACTTTGGGAGTTGTTGAACGCGTTTCACGAAGGGTTGAGTTCGGAGGATGCACGTGACTTGATGTCAATTACTAACGGTACATTCGGTACAAACTTTGAACATGTTGATTGGGAATTTTTAGAACAAATGGCGGTGACTTCCAAAAGAAAGGCTCAATCCTCAAGACGGGCAAGGCATGTGATACAAAGGCCACAAGTGCATGGAGTAGAGAGTGACAATGTTCAAACCACGAACCAAGTGTACAACGTGTGCACTAATTGCAATGAAATAGGCCACACGGCGGAAGTTTATGTAGTAGGAGTGGTTGATGAGCAAGTAGAGGAAGTGAATGCTATTCAAGGGGGTGGTCGAAATTTCAATATGAATTCCAACACATACCACCCCGGGTTACGAAACCATCCTAATTTCCGCTACGGGAACACGGCGAACCAAGCTAACCCAAACTTTCAAGGAGCTCAAGGTAACTTTGCACCTCACCAACAATACAATCAAGGCAACTATAGAGGTGGAAACAATTATGGCTACCAAGGGCAAATTCAACAAACGGGTCAAAGTGGTTCGGGTCAAAATTCGTCAAGTGGGAGTGAAGTCTTGGATATACTTCGGGCTATGCAACAAGATATGCAAAAACGGAATCAACTTGATGAAGTCCGGATGCAAAAGGATGAGGTTCGTGACAAAAGCATTCAAACACTAACAACACAAATGGGTCAATTGGCAACCGACATGACGGAGTTGAAGAAAAGCAAAGGTCAACTTTCTAGTGACACCAAAGTAAATCTTTCCCATGGTTCGTCACGAGGTAACAAAGTTAATATTAGTCATGTTAGTGTGTTAAGAAGTGGCAAAGAATTTAAAGCCAATTTGTCACCGGGTTTGGTTGAGGGGGTAGTTGAGGATATCACGGGGAATGAAAGTGATGATGAAGTTTCACCGGTTGTGTCTAAAGAATCAAATGTTAAAAACCAGGGTTGGGTGAAAATGAAAAGAATGAAAAGGATGAAGGTGGATCGAGTCAAGTCCCGTTTCCATCGGCCTTACTTGACCCGGGTAGGAAAATTTTTATTGCATCAAGAGGTCCCCAAAAAAAGAATTATGGGACATGTTCAAACAAGTAAAAATTAACCTTCCATTACTTGATGCAATAAAACAAGTACCCGCATATGCAAAATTTTTAAAAGAGTTATGCACACAAAAAAGGCAACAAAAGAAGAAAATGCCTAAGCGGGTAGATTTAACCGGGCAAGTAAGTGCAGTTTTGAATGGGGAGCTTCCTCCTAAGCTCCAAGATCCGGGCACGCCATTGATAAACATACAAGTTGGTAATTTTCAAATGGCAAAGGCGTTACTAGATCTTGGAGCTGGGGTGAGCATTTTACCGGGGGGGGGGGGGGGGGCTTATATGACCAATACGACTTTGGTCCGTTTGCAAGGGTAGATACAATGGTTGTTTTGGCCGATTTGTCTCATAAGCTACCTCGAGGGATGGTTCAAAATGTGATTGTGAAAATTGATGAGTTTTACTACCCGGCTGACTTTTTAGTATTGGACTACTCATCCGCGGACCCAAAACAACAACAAAATGTTATTGGACTACTCATCCGCGCATGCTGTGATCGATTGTAGATTTGGTACAGTCGATATGACTTTTGGAAATCGAAAAATGCGTTTGAATGTTTTTACTAACAATTCTAATGCTGTTAGTGTTGGTGTTGATG
Source organism: Helianthus tuberosus (assembly GCA_030545235.1). NCBI lineage: Eukaryota > Viridiplantae > Streptophyta > Magnoliopsida > Asterales > Asteraceae > Helianthus > Helianthus tuberosus. Next base: position 64,093,390 of record CM060397.1, on the reverse strand, counting down.
AGTGTTTTATGGCAGATCTCGTCGACGGATGCAACCAGCATGAGTACGAGGAGGATAGTATGGATGTTTGTCTTTTTGAATTTTCTGAACAGGTACATGCTTGTGCGCGAAGGGTTGAAGAGGAAAAACAGGATGCTATGGCTTTGAAGGAAGGTCGACCGCCATGGACCCACCAATTTGAAAGCTTGCCGGTGGAGATAAGTTCGGGTACTAAACCATCACTAGAAGAACCGCCAAAGTTGGAACTCAAAGACTTGCCAAGCCATTTGAAGTATGCTTTTCTAGGGGATAATGACACTTTACCGGTCATTATTGCCTTTAATTTAGAGATGGCGCAAGAGCAAGCTTTATTGGAAGTTTTGAAAGAGAACAAAGGAGCTATCGGATGGACGATTGCCGATCTTAAAGGAATTAGTCCATCAATCGTCATGCACAAGATAATCACCACTGAAGATGCGAAACCGACAAGAGAAGCTCAACGGCGATTGAATCCGAACCTGAGGGAGGTAGTGAAGAAAGAGGTAATTAAATGGTTGGATGCGGGAATTATCTATCCTATTTCGGATAGCGCTTGGGTAGGTCCTACCCAAGTTGTGCCTAAGAAGGCCGGTATTCAAGTAGTCAAGGATGAAAATGGTGAACAAATTGCCACCCGACCGGTCACCGGGTGGCGTGTATGTATTGACTACCGTAAATTGAATGCCGCCACTTCTAAGGACCATTTCCCGCTACCTTTTATTGACCAAATCATTGAAAAATTGTCGGGTCAAAAATATTACTGCTTTCTGGACGGGTATTCGGGTTACAATCAAATAGCAATACACCCAGATGACCAACACAAGACCACCTTCACTTGTCCATATGGTACCTTTGCCTTTCGGCGAATGCCATTTGGCTTGTGTAATGCACCGGCAACTTTCCAACGATGTATGATGAGTATTTTCTCGGACATGGTTGGAGAGTCGCTTGAAGTGTTTATAGATGACTTTTCGATTTTTGGCACTAGTTTTGAATCGTGTCTCAACGAATTACAAAAAGTTTTAAAAATATGTGTTGAGAAAAATTTAGTGCTTAGTTGGGAGAAAAGTCATTTCATGGTGCAAGAGGGCATTGTGTTCGGCCATGTAATATCGGAAAGGGGTATGGAGGTGGACAAGGCAAAAATACGGGTAATATCATCTTTGCCACCACCGAAAAATGTTAAGGGTGTAAGGTCATTTTTGGGACACACGGGATTTTATAGACGTTTCATAAAAGGTTTTAGTGTTATCACCAAACCTTTATGTAACTTGTTATTAAAGGATGTTCCATTTGATTTTACTAATGAATGTTTGCAAGCCTTTAATGTTTTGAAGGAACATTTGGTGAAAGCTCCCATCTTGCAACCGCCAGATTGGTCCAAGCCATTTGAAATAATGTGTGACGCAAGCGACACTACAATTGGTGTAGTTTTGGGTCAACGAGTTGACAAAGAGCCGGTGGTAATTTATTATGCAAGTAAGACTTTATCCGAAGCGCAACTGAATTACACCACAACCGAAAAAGAGTTATTAGCGGTGGTGTATGCTTTGGATAAGTTTCATTCGTACATTTGGGGAGCAAAGTGGTTGTTTATTCGGATCATAGCGCGGTCCAGTATTTGATGGAGAAAAAAGACGCGAAGCCCCGTTTAATCCGGTGGGTGTTGTTACAAGAGTTTGATTTAGAGATCCGAGACAAAAAGGGAAGTGAGAACGTAATGGCGGATCACTTGTCTCGGATCCCGGTGGAAGGGATTGACGATTTGAGCGAGATAAATGAAAGGTTTCCCGATGAGCAACTACTAGCCGTATCCACTTTTGTTGTACCGTGGTATGTTGACTACGTAAATTATTTAGCCACGGGTGCCATCCCAAATCATTGGACCAAGAAGCGAAGACAACAATTTATGGTCCAAGTGAAGCAATATATTTGGGATGAACCGGACCTTTTCAAGATCGGGCCCGATCAAGTCATTCAGAGGTGTGTGCCCGAAACGGAGGTGTTGGAAATCTTGACTCATGCCCACTCATCCGCATGTGGAGGTCACCTTAGTGGGCATAAAACGGGTTATCAGGTTTTGTCGTGTGGGTTTTATTGGCCCACTATTTTCAAGGATGCGTGTGAATTTGCAAGAAATTGTGTAAATTGTCAAAGTATGGGAAGCATTTCAAAGAGGGACGAGATGCCATTACAACCAATTTTGGTTGTGGAAATATTTGATGTATGGGGCATTGACTTTATGGGTCCCTTCCCGAATTCCAATGGGTTTTTATACATTTTGGTGGCGGTGGAATACGTCTCGAAGTGGATTGAGGCTATTGCAACACGAACAAATGACCATTCGGTTGTTTGTAAATTTGTTCAATCTAACATCTTTGCCCGGTTTGGTATTCCAAGAGTTATCATAAGTGATGGTGGTTCACATTTCAAGAACTTTAATTTCGGAAAATTGTTGAAGCGGTATAGCGTGAATCACCGGATTGCCACACCTTACCATTCGCAAACTAGTGGACAAGTCGAAATGTCCAACCGTCAAATTAAAGAAATTCTCATGAAGACAGTTTGAACGGATAGGAAGGATTGGTCTAGTAAATTGGATGATGCGTTGTGGGCATACCGGACGGCCTACAAGACTCCAATTGGCACAACGCCTTACCGGATGGTGTATGGAAAGGGTTGTCACTTGCCAATGGAGTTAGCTCATCGGGCAAATTGGGCAATCAAGATGGTGAATGCGGACTACGATGAAGCGGGGAAGATGAGAAAGTTGCAATTGAGTGAAATAGAAGAAATTAGAGACGAAGCGTACGAGTGTGCATCGGTTTACAAAGACAAGCTCAAAAAGGTACATGATGCAAAGTTGAGAAATAATACTTTTGAAGTGGGTCAAAAGGTATGGTTGTACAACTCAAGGCTAAAGATGTTTGCGGGCAAACTTAAGAGCAAATGGATGGGCCCATATATCGTTCGGCGAGTCGGGAGGTTTGGTGATGTGGATATCCAAGATGAGCAAACCAACAAACAACAAACGGTGAATGGCCATCGGTTAAAGCCATACTTTGAGGGGAACGACATCAACAACTTGGAGCTAGACAAAGCGGGCTACATCCTACGCCCGGTAGATGATGAACAACCATGAGAGTCCCAGGTTTGGTAGTGTACATAGTTAGTATTTTTATTTTGTTTGTTTTGTCTAGTTTGCACATTTACCGTATTCGCTTGAAGCTCGTGTTTGAAACAAGTGTGGGGATGTTCGGGTTTCGAATAGTTCTAGCATTGTATTGAGGACAACACGATACTTTCAAGGGGGTAGGGTAATTTTTGAAAAATTATAAAAACACAAAAAAAATAAAATAAAAAAAAAACTGAAAAAATACAAAGAAAAGCACTTAAAATAGAGATTTTTATCGAATTGTGAATGCCCAGTGCCTGCCGTAAATTACGGAGGCACCGTAATTTACGGTGGCGTGTAAAAAATTTTTTGTTACGGTGAAAAGCTACTGAGTTACGGTAGGGTTTTGTGCCAGAGGTCCACCGTAATTTACGGTGGCCACCGTAAATTACGGTAGCCTCTGGCGATGTGAGCGTCGGTTCATGTGCAGCAGTTACATAAAAAAATAAAATAAAATAAACAAATCACGTGAACATATCCCTGACCACTCAATTCCTTCATCATTCCCCAACCACAAACATCTCCTATCTCTTTCTTCTTCCCCACAAGATCTCAAACAAACCCCACAAGCTCTCCAACCTTCAAATCTTCATATCTTCTTCAATTCTTGGCCAAATAAAGTGAACTTTGGGTCTATCTTGACTGAAATTTCACGTACTTGCCGATTTTGAGAAGAGATTTGTGAGAAAACATAGCTTTCTGGTCCGATTCACAAACCCTAGAACCGAATTTTTTTGGGGGTTTTTGAAGTTCTTAAGTTTCTTGTGTTCTAACATCTTCAATACAAGGTATGTGATGTTTATTTGTTACTTTTGATGATGCATTGTGAAGATGAAGGTTATTTTTGTTACTTGTTCATACACACTTGCTTGTTCATATTTTTGTCATGAAAAAAATTGTTACTTGAACATTGTTATGGTTGTAGATATAGGATTGATGTTAAAGTTGTGAACTTTTGGGAACCACTACATTGTAGAGGCACCATGCCAAATTTTTGAAAAAAAGACTTATGAAATTTTGTGTTCACAAACATCTACAACCATAGTAACAAGCAAGTGTGGGGATGTTTTGGAGAAAAGGCGCTGACTTTTTGTGTTTGGTTGTGTTGTTCATTTTGCAATGTGCGTAGGAAAATGGTAAGAACTAAGGAAAAAGTCGGAGCTAGTTCTTCTTCATCAAAAGGCAAAGGCAAACAGCCGGAACAACAACCAAGGAAGAGGCAATATTTGGGTAGGGATGATGATAGTGAGAGTGAGGAGGAAGAGATGATGGAGTTGGACCCGGCCGATAAACCAAGGTGGGAATCGGGTCCATTGGATGAGCAGCCAGATGAGTGGCAGCCGACACTATTTTATGATCGAATGAACCGGTTAAAAAACAAGGCTGCTGCGTTTATCTGTGAGAGGGAAGTTAGAGAGGTTGAGTTTGGTCCATTTAATGTGTTTGCCCAGTTTCGTGCCTTAGGATGGGAGGCGGCACTCAGTTGTTACGATAAAGACAACAAGAACTTGTTTATGAACGAGATTCAAGAATGGATGGCAACTTTGAAATGCAACAAGTATGATAGGCCATCGCAGATGAAGTTGACGGGCGAGGTTAATGGGATAAAGGTAGAAATGTCGTTCGATTCATTGCGGAAGTTAGCGAGATATGACAGTTTGCCTGCTCGTGATTACACATTCCCTAGTCTTGATGATATGTTGATTAAACCGGAGAAACATCCGAGGTGGAATGACATGTTAGCGGCCTCGTTCTTGCCGAATACTTATAGTGTTGGTGCATATTTGTGACAACAGCTTAGATTTGGTCTTTGGATATCTTGTAATCAGTAAAACGATAAACGATTAGCGGGTTTAGCTTTGTAATAGTTAATTAAGAGTGATTGGACCAAACCAAACCCACATAGGGGGATGGTAGGCGAAATGGGCCTAGCCCAAGACCTAGCCCATGTGCAAAGCTTTGTCCTATATAAACAAAGCTTAGCATTAGGGTTTAGGTTGATCTTCCAATCATCTAATCACTCTTGGAGAGAATTCGTGAAAGACAAAGGCTTGGACGAATTAGGATCTTGATTGATTGTAATCGTTGGAAGATAATCAATAAAGATCGGGTTTAAAGTGATTTCAGTTTTCTACACGTTTTCTGTTAAATCTGATCTAGAGGATTCCGCACTCTAGGTTGGATCGACGATTCTGTTACGATCCATACGGCTTAAGGGACCTACATATAGTGGCATATTGTACCGGAAAAACTTGAAGATTGAAGCAAAATTGCTGCTAACTATTTGTATTTTGAATGTCATTCCACGAAGAGGTGATAAACAAGAGGTAAGGTATCCGGAAATACCCGTTCTTTATTCGTTGCTCCATGGGTCTCCCCGTTTTTTGATTCGGTATTTGATCATGAACCATCTTTCGATATGCCAAAACAAAGTGGGGAGGAGCATCATCCTGTATTGCCGAATTATTACGGGGTTGTTGAAGCAGTTTAAAGCGATCACATCAGAGGATAGAGGAGAACCAAAAAGGCACAAGCCTTTTGATATTCAAAGGATGGGTATTGGATGGACCTACAATCAATCGAAAAGATATCACAAGCTCAAACCGGAGAGTGAAGATGAACCCCCAAGTGAGGATGACGATTATACGGATGAGCCTCACGGTGAGAATGTGGATGTGGGCCAAGGGGGCCAAGGTAGGGGATATGGTAGTGTTTTCTATGACTACACGGAGCGCTCATACGAGCCGAATTGGGCATACGATGGTACTATGCAAGAAATCATCGAGAACCAACGTCCTCCGGCATCCGTTTTCGATACATGGTCGGGGTCGAAGCGTACTTTCTTTGATCACCAAACGATAATGAGTGCTAGTATGGAGCGAGCCTTAAAGCACAGCTTTGATTACCAAGAATCATGGAATCGTGCACATGCTTATTCCCGTGAGTTAGAGATGAATAACTAATACGGAGATGATCATGCCCGAAGGATGCATGCGGATTGGCATGCGGGGCGGCCCGTGGTTGTGGATCCACCTCCGGTGGATTATGCGTCATTACCACCTTACGATGGTAGTGTTTCGTATCCGACCCCACCGCTCCATCATTCACAGTGGCTGGACCCGCATCAACAACAAGGAGCTTCGCAACAAAGTGGTAGCGGCGCATTTGCTTTCGGAGAATGGAATGAGATGATTATATATCATTGGAATCATAATCTCGAGATGAATCTAACGGTATAACTTGGTAAAAACAGATCTCGGACTAAAATTGTACGGTTTTACCAGTCTGCATTAAGTTAAAATGTCGAACATGTCTAAATTGAACGAACTTTTAAGGATGGAACATGAGGTAGGCACAACGAACAAACCACCTAAGATGATGAAGGTGGAGAACTACTTGACATGGAAGGATAGGTTTCAATCCTTTGTTGAATATCAGGACACTCGTATGTGGATATGTATAGACGATGGGTATGTGAATCCAACTCATGAGTTTGAGGGAAGACAACGTATAACTGCTTATGTTGATATGGATGCCGAACAGAAGAAAATGTATGAGGCTGAAAAGAGAGCCTTGGCAGCCATTAAAATGTCTTTACCTGATGGCATCAAACATACCTTTAAGAAGTACACTACTTCAAAGGAAATGTGGGATGCACTAGAGAAGAGATATGAAGGAAATCCTGATGTAAAGAAGAACAAAGTTGATCTATTGAAGAAGCAGTTTGCTGTGTTCAAGTACATGAAAAATGAGTCACTTGAGGACGTCATCACTCGATACTACTATCTGATGTCAGAATTGGACAATTATGATATAGATTGCTATACTGACATAGAGAAAAATGACAAGCTGCTTGATGCCCTACCTGCTAAATGGGATATTTACACTCTCATGATAAAGGGAGAAGCTGATTATGAAACAAAAGAGCTGGAAGAAGTAGTTGGAAAGCTAAGAGCTTATGAGCTCAGTATGAAGAAGAAGGACACTGGATATGATCAGGTTCAAGATCCAGGTATTTACAAAGGGCTTACATCTTCTTCATCTCACGATGCTTCTAGCGACTCTGCCACTGCTTTTCTCTCACTTGAAAATGAGCAGGTCACAGTGAATGAGGATGGTGATGTGTGTTTTGTGGCTGCATCGGGAGGATCAACTGGAGCTAAGAGAACATCAACTGCTAAGCAAAGTAGTAGTTCAAAGTCAATGCCAATGAGTGTGAAGTCTGCTGAAGAACATCTTGCTCTACTTGCTTCGTTTGTTGCTTCTTATGAAAACTACATTCAGGGGAAGATATCTGATCCTACCGTTTTAGATGAAGATTACGATCAGATTGACCCTGATGATCTTGAAGATATGGATTTGCAATGGCAAATGGCCATGATTACCAGACGTGTGAAGAGGTTCATGAACAGAACTGGAAGGAAGTTTGTAGGGAAAACTGTTGGTTTTGACAAGACCAAAGTAAGGTGCTTTAACTGTCAAAGTTATGGACATTTCGCTAGAGAATGTCAAAAACAAAAGCAAGAGACGTCGAGTCAAAATTCAAACAACAGGAATGCTTCCAACAACTCTAACTCAAGGGCATTGATCTCTACTGCTCGAGAAGGTTCATATGACTGGAGTATTCATTTGGAAAATGATGCGAATGTCACTCAAGCATTCATGGCAGAGATTGTACCCGTTGATGATGCTGAAGCTAACGTGAATGCTGAAGTTGAAAAGAAAAGTGAAGCTGAGGTAGATAAGGCTGATCGGACAACTGATGCTGAAAAAGAAAAGCCAAAGTCTGAGCATGAAAGGGAAGACGAAGCTAAAGATGAGATCATCAAAAGAATGGAAGCTCAACTTGCTGCTCTTATGGCCAACTCAGACAAATCGACAGGAGAGGTAAGTAACTCTGCTACTTCTGTTTGTTTAAAGTGTCGTGAATTACAGGGTGAAGTTGACAGGTTGTCAACTCAAAACAAAAGTCTGGTGAGCGAAATATCTAACGTAAAAGAATCAAATTTCTTTGCTAAAAGAAACGAGTCATCATATTTGAAAAAGATAAAAGGCTATGAGGCTGAAATTGAAGTTTTAACCAGCAAACTAAACGAAAAACTTCAAGTCATAGACTTAGCTCATGACATGATGGCTGAGAAAACAAAAGAGATTTCTGAAAAATGCAAAGAGTTGTCAGATGCACAACTCAAAATTGTTGAACTTGAAAAGAAATTAGGTTAATTCAGGGATTCTACTTTTGTTATGAAACACATGATGGGTGGGTTAAAGAAGAGTAATGACAAGACCAGTGTGGGATTCAAGGGCTTTAATGAAGTCCCACCTCCTCTTAGTCATGACTATTCTTTCTTACCTGATGAAGATGAGTTCACAGACTTCCTGTCAACATCACCAAGTAGTTTCACATCTAGTCAAGGTGATGTGTCTGAAGATAATGATGCTAAGAAGGAAAATAACAGCAAACCTGTTTTGAAAAAGAAAAACTCAAATCCTACGAATAAAAATGCAACTTTTGTTAAAAAGGTTAATTTTGTTCAAGGAAGTGACATGAAAAACGAAACAGCTGTTATTGAAAACGAATCAAATTTAAAGTTTGCAAAAAATAAGAACATAGAAAATCTTGAAACTAAGCAAACTGAACCAAATCCTTCTAAGGCATCATCATCAACACCAGAATCTAGTTCAAAGGCTCCAGCTGAGAAGTCTTTGAAAAAGAGATCGTGCTTCAAATGTCACACAAAGGGACATGTAGCTAGCTGCTGTCCTAACAAAAAGGTTGAAGCACAAGTTAGTGAGAAACAAAGAGGGAAATCACCTGAGAAGCAAGGTGATAATGAGGAGAAAGTCTCAAATTCTCCAAAGAAATCTGCTCCAAAGCAACAACCGGGTGTTGCTGGTGGTGTAGATAAGGCTGAAAAAGGAACTCCACAAGTTCCTCGTTTTCAAAGAAATCAACCAAGATTTCAGCCTGAATCTACATCAGGCAGATATGAAAGACCTAGAAGTAACTCACCAAGAATGAAAAATCAAAATTCAAATAATTTCAGAAGTCAAGGTCAATATTAAAATCGATACCAAAATAATGGTGGTCGAACTTTTTATAACAATGGCTTTAGAAATTACAATCAAGGTTCTTGGAATCAAAATCAAAATTTTCAAAAGTCACATAGTCCAAACACAAATAGGTACCCTCAGGACCAGAGACCTTATGGAAATCATGCCTCATTTCCATCAACAGGCCCAAGATCCAAGACTCCAGCTAGGAGTGATGGATACTGGATGGATGTTCCTATAGTTGATGAATCTGGAAGACCCAAGACCATTAAGGCTTGGGTCCCCCAATCTAACTAATTTTTGGTTGGTATGTGCAGGAGCTGCTAAGGAGGATTATCAACTTATGGTATGTTGATAGTGGCTGCTCTAGGCACATGACGGGGGATGCGAGGTTGTTTTCTGAATTTGAAGAATATGATGGTGGACATGTAAATTTTGCTGGTGCAAAAGGTGGTAGGATTACTGGACAAGGAAAAGTGACGAATGGGAAGATCACATTGGACAAAGTGAACTATGTTGAGCAGCTTAAACACAATCTGATGAGCGTATCTCAGGTCTGCGATAAGGGTCACTCGGTCCATTTTACCAAAACTGAGGCATTTGTGTTGAAACCGGGTTTGGTCATTCCGGACGATTGGATAGTTATGCGTGCACCAAGGAAAAATGATACTTATGTCATGGACATGAGTGCCAAGGATCCAACTGCAGCGGTGGCGTGTTTACTGTCAAAAGCATCTGAAGCTGAATCTATGTTGTGGCACAGACGCATGGCCCATATTCACTACCGCAAAATGAATTATATCATAAAGAATGAGCTAGTGAAAGGGGTTCCATTGCTGAGGTTTCAAGTGGAAGATAAATGTCTTCCATGTCAAAAGGGAAAACAACACAAGAAACCTCATAAGTCTAAAACAGTAAATTCCATTAATGCCCCTTATGAATTACTTCACATGGATTTATTCGGTCCAGTGAACGTGAGGAGCATAGGTGGAAAGTACTACTGTCTGGTTGTCATTGATGATTACTCACGTTATTCATGGGTTTTCTTTTTAGGTACAAAAGATGAGACAGCGGAGATGCTGATAGATCTTTTTACGAAATTGGAAAATGTCCATGATGCAAGGATTAAGAGGATAAGGAGTGATAATGGCACGGAGTTCAAGAATCGGATTCTGGATCTCTACTGTCTTCGAAAGGGAATAGAACATCAATATTCTGCTCCTTATACTCCTCAACAGAATGGAGTCGCTGAGAGGAAAAACAGGACGTTGATTGAAGCCGCTAGGACTATGCTTTTAGATTCAAAGCTACTAGTTCTTTTCTGGGGAGAAGCTGTGAATACAGCTTGCTACGTCCTAAACAAAGTTTTAACCGTTAAACGTTTTAACAAAACTTGTCATGAACTTATGTTTAACGAAAAACCAAACTTAACAGGCTTTGAACCATTTGGGTTACCCTGCACCATTGTGCGAAACAAAGATAAACAAAAATTCGGTGAGGTGGCTGACGAAGGCTACTTTCTAGGATACATGCCTGGCACACCGAATAAAAGGGTTTTTAATCTCAAAACTGGTAAAATTGAGGTTGTTTTTAATGTGGAAATTACTTCCTACAAACATCAACAATCAACGAGTGGTCCTGCTATATTATATGATTATGAAAGTGTGTTTAAATCATTTAATATTCTTGAGGTTTCTGATGCAGATGATTCTCAGCTGATTCAAACAGTGATTGGTGAAGACGATGAAGGCGAGTTTATGCCTAGATCGAATGTTGATATGTCAGATGCTTCGGAAACTTCCCAAGGTGCTGATAATCCTGATTCAAGCGATAGTGACTCTGAACCCATTCAGGGGGAGGAGTTTGTTAATCCGTTTGCAAATCAGAATATTCAGGGGGAGGTTGGCTCAAACCTGGGTGATAATCTAGAAGTCGATGCGGTTGCTACTACACGAGCAAATAGAGATCATCCGGTTGATATGATACTGGGAGATCCTACTGTAGGTGTTCAGACGAGAAGAAGCATAGCTGCAAATTCTGGATTATTTGTTTCGATTGAGAAGACTGGGATTATGAACGAGTGCTTGTATAGTTGCTTCATTTCCCAAGAGGAGCCGAAGAACATTCATATGGCTCTTAAAGACAATTCATGGGTTGAAGCTATGCAAGAGGAATTGGCCCAGTTTGCGAAGTTGAAGGTATGGGAGTTAGTGGACCTTCCTAAAGGTGAGAGAGAGATTGGCACTAAATGGGTATTTAGGTGCAAGAAAGATGAAAGAGGAATTGTCACGCGTAATAAGGCTCGGTTGGTTGTCAAAGGGTTCAATCAGCAAGAAGGGATAGATTACAATGAAGTGTTTGCACCAGTGGCAAGGTTGGAGGCAATTCGGTTGTTTCTAGCTTTCGCTTCATTCAAGGGCTTTAAAGTTTACCAACTAGACGTGAAGAGTGCATTTCTTTACGGGAAAGTCCAAGAAGTGGTGTATGTCTCACAACAAGATGGGTTCGTTGATCCAGACTATCCAGATCGAGTTTACAAACTTGATAAGGCTTTGTATGGGTTACATCAAGCTCCCAGGGCGTGGTACGAGACACTGTCTACACATCTGCTCAAGAATGGTTTTGAAAGGGGTCAGATAGACAGTACATTGTTCATAAAGAGGAAGAAGGAAGATTTTCTGCTGGTACAGGTATACGTGGATGACATCATCTTTGGGTCATCTGATGTGAACATGTGTAAAGAGTTTGAACAGGTGATGAAGAGTAAGTTTGAAATGAGCGCTATGGGTGAGCTGTCTTATTTTCTGGGATTACAAGTTGAACAGAAGGAGGATGGGATGTTTATTCATCAAACGAAGTATGTGTATGACATTTTGGATCGGTTCAAAATGAATGAGTGCTCTACTTTCAACACACCCATTTGCGAAAATCACAATATTGGCCCAGATCATGAAAGTACTGAAGATGTTGATCCTAATCAATACAGGGCGATGATTGGTTCTCTAATGTACTTGACTGCTTCAAGACCTGACATAATGTTTGCCGTATGCTTGTGTGCCAGATATCAAGCGAATCCAAAAGAGTCACACATGAAAGCAGTGAAGCGTATTCTTCGTTACTTGAAGGGGAAACCTAAACTTGGGTTGTGGTATCCAGCTGATAGTGATTTGAGGTTCGTTGCTTACACTGATTCAGACTTTGGAGGATGCAAATCGAACAGAAAGTCTACTACAGGTGGTTGTCAGTTCTTAGGAGGCAGGATCGTGTCTTGGCAATGCAAGAAGCAATCATGTGTGTCTACATCTACGTGTGAAGCTGAATATATTGTTGCGGGTAGCTGTTGCTCTCAGGTTCTCTGAATTCAACAGCAGATGCGCGATTACGGTTTGGATTTCACTCGTACTCCTATTATGATAGATAATAATGCCACTATTTCAATCACAAACAATCCCGTAAAGCACAGTAGAACTAAACATATTGACATACGTCATCATTTTATACGGGATTGTGCTGAAAAACGACTAATTGAATTACATCGAGTCGACACAGAAGATAACCTTGCTGATCTTTACACAAAAGCTTTTGATCGAGCTCGCTTTGAACACTTAGTCGAACTCAACGGGATGAGGAATCCTGAATAACTGGTTTTTCATAAGAATTTTGTAAATAGTTTACTACTTTCTTAAAAATCAAAAACATAAAAAAAAATAGAAAATCAAAAATGAGTTTTCACTGTGTGAAAAAGAAGAAATGATAGTACATCAGCAAGTTAGACTGTCACACTCGAACTGAATCAAAATGCTTAAGTGTGATAGTAGCTTCATCATATGATATACCAGTAGGCAAAAGCATGAAATAATCAACTTACCAATGTGATATAAACATAAATGCACTGAGTATGAGTGGGGAACACATCAGTGGTGTATGGTTTAATGACCTTAAATCTTGCGTTGATAGATTGCCAAAATCTGAAGTTTTGGATCTTTATACTGTTATTTCATCTGGGGATATCTTGACTGTCCTTCTGTTTAGAACTAAAATTGTACATGACCCCAGGAAAGAAAGTCACTTGGAATTAGCTCATTTCTATTTGAATGTCTGTATGTTGTCCCGATACACACAATTTTGATCTGATTCTGAAATCTTCTCTGAAAAAAGTCGTGTACCTCCTCTGCTGCATCCAGATATATGCTGACCTGGAGGTGCTAGGCAACGACAGCTTCTGCTGCATCCAGATACATGCTGACCTAGCTGTACGTTGTCGCGCTATAGATCTAATACACCCGAAAGAGGCCCTCAAGTGCCCAAAAGAAACCCAAGAAACCTATATCAAACTGAGAAAAACTCATTTGATCTGTATATTATACCATCTCTGCTAAAGATCTATTCTGTTCTCTTCTCAACCTATTCCCAGTTAAGATTTCAGAAATCTGGATTGGACTTGTGAAATATGTGGTAGGGAAAATACTTTCATGATAGAGTGTGTTGTTTATATTTATAGGATTTGATTAGTATTTATTTGGGTGTTCATTGTTAAGCAATCAAAACATGATAAAACAGATTATATGCAGACCTAGGCACTGTCAGGATATCTTAAAGGATGAAATCATTATACTCACCTACTACGATGAATCTTTGTGCATACCTTGATCGCGGGGGTATATCCTGAAGTGGGACACACTAGTATATCGGATATAAAATTACCTTAACGTATCATACGGTAATGGTACTTGAAATGTTCATGCATTTGTTTAAGTGGACAAACATACTGGTAATTGTCTTGAACTGCTTTTCAAGAAAAAATAAATAAAGAATTATCTAATAGTGTGAAACAGTTTGATTGTGCTGATATGATCTTCTTACCTGTGATTCTCACAAAAATAGAGTGTTTATTGCTTTTCGTATTTATTTGCTTTATGAAAATACAAAAATACAAAAATAGTGTCTTTTCCTGTTAAAATTCTTCATGTAAGGAAAACTGTTATTCTTGGAGGAATTGTTACTGATAGGGGGAGACGGTGTTAGTAAGTGGGTTCAAAATTTTGAAATGATGCAGGTTATGGGGTGTTTATTTAAAATTTGTGCGTGTTGGTGTTGAGTTGGAAAGTGCTTAATCTGTTTATACAGTTTTTGAAATGATGCAGGTTATGGGGTGTTTATTTAAAATTTGTGCGTGTTGGTGTTGAGTTGGAAAGTGCTTAATCTGTTTATACAGTTTAACTAATCTCTTGAATAATAATAATTTGTTTAACTTGTGTTGAAAAATTCTTATGGTTTCTCGAGATGTTTGTTTTATAGTATACAGATTGAAGCAGTGTTATAATGAGATGTTGCTGAATAGTTGCTGTGTTGCTGTGAAGATGAGAGTTTAATTGGATGCATGGTAGATCCTCCTTTCTACATTGCAGACAAAGTTGAAAAGTAGAAGAGTTGAAGAGTGCTATACAAAAGCTGAACTGGAGTTTACTCAAACGCTAAAGTTTTAAAGATTTGGTGATTGGATGCATCAGCTTAGGGGGAGTCTGTTGCTGACAGAAGCTGTTAAAGCTGAAGCTATCCAAAGACCAAAAGACTGTGAGATTCTGAAGACTGAAGTTACCTTTGCGAGCTATTGTCAAGGGGGAGTTTGTTGGTGCATATTTGTGACAACAGCTTAGATTTGGTCTTTGGATATCTTGTAATTAGTAAAACGATAAACGATTAGCGGGTTTAGCTTTGTAATAGTTAATTAAGAGTGATTGGGCCAAACCAAACCCACATAGGGGGATGGTAGGCGAAATGGGCCTAGCCCAAGACCTAGCCCACGTGCAAAGCTTTGTCCTATATAAACAAAGCTTAGCATTAGGGTTTAGGTTGATCTTCCAATCATCTAATCACTCTTGGAGAGAATTCGTGAAAGACAAAGGCTTGGACGAATTAGGATCTTGATTGATTGTAATCGTTGGAAGATAATCAATAAAGATCGGGTTTAAAGTGATTTCGGTTTTCTACACGTTTTCTGTTAAATCTGATCTAGAGGATTCCGCACTCTAGGTTGGATCGACGATTCTGTTACGATCCATACGGCTTAAGGGACCTACATATAGTGGCATATTGTACCGGAAAAACTTGAAGATTGAAGCAAAATTGCTGCTAACTATTTGTATTTTGAATGTCATTCCACGAAGAGGTGATAAACAAGAGGTAAGGTATCCGAAAATACCCGTTCTTTATTCGTTGCTCCATGGGTCTCCCCGCTTTCTGATTTGGTATTTGATCATGAACCATCTTTGGATATGCCAAAACAAAGTGGGGAGGAGCATCATCCCGTATTGCCGAATTATTACGGGGTTGTTGAAGTAGTTTAAAGCGATCACATCGGAGGATAGAGGAGAACCAAAAAGGCACAAGCCTTTTGATATTCAAAGGATGGGTATTGGATGGACCTACAATCAATCGAAAAGATATCACAAGCTCAAACCGGAGAGTGAAGATGAACCCCCAAGTGAGGATGACGATTATGCGGATGAGCCTCACGGTGAGAAGGTGGATGTGGGCCAAGGGGGCCAAGGTAGGGGATGTGGTAGTGTTTTCTATGACTACACGGAGCGCTCATACGAGCCGAATTGGGCATACGATGGTACTATGCAAGAAATCATCGAGAACCAACGTCCTCCGGCATCCGTTTTCGATACATGGTCGGGGTCGAAGCGTACTTTCTTTGATCACCAAATGATGATGAGTGCTAGTATGGAGCGAGCCTTAAAGCACAGCTTTGATTGTCAAGAATCATGGAATCGTGCACATGCTTATTCCCGTGAGTTAGAGATGAATAACTAATACGGAGATGATCATGCCCGAAGGATGCATGCGGATTGGCATGCGGGGCGGCCCGTGGTTGTGGATCCACCTCCGGTGGATTATGCGTCATTACCACCTTACGATGGTAGTGTTTCGTATCCGACCCCACCGCTCCATCATTCACAGTGGCTGGACCCGCGTCAACAACAAGGAGCTTCGCAACAAAGTGGTAGCGGCGCATTTGCTTTCGGAGAATGGAATGAGATGATGTCTTCCATTTTTGGGCCTCCTCATCCGTGCTACTATTAGTCAGGTCGTGCTCCTTCTTGTATATTTTGTGAATATTTGTTGGTTTGTTATGTTTATGGTCGGGTGGATGGGTGGTGTTAGTTTGTGATGTTATGTTTTGGGTTGGGCGAGTTGGTGGTGTGATGTTTAAAAGAAGGAAAATATAAAAAAATATAAAATGAAAAATACCAAAAAGAAATTTGTGGTTGGAGTTTATGAGATTTTGGTTGATGTTAAAGAGTTTGAGCGATCAAATCCTCCCAAAACCATACATTGGGGTCAATGTATCCCAAGTGTGGGGATGGGGGAAATTTTGAGGTTTTTGAAAAATTTTAAATCAAGCAAAACATTGTGAGAATTTGAACACCTTGGACTAACCCCAAATGACACACCGGCAACCCTTAATACCCTTTGATCTTGGTGAGAGTTGAAGCCACACTTGTAAATAAATAATACTTGTCTTTTATGAGAGTGGCAACGGGTGGGGGTGCATTAGAACTTGTGCTTGAATACGGTTTGAGGCCTTAGTTAGATATGAATGTAGAAAGGATAAGGGCATTTAGGTAGCCTCGTCATTGTGACAACCCTCACTAAACCAGGTATCCGTACGACTTAACTAATAATTAATTACTGCTTAATTACTGTGCTTGCTTGAACTTGTGAATAAACTGCTACTTGAATACTGATACATGTACTTACTTGCATCATACTTTACTTGCCGTCACTACATTATTTACATGCTGAACCTTAGTGACAAACATGATGCACAAAAAGCACAGTAGCACTATAAACGGATAACCTATCGAACATGCTGATAAAGCCAGCATCAGGCAGACACTGCCTCTAAGGCCTGTATGAGCCAGAAATATTTTGCTACACTAGTGGTGAGTGTAGGGATACAAGGGTTGTAGAACTGCGTCTCTAGGAATAAGTCACAATGACTGGATGTGCCTAAAACGTACTCTAAGTACAAAACTCAGCACTTTACATAATAATTCAGCTTTTAGCTAACTAATAAAGTGCCAAAACATGAGAAAAATATTACTAGACACTTTCCAAAGTGTCAGGAATGAGTTGTGTCACTAAAAGGGGTAATAACGACACTTTAAAGCTTTGTTAAGCACTTTAACGGATTACTATCCAACCGAACAACCGGACTATACCCGAAACATGAAAATATTGTTATTTTCATTATTTATCTTTTTCTGAGCCAGTTAGGGTCCCTGAATACCCTAACACCCGTCATAACACACGACACACAACTAACCGGGTTAAGCACTTAACTAACTTACTTAACCTAACTATTATCCTAACTATCTAGTTAGAATCGGACTAGGACCCCCCCCCCCCCCCTCTCTAACCGACCCCAAACTAGAGGGGACACACTTGTACCCTTGTTGATTATTTTAATCAATTATGCTTAATATCTAAATGACATAGAAACCATTGGATCATAACTTTAATTTTGTCTATAAGTAACAAGGGTTGCACATATGATCATTACACAACTCAACACCACTCCACAACTCTCTATTTCTCTCTAGAAGCTTACGGCCGAACACCCCACCCCCCATACATCCATTTTCGAGTTTGATCTTGCAAGTTCCAAGCATCTACAAGTGTTAAGGGTCGCATATTAGGAAGCTTGGTGCAATCGGAAGGCGAAGGACCTCTTTATCTTGCTTTTATCCACGCATTTTTTCGCATAGATTCTTCCCTAGCCTCGAGCTAGTGGTATGTTGCTTAAATCACCTTCTTGAACTATTCTAATGTGGTTAAAACAATATATGACGGTTAAAACTCGATAACTTACAAGATGAAGCATAAAAGTCTACTTAAAACACTAAAAATGGTGGTTAATAGCTCATGTGTTGTGTAAATCATGTAGTATTTGATTTATGTGATTATTTGGACCCGATCTATGTTGTGGTAGCTCGGATCATCATTTAACCCGGTTTAGTCATGATCTTGGATTATGACATAAAGCTTGTTTAAGTGTAACAAGGGTTAGAAGATGAAACTCTACCACACAAGAATCATGAACTTGTGTAAAAGTGTTTTAGCTTGTACAATAGTGTTTAAAACTAGTAGATCTACGGATCTACGGGTGGTATTTTCAAAGGACCAAGTGTCAATAGAAAACATACTTTAAAGACGGATCTTACACTAACACGAATGGTTTTTAGAACACACAAGAGTGTAAACGCTTGTGTAACACAAAGTGTCGACAAAATAACTATTTTTGGAAAAGATGACGAGAAGTTGTAAAGATGAAACTTCCATAAAAACGAGGTTTTTACAAAATCGGATTGTTTTATATAAAGATCCACTAAAAGTAATGAGATTTACTTCACAGTTTGGATAAATCACAAGTTCATGAAATTTATGCGATTTATATACATATTTTGACTAGTTTGTGATTTGAACATTGTTTTAGTTGAATGAGAAGATTGTTGGTTGATTTGTAAAAGAAAATGATACGCTTGAAAGCGTGGCCACCTCCAGTTACAGAGGAAACTCTGGCGAAATTTTTCCAAAAGCCTAACACTTAGAAATATTTTCACTATAAGTGTTAGAAATACATTTTGACTTGTTTTCAAAATATAAGTTTCGCCACGACTATATTTACAAAACATCGGAGGTGGGATTTTCACAAAATAAAACGTGATACATATATATATTTAGTATATATTCTTCTTTCACAGCATCACTTGTATAAGTGTTTATGATTATTTTGTGAACTACGTAAATATTATTTTTAGAGTAAAAATAATATTACTAAGTATTATTTTGGGAAAATCACATGTATTAAAATATAATATTTTTGGGAAGAATATTTATATTTTGAAGATTGGAAATAAAATATATTAAGTGAGACTTAATAGTGTAATACAAATTATACGAACGCACATGTATTAAATCCCCCATCCTTGGGAAGGAGAATAACTACCAAGTATACAGAATGTAAACACGAAATAGTTGCCTAACTATTTCCCAAAAACTTAAACCATAAAGCTAAGGCACGGCCATCCGTCTAATAGAGTTAGCACGTGTAGGTCGTCATACAGCTGATCGATTTGGAGGCATACTTGGTAGAGACGCACCACTGTGAGTTCATGTCCCCCTTTTCTCTAACTGTTTTCAGTTTTCTTAACTGCGGGGGTGAAATACATGTTACTTTGATTACAAGTACTTTATACACGGTATGGTTAGCGTAAGGAGGTTTACTACTTAGATCATGTGAGTGGGTAGGAGCAATATGAGGCCATTAGTCCTCATAACGGGACCGAGGGACAGGAGCGGTAGATCTATCTGGGTGTAGCGAGCCCAGCCCCAGGCCAAACTAGAAACGGACCTTGGGGTGACTTTGTCCACATACTAATGCCGTGGCGAAATCTGCTAGGTTTGAGTCTCCCTATTTTCACTTCACATATATCAGTGGCCTTGCAAACCATTGGTGATCTCAATTCCCTTATTTGCTACATACCAAGACTATTTTTATACTCACAAAGGTTTACTTACTCACTTACACATGAACTCGCTCAACATTATTGTTGATTTTTCAACTTACATGTATTTCAGGAATTAAAGATCTGGCGCGGTATGTTATGTTTTCCCGCTGCATATGGGTTCCGAGGTCATCCGGGTTTAGGAAATGTGTCTTCTTCCTGGACGAGTCACAAATCTTAAACTGCGTTTATTTCATGTTAATGTTTATGTTTTTCAAGACAATGTTTTATGTTACGATGTTGTAAGTCTCTAAGACAATGGTATGTTACTCTGGTTTTAAAACTTAATCAAATGGATGATCTTGCATGATTTTACTTCATATAGCTTTGTTATGGTTAAGCTATGGTATTAAGGAGTCACACCAAATTAACCACGCTTCCGCAAAGCCAGGGTGTGACAGTCATAAGTGTGTGCGAGTGTGGGTTTTGGGGGGTTGGACCTCATAAATTATATATATGAGCTTGGTAGTGAGAGGGGCGGGGGTTTGGACATTTAGTTGCCCATTTTGTGCCTAAAGCCTATCATTTGTTACCCCTTAGCTAGTTACCCAAAATTTTACCCGACTTGACCCGGTCTTATAGTGTTAGTAGTAGTTTTAGTAGTGTGTAGATACGTTTGATGTATGTTGAAGGTTGCTTTATTTGCTTTGAAAAAAAATGGAAAAAGCAATGAAAAGAAAAAAAATGATGTTAAGTTGTCTTCTATATAGAAGTTTAAGTTAGTAGTTGTTTATTTGTTTTATTGTGTAATAAAAGACCGGGTTAAGCTTTTCGCTACTACATATATATTCCATTTCCTACCCGTACACCTAGCCACGTTACAACCTTAAAGCCCCTTTGATTTGTATTCATGTTTGGCACTTGTGAGGAGAAGGACCGATTTAGGTACAAGCCTATAGTTGTGCAACCACCTGTTTGCCTTTTGTGTGTCTAGCTTACAAATGCTAGTGCTTGCTTGTTGCCGAGAGGAGAGATATAGCAAGGGGTGTGCTATTTCAGGTGTTAAGAAAGGGTTAGTAAAAAGACAACATGTTTATGCTTGGTTTATGTTGATCGCTTGTTTTGAAAATCGTTTTGATGAGTTGCTTGGGACAAGCAATGGTTAAGTGTAGGGATGTGACGGGTGGTCCATAGGATAACCCTTAATGGTGTTAAAAGACGAGTTTATCCCTCATTTGATCGCGTAATTATCTTGAATTAGATGACTACAGTTGCTTATGTTTCAGGTATGTCTTGGAGCTTAAAATGGAGAAAACGCTGCTTTGGATGGACTAGAGTGGAACGGGTCAAGCTTGGAAGGAAAGAAGAAACAAAACAAAGAACTCAGGGCTCCACCGTAATTTACGGTGGGTACCGTAAATTACGGTGGCCCTGAAAACCTGATTTTTCCCACCGTACCACAGTAGTGATCTACCGTATCGAACTGAAGTCTACTGTAACTTACGGTAGCTACCGTAAGTTATGGTAGAGGTGACGAGGAAAAGATGTAACTGCTCCATTAAAACTGTTTTCAAGTGTCTTTTGATGGTATTCATGATTAGGAACGTTTCTCTGCACTTTGTGGGCGAATTTTAGCTTTGGATATCATTTGGGAACAATTCTAAACATTTGGTTTTGGTTTTTGATTCATATGAACTTGAACTTTGATGTTATGATGTTCAACCGAACAATCTTCGGCTAAATTTGTGGTGATCATCTTAGGTGAATGTTTCTCTACAAATCTTGTGTGATTTTCCTTAATTTCTAGAATGATAACTTTATGTGTTTGCTTTGATTATCATGGTGTATGAATACTTGATTGTAGCTTGTTAATTGGTATTGCAATTCTAGTTTAAATCGTACGTTCTTGGTGTCGTTGACAATCGAGATATCACGGGAAGGGTTAGGGTTGGATATTGATTGATTGATCATCGGCAAACGACCTCGCATTGATATAATCCGAGTACTTTGTTCCCTTTTATCACAACAATTATTTATGTACGAGTTATGTCTATGTAACTCTTTCTAGTTGGAATTTTGCACAAGTGTTAAAAGAAACTGAACCCTAAGATGATCATTGTTCTCATAATCTGAACTAAAAATCCAATCTTGATTAGCAATTAGTTGATAACTTAGTTTTAAATCAAACAATCCAAACCATTGATCTTTAATTTTTGCACATTAGATTAATTGTAGTTAATTTGCAAGACTATAGAATCAACACACTTTCCACAAAACTCCCTGTGTTCGATACCCATTTACTGCTATCTACTAGTTGTAATTTGGATTAAATTTGCGTGTACTACGACAGCACGTCAATCATCAGTCGGATGTCGAGGAATCCAGTGATGAAGAAATTGATAGTGATTATGGTGTCTCCGATGAGTCGTCGGATGATGGCGATGATGCAGATTTTGATGCCGCTCTCTCAGATTATGAAGCTGATCCTGATTATCATCCCATCGAATTTATATGGGACTGCCAGCAACGATTTGTAAGTTTATTCTCTTATTATTTTATGCCTCATTCTTTCATTGTTATATGTTTGTTACAATTAAAAATTTGTTACTTTTCTTAAATACATTATTTATTTGTTATTAATTATTGGTATTTTATATTTATTTTAAGTGTCTTAATGCGAAAGTGGCGTTGATGTCAAGGATTGATATGTCGTTGAAGATGACAGTTCAAAATCTGAATGGAGTTGATACTGTTGTTAACTTTCGACTAGGGAAGCATGGCAAGGGATTTAGATACGTTGCTTGTGAATGGACCAAGAAGTTCACCAAGCCCAATCATATCCACAAAAATATGAAATGTAAATTTGTTTACTTTGTTTACTCTCCAGACAAAGCCAAGCTGATCTTAAAGAAAGTCTACAAATAGTTGTGGTTGTTGGTACTATCTCCTGTTGGATGAAGTTATGTGGTGGGTTGTGTGTGAAATTTGTATATTTTCCAAACTTGGTGGATTTAGTTTTATATGTTTTGCATCTAAACATTACTATATGGGTATCTTGTAGTTGGTATTAGTAGGTCCATCTTTTAGGAATCTTATGTGTAAATGATGGTCATTAAACCTATGAACATATATACTTATCTAGGTAATTATATTAATTTGAACTTTTTGTTGTACATTAAGTAGGTTTTAATCATATATGCCTATCTAAGTAGTTATATTCAGACACTCATACTAACATGTCTGGAATGAAGTGCTCTAATTGCTCATTATGTACTTATAATTTACAGAAAGTAATAGAAATCTCCCTTAATTAAACTATACTCGTTAAATTGGAAACTGGAAAATATGGATATATACATGTCTGAATATTTAAATTATAATCATGTATGGTTATCTTGTTAGTTATATTAACTTTAACTTTTTGTTGTACATTCATTATATTTTAATCGGCTGTTCACGATACATCACAACATGTTGGTGATCGACATTTAGAATTGTATAAAACGATAAAAGCTTCCTTTCCAACAGTTCGAAAACTTAAAATATTAGCAAGGTGCAATGAATTTATGGCTGATAATTGTTATAAGCTCACTTAAATTAGGTTTTCTTATTATTAAAAGATGCTACAACACAACCGGTGAGAAAAATGCTCAGAGCATGTTTTCTAAGGTATGTGCAACATCATGTTTTTTGGTCGCTCAAGGGAAGGAGATCTAAGACTTAAAATTAACAAAATACTCTACAACCTCTAATTACAAATAACAATCTTTTGAAGATCTGCTCCTCCTAAAGGCATAGACTCAATATCTGTTTCGCTAAAGTCTGGCAAACCCAAAGGTCTGTTGAAGACAAAGTCTGTTGGAGCAAAGTCTGTTGAAGCAAACAACCTCTGCGGATGAAGATAAAGACTGTTGAAGAAAATGTCAGCGAAAGAGAACCTTTGCTGATGAAGACAAAGTATGATGAAGCTACGGTCTATTGTGGGTCAATAGATGATGCAGTTCAACTGAGGATCTTTAACATATGATGATCAACAGATGATAAGGTTTGTTGAAGCAAAGTCTGTTCAACAGATGCTAATGTAACTCAGATCCTAACAGTGCTTAGGCCCTAACAGATGTTAGGAGTTTGTAACAGTTCTTAGGCTCTAACATATGTTAATGTAACTCAGATCCTAACAGTTTTCCCACTAACCAATTCATTAAATTTACATTCATTCACTAACAATAATATACAAACCTACTACATGTGAAATACATGAATATCAACAATAATGTATAATAACAATAATATATAACAAAAAGAGGTGAAATTTAGATGTTTTCAAATTATAGCCATTACATACCAAACTTTTAACCACAGTAGGTTAAAACAATTGTTAACAAACATAAATAAAAACAACAAGGAGTCTTCAAACTAAGTGGTTTCTACTTAACTCTCGTAAGACATGTTTTTCATAAGCTTCTAATTGTTAACCTTAGATAGCTTATTCTGGGTTCTTCTCATGTTAGAGGATAGCTCACCAACATTTACAACATCAACATTTTGAACTATTCGTTTTCCATTCGGACTTGTACCAGAATCCTTTTCGATTTCAACGGCGGAAGAGTCGGCCGTAACAAAGACAACATCCTTGCAACAGATCACAAAACAACTAATCAATCTTTAAATAAAATAATGAACTCTAAAAACATATTAAATGTACTTTCAAAAATAACTACTCACCTTTGAAGTTCGTTCACCAGATAACTGGGAACATTCTGAAAGGTTAACATCTTTGACTTCAGTTACTTCTTGAGTAACCTAAAGGGTCGTAATATACGATATTATATAAAAAAGTGAAGAATCCAGTTTTCGAACCTCAAAACAAAAATAAATAAATTGAAAAAGTAATTTTATATATTACCTCATCAGCATTTTCATCACCATTATCATCTCCCCCAACCAACTCAACAATTATTACTGGATAATCACATGTTTTTTGCACAGTATAAACACGATAATCATTTTTAAGATTGAATCCAGAAACATCAATCTTAAAAGCCAGCTTCTTATCAACCAATCGAGATATTTCATGCGGGAAAGATTCAGTATCATTCGCCTTCATCTGCCTTTCTCTTATATCACTCGCAACTAATCCATCAATCTTCTGAACATCTCTATCAAACATAACAAAAGATACACAACCAGTCTCATCTTGCACCCAGACTTGTAGCTTGGACCGGAAATATATATAAATGCCTAAATAAGCTCCCAAATTATATTGTAATATAAGTCTTAAGCGGTTATTTACATAAATAACATGTTAAATAATCATCATTACTTACTTTGTGGTGATGGCTGTACATTCACCATCACATTTGGGACAAATTAAAGCATTCGCAGACATTTGAAGAATCTCTTCAGAAGCATTTTCAACATTCTGTAAATATTTAGTTTTAGGTATGTGCTTCTTGAAACAGTTACGACAGGCAGCATAAAACCAACCATACTCTTCTTGCACAATCTTTATCGTGGCAACTACAACACAAGATATTTCCTGTAAAAACAATATATCCATGTTTAATCTACTTTTGACAAACATGTAGGTGATAAACTAAACAAATAACCAAACTATATAAAAAGTTGTGAAACCTTTTCAATATCACTAATCTTATCAACATATTTCTTGACACTCTCTGTTACGAATTCTTTATGCAATAGAAAAACAGACTGAGACGAAACTATTGTTTGAGAAGTAGAACCACTCGCCTATCCTTGTTTCAGTATAAGACTATTCCATACCACAAATGATTAGTATTAGTATACAGATAACATGAAACAAAGTATTTGTGTAACACCCCAAAACCCGAATGTTTATATTGTCGTATGTTCCTATAGGACATATCATGAAATAAATAACTAGGCTATTTAACCTAGTTAAAAGGAGTAGCTAAAAAAAATAATAAAGGAATGAATCCTTAGGGGGCAAACATGTTAAAATTGGAACTTGAATGGTTAATTAGGGTTAAAACACAAACACACACACATTCAGGTGTGTGTGTCGTATGGATCAGGAAGGAGAAAAGGGGAAAACCCCTAATTATCTTAAATTTAGCAAATTCAAGCCCTAGATGTGATCTTGAGTCCATGCATGTCTCGATTCTGGATCATCCATGCATTCTTAAACACAAGGTAAGTAGAATTTTGGTGTTTGATGATTTTGAATGTGATGGGTTATGTTGTAAATCGTGAATTGGTATGAAATTGAGTATGAGTAGGTGTTAATGTCATGATATAGAACCAAGATTATACATGGTTTGGGCTAATTTGATGATTAGAGGTGAAACCCATTTGTGTTGGTAAGAATGATGACTTGAATGATCATCCATGTTTAATTAATCATGATTGTTGATGTATTATGATGGATAGGATGGATTCTTACTAGATGAATTGAAAGAATTATGGTGTTGATATGTTTGATGTTTATGTGTTAATGATTGTGACACCCCAGGAAAACTAGTGAAAACCATACAACTTAACTAGCTTCCTCAGTGAGTGCTTACCAAATTTCGGGACGAAATTTCTTTCAACTTGGGGATGATGTGACAACTCGAAATTTAGAACCTTTCATTTGTATCTCGATGTAACATGCTTAAACGTGTGACTAAGTGACTTGTTGGTTTAATGAATGTTATTATGTGGTTATGTGCTATGCTTGTATGTATGTATGTATTTATATGACCCGAGACACAAGGACCCGACTCGAGACCATGCGGTCTCGAGTGAACAGTGTAACTATTTGGGCCGGTTGGGCCACTTAATCCAGCCGAAACCCATTAGGGTGCATCAACTTAAGCTAGTATATAACCTTTGTAGTGAGCCAACTTTGCCATTCTTTAGACAACACACACTCTCCTACACACACACTCCCCTACACTCTCTCTCTAGAAAACTTTAAACCCTAAAGATCAAACATCACCTCCCTCTCTCTCGGATCAAATCGGCATCAACAAGGGGACTCGGTCAAGCTCATCATCAACACTCGGACACTCCATCTTATTCATCTTCTTTACTATCTCGGTGCCTTTTTCACAACCGGTTAGTGATTCACGCTATGTGCTTCCATTTCGGCTTGATGATGATGTATGATAAGGTTATTTGATAATGTGTTTGCTTGTTAAAGTTTTATGCATGATTAAGGTGTTGATTATGTAATAAAACCGCATCATGACTATTGTTTGAACATGACATAAGTGCTTATTTGATTTAATGAATTCTTGTTGTTAAATGATACATGCTTAGGAGAACATGACTTTTGTAGAATAACATTTGAACAAGATGTTTTGAATAACAAAAGAATGATAAGCTTAGGGTTATTCATCCGATTTTATGGTTATAGAACAAGTACTTTGTTTGATAATGATCCACAAAAAAATGATTATTGATATCTAGATTATGTGTCATGATTCGGGTCCATGGAATGCATAGCTATGTGGGATGAACATGTTGATTTTGAAAGATGAACTACTTGAAGATCATGAAAGATATTTGAAATTGATATGTTTGATCCATTTTCGGTTAGTGTTAGACAAGGAAACATGTTAGTGCATTGTTATTGGCTAGTACACCATATCATGATCATGAAATTCTATTGGTTTAGTACAATGTCGGAAATCAGCAGATGTTCCAGCCGAGACCTTCGGTCTCGACTCGAGATCACCCAATGACAACTCGAGATCACGGTTTCGACACAGGTTGCGAGTCGAGAACTCCTAGTCCCGACTCGAGACCATACCTTATCAGCACACAAACATCATGACTCGAGACCATAGTTGCGAGTCCGGTTACGACTCGAGACCAATACATACATGACCCGAGACCTCCTCAGATTGCGACTCGAGAAATTGTAGGCTACAACTCGAGACCGCACAGTCTCGACTAGAGACCGCACAGTCTCGACTCGAGACCACTTGATTATGTACGTTCTGTTTGGGCCTGCATAGTTACGGGCCTAAGTTAGTGGGCCGACTATACGGACTTCCTGTGTATTGTTAATTGTGTATGTTGTGCACTGATTGGACTGCCATGAGAAACACTTGCTTGCAACGTGCTAGTATAGATGTAGAAATGTATGTGCGTTACTTGGTTTGTACCTGACTTGTGTGATAACCATACTAGGACGTGGTTGACCATAATTAGCTGAATTGACCCTTCGTTTATCTGCCGAGCAAACCAAGGTGAGTTCACACCCTCTACAAAGCATGGGTTTCCCTGGGTTGGGAATGGGATTAAGGAACGTGGATTCCTCGTCCTCCTTGGGTAGGACAACATTGGTTCAGGAATGTAATTCCTCGTCCTCATGGACAGATAACTCGTACTAGACCAAAACTCTATCAGGAAGTCCCTCCTTTTTATATCGACTAAATCGCCGGGCCAATGGCAAGCGGGTCATTAGTTAGATAGCGCTATTTAGGTCTGACAAACCTCACATTGTGCCGCAGAGGACGGGCGTGAACTAATGGATCTGGGGCACGTCAATGATGATAGACATTGACAGTTTCAGGGCACATAAACATGACTACAGTCAGCAGTCGATATGGTAACGAGTCTAGTGTATACATGGGGTAGCCCCCACGGCCGAAATGCCAGATAACTAACATGGGGTAGCCCCCACGGCCGGAGTGCCAGAATAACCGGGAATAAACAAGTCACGTTTTTCAACTATGGGGTAACCCCCACGACAGGATGCCAGATAAAGGAAACTATTTTCGAAACAACTTAAAACGAACACCCAACTATGAACTCACTCAACTTGTTGTTGACTCGTTACTACATGCTTTGCAGGTCAATAGGTACTTAGCTGGAGCTTGCATGGAAGAGAGTCGTTGTGGGACATGGACAGCTGTGTGCCATGTTAAACTTCGGAACAATTAAACTTATGTTATGGTTTTAAACATTATGCTTCCGCTTGCAACTTAAACTATGTTTTGTTTGGACACCAGTTGTATTGGTTGGATTTTTTTTAACTACTTATATGTTTGTTCAATATGATTGGTGGCTGGATCCTGGTCAGTCACGCCTCCAAGCGGTAGTACTCCGCAGGTGGATTTTGGGGGTGTGACAGATTGGTATCAGAGCCATTGGTTATAGTGAACTTGGTTTTAATAAGGGAAAAGTTTTATGAAAATCAGACTATAACCTGTACAGTGCTCTACGATCCACAACGACGCTCCACTCCACATGCAAGGCTCGACATTCTAGGTGATATGATCTATGTGTATATTGCCTACTTGTTAGTTACATAGTACATTGCTCATGGTATGCTTGGTTAGTATAACTACTGTTGCCTGAACACGTGTATGCTTACTCACTTCTGTCATCGCATTTTCGCGTACCCCTCTCACTCACGTTCTTCTTGATATGAAGATCATGTCTGGACGCATTAACATGACACAAGCCCAGTTGACGGCTCTGATTAACGAACGAGTTGCTGCGGCACTTGCAGCTGCACACGCAGGAGGTATATCCTGCAGTTCGAACTCATTCTAGGATCCTTAGAATCCTACTCTCGTGAACCAACATTTTGTGTTAAACTCTGTCTTTCTTTCGCCCACAATAGGTCAGCATGCTCAGCCACCCGTGTGCACTTTTAAAACTTTCATGGACTGTCGACCAACTACTTTTAGCGGCACTGAAGGAGCCGTAGGCCTCCTCCACTGGTTTGAGAAGCTCGAGTCAGTTTTCGAAATGTGTGAATGCCCTGAGGCGCGCAGGATGAAGTATGCTACCGGTACTCTCGAGGGTTT
Source organism: Helianthus tuberosus (assembly GCA_030545235.1). Classification (NCBI taxonomy): domain Eukaryota; kingdom Viridiplantae; phylum Streptophyta; class Magnoliopsida; order Asterales; family Asteraceae; genus Helianthus; species Helianthus tuberosus. The sequence continues at coordinate 64,063,838 of CM060397.1, read as the reverse complement.
AGCTCTCACATGGTGGAACGCTCAGGTTCAAATGCTGGGGTTGGTTGCAGCCAACGCCACCCCATGGGAAACTTTTAAGGAAATGATCAAGGAAGAATACTGCAGTCGGGACGACATTCATAAGCTGGAAGTTGAGTTCTTCAACCTCAAGATGACGGGGTCGGAAATTGAGGCGTACACTAAGAGATCGAATGAGCTTGCCTTACTGTGTCCTACTATGGTGGACCCTCCAATTAAACGAATTGAACTCTTTCTCAAGGGCTTGGTGCCAGAGATCCAAAGCCATGTGACTTCAGCAAACCTCGCTACTATCCAGCAGGTTGTTCAGTTGGCTCACCGTCTTACTGACCAAGCGGTGGAGCAGAACAGGTTACCAAAGCGCATAGGTGCTGCAACTACTTCTGGTGTCCCTAGTGACAACAAACGAAAATGGGATGGAGCTTCAAGTAAGGGTTCGACTTCTGTTCAGTCCCAGTCTCAGCAGAGAAAGACTGATGACTACAAGAGCCCTAGTCAGCAATCATCTGGTGGTCAAAGTCATGGTGGGTACAAAGGGAATCACCCCAAATGCAATCGCTGCAGCCTGCACCACAGCGGGCCATGCACCAGGGGTAACTGTCATCGGTGCAACAAGCCAGGTCACGCTGCAAAGGATTGCAGGAGCTTATACCCTGCAAACCAGAATCGTCAACAACAGGCCCCACAGAAATAGCGCCAGCAGCCGCAGCAAGGTGATAACAAAGGGTGCTTTCAGTGTGGAGCTGAAGGCCACTTCAAGAGGGATTGCCCCCAACTGAACAGGAACCAGAACAACAACAACAACAACAACAATCAGGGGAATGGTAACAATGGGAACAACAACAACAATGGAGCCAGGGGGCGGGCGTTCGTGATTGGCCAAGGTGAAGCAAGGAATGACCCCAACGTTATGGAGGGTAAGTTCCTTCTCGACGACTTTTATGTTACAGTTTTATTCGATTCGGGTGCCGATACTAGCTACATGTCACTAGAAGTTAGTCAAATTCTTAAGCGTATTCCAATACCTTTGAACAACAAGCACACTGTAGAGCTAGCAAATGGTAAGAGCTTAGAGGCCACACACGTAGTCAAGGGATGTAAACTTGTTCTTGCTAACCAGACCTTCTCTATCGACCTCATCCCTATCGTCTTGGGTAGTTTCGACGTTGTCATTGGGATGGATTGGTTATCCCAACACTGAGCAGAGATTCTTTGCAACGAGAAGATTGTTCGTATTCCTGGTTCAAGCGGTGAACCTCTCATGATTCGTGGCGACAGGAGGAGTGCTGTTGAGAACGTCATCTCTCTCCTTAAGGCCCAGAAATATTTGAGAAAGGGCCACACTGCCATTTTGGCTCTCGTTACTGACACCTCAGTGAAAGAGAAGAAGATAGAAGATTTTCCAGTTGTACGCGACTATCCTGAGGTATTTCCTGAGGAATTACCTGGCCTTCCGCCTCATCGCCAAGTCGAGTTTCAGATTGAACTAGCTCCTGGAGCTGCGCCTATAGCTCGTACACCTTATCGTTTAGCTCCATCAGAGTTGGAAGAACTCTCTACACAACTACAAGAACTCTTGGATAAGGGTTTTATTCGCCCTAGCTCATCACCCTAGGGAGCTCCAGTTCTGTTTGTGAAGAAGAAAGACGGTACCTTCAGAATGTGCATCGACTACCAGGAACTCAACAAGGTGACGGTGAAGAATCGTTATCCTGTACCGCGTATTGACGACTTGTTCGACCAACTGCAAGGGTCGAGCTACTATTCAAAGATTGATTTGAGATCGGGATATCACCAGCTGAGAGTCCGAGAGGAGGACGTCTTCAAGACAGCTTTTAGAACTCGATATGGCCACTATGGGTTTTTGGTTATGCCTTTTGGGCTGACGAACGCACCAGCGGTCTTCATGGACTTAATGAATCGAGTGTGCAAACCTTATCTGGACAAGTTCGTTATAGTCTTCATCGACGACATCCTGATCTATTCTAAGAGTCAGGAGGAACACGAGCAGCATCTACGACTCATCTTGGAACTCCTTCGAACAGAACAGCTTTACGCAAAGTTCTCAAAATGCGACTTCTGGCTTCGTGAAGTCCATTTCCTAGGCTATGTGGTAAACAAGGATGGGATTCATGTTGATCCATCCAAGGTGGATTCGATTAAGAATTGGCCTGCACCTCGTACACCAAAGGAAATTCGTCAATTCTTGGGATTGGCAGGTTACTACAGGAGGTTCATTAAGGATTTTTCCAAGATTGCACAGCCTCTCACCTCACTGACGCAGAAAGGCGTGGTTTATCGATGGGGAAATGCCCAGGAGTTAGCATTTCAGCATCTAAAGGATAGACTTTGCAGCGCACCTATCCTTTCATTGCCAAAGGGCACAGACGATTTTGTGGTTTACTGTGACGCATCAATTCAAGGTCTTGGTTGTGTATTGATGCAACGAGATAAAGTTATAGCCTATGCCTCACGCCAACTCAAAGTTCACGAGAAGAACTACACTACACATGATTTAGAGCTGGGAGCTGTTGTTTTTGCACTTAAGTTATGGCGACATTACCTGTACGGTACCAAGTGTGCCATCTACACCGACCACAGGAGCCTCGAGCACATCTTCAAACAGAAAGAACTGAATATGCGACAACGACGATGGGTCGAACTACTGAATGATTACGAGTGCTCGATCAGGTATCACCCGGGCAAGGCCAATGTTGTGGCTGATGCCCTTAGTCGAAAGGACACTACGCCTAGGCGCGTGCGAGCATTGCAACTCACTATACATTCTAGTCTTCCCTCCCAAATACGAGCTGCTCAGATAGAAGCATTGAAACCAGAAAACGTCAGGGCTGAAGCCCTACGCGGCTCAAGGCAACGCATGGAACAGAAGGAAGACGGTGCTTACTACGTAACGGGGCGCATTTGGGTCCCACACTATGGCAACCTACGAGAGCTTGTGATGGACGAGGCACACAAGTCTCGCTACTCGGTACACCCTGGTTCGGATAAGATGTACCACGATATCAAAACTACGTATTGGTGGCCTAGCATGAAGGCCCACATAGCAACTTACGTCAGTAAGTGTTTGACTTGTGCGAGAGTCAAGTCTGAATACCAGAAACCCTCAGGCCTACTCCAACAACCAGAAATACCACAATGGAAATGGGAGCAAATTTCCATGGATTTTGTTACCGGTCTACCTAGATCTCAACGAGGTAACGATACTATTTGGGTAATCGTGGATCGACTCACAAAGTCTGCTCACTTCTTGGCTATCAAGGAAACGGATAAGTTCTCCACTCTAGCAGACGTATACCTCAAGGAAGTTGTTTCGAGGCACGGGGTGCCCACCTCTATTATCTCAGATCGAGATGCGCGTTTTACTTCAGAACTGTGGCAGGCGATGCACAAATCCTTTGGCTCACGTTTAGATATGAGTACAGCGTATCACCCTCAGACGGACGGGCAGTCCGAGCGCACTATTCAAACCTTAGAAGACATGCTTCGTGCATGTGTAATCGACTTTGGCAACAGCTGGGAAAAGCATCTGCCACTTGTGGAATTCTCGTACAATAACAGCTACCACACCAGCATTAAAGCTGCTCCGTTTGAGGCATTGTACGGACGTAAATGCCGGTCACCTGTTTGTTGGGCAGAGGTGGGGGATAGTCAGATCACTGGTCCAGAACATGTGGTAGACACAACCGAACGAATTGCTCAAATTCGACAACGCATGGCGGCAGCTCGTGACCGTCAGAAAGTCTACGCCGATAAGGGCAGGAAACCACTTGAGCTCCAGGTTGGGGAGTGGGTACTACTCAAAGTTTCACCCTGGAAGGGTGTGGTTCGTTTTGGTAAACGAGGCAAACTTAACCCACGATACGTCGGACCTTTCGAAATCATCGAGAAAATAGGCAGGGTGGCCTACAGACTGAACTTACCAGCAGAACTCGGTGCAGTTCACAACGTTTTCCACGTGTCGAATCTGAAGAAGTGTCTGTCAGATGAGACCCACATAGTTCCTCTGAAGGAACTCACTATCGACGAGCAGTTACGATTCGTCGAGGAACCAGTCGAAATCACGGATCGGGATGTCAAGGTCCTCAAGAACACTAGAATACCTCTCGTTCGAGTTCGCTGGAACTCACGTCGCGGCCCAGAGTTCACCTGGGAACGCGAAGATCAGATAAAACAAAAGTATCCCCAACTGTTCGCAAACAGTACAACCATTACTGAGGCTGAAGCTATGGAATTTCGGGACAAAATTCCAGATCAACGGGGGGTGGATGTGACACCCCAGGAAAACCAGTGAAAACCATACAACTTAACTAGCTTCCTCAGTGAGTGCTTACCAAATTTCGGGACGAAATTTCTTTCAACTTGGGGATGATGTGACAACTCGAAATTTAGAACCTTTCATTTGTATCTCGATGTAACATGCTTAAACGTGTGACTAAGTGACTTGTTGGTTTAATGAATGTTATTATGTGGTTATGTGCTATGCTTGTATGTATGTATGTATTTATATGACCCGAGACACAAGGACCCGACTCGAGACCATGCGGTCTCGAGTGAACAGTGTAACTATTTGGGCCGGTTGGGCCACTTAATCCAGCCGAAACCCATTAGGGTGCATCAACTTAAGCTAGTATATAACCTTTGTAGTGAGCCAACTTTGCCATTCTTTAGACAACACACACTCTCCTACACACACACTCCCCTACACTCTCTCTCTAGAAAACTTTAAACCCTAAAGATCAAACATCACCTCCCTCTCTCTCGGATCAAATCGGCATCAACAAGGGGACTCGGTCAAGCTCATCATCAACACTCGGACACTCCATCTTATTCATCTTCTTTACTATCTCGGTGCCTTTTTCACAACCGGTTAGTGATTCACGCTATGTGCTTCCATTTCGGCTTGATGATGATGTATGATAAGGTTATTTGATAATGTGTTTGCTTGTTAAAGTTTTATGCATGATTAAGGTGTTGATTATGTAATAAAACCGCATCATGACTATTGTTTGAACATGACATAAGTGCTTATTTGATTTAATGAATTCTTGTTGTTAAATGATACATGCTTAGGAGAACATGACTTTTGTAGAATAACATTTGAACAAGATGTTTTGAATAACAAAAGAATGATAAGCTTAGGGTTATTCATCCGATTTTATGGTTATAGAACAAGTACTTTGTTTGATAATGATCCACAAAAAAATGATTATTGATATCTAGATTATGTGTCATGATTCGGGTCCATGGAATGCATAGCTATGTGGGATGAACATGTTGATTTTGAAAGATGAACTACTTGAAGATCATGAAAGATATTTGAAATTGATATGTTTGATCCATTTTCGGTTAGTGTTAGACAAGGAAACATGTTAGTGCATTGTTATTGGCTAGTACACCATATCATGATCATGAAATTCTATTGGTTTAGTACAATGTCGGAAATCAGCAGATGTTCCAGCCGAGACCTTCGGTCTCGACTCGAGATCACCCAATGACAACTCGAGATCACGGTTTCGACACAGGTTGCGAGTCGAGAACTCCTAGTCCCGACTCGAGACCATACCTTATCAGCACACAAACATCATGACTCGAGACCATAGTTGCGAGTCCGGTTACGACTCGAGACCAATACATACATGACCCGAGACCTCCTCAGATTGCGACTCGAGAAATTGTAGGCTACAACTCGAGACCGCACAGTCTCGACTAGAGACCGCACAGTCTCGACTCGAGACCACTTGATTATGTACGTTCTGTTTGGGCCTGCATAGTTACGGGCCTAAGTTAGTGGGCCGACTATACGGACTTCCTGTGTATTGTTAATTGTGTATGTTGTGCACTGATTGGACTGCCATGAGAAACACTTGCTTGCAACGTGCTAGTATACATGTAGAAATGTATGTGCGTTACTTGGTTTGTACCTGACTTGTGTGATAACCATACTAGGACGTGGTTGACCATAATTAGCTGAATTGACCCTTCGTTTATCTGCCGAGCAAACCAAGGTGAGTTCACACCCTCTACAAAGCATGGGATTCCCTGGGTTGGGAATGGGATTAAGGAACGTGGATTCCTCGTCCTCCTTGGGTAGGACAGCATTGGTTCAGGAATGTAATTCATCGTCCTCATGGACAGATAACTCGTACTAGACCAAAACTCTATCACGAAGTCCCTCCTTTTTATATCGACTTAATCACCGGGCCAATGGCGAGCGGGTCATTAGTTAGATAGCGCTATTTAGGTCTGACAAACCTCACACCGTGCCGCAGAGGACGGGCGTGAACTAATGGATCTGGGGCACGTCAATGATGATAGACATTGACAGTTTCAGGGCACATAAACATGACTACAGTCCGCCGTCGATATGGTAACGAGTCTAGTGTATACATGGGGTAGCCCCCACGGCCGAAATGCCAGATAACTAACATGGGGTAGCCCCCACGGCTGGAGTGCCAGAATAACCGGGAATAAACAAGTCACGTTTTTCAACTATGGGGTAACCCCCACGGCAGGATGCCAGATAAAGGAAACTGTTTTCGAAACAACTTAAAACGAACACCCAACTGTGAACTCACTCAACTTGTTGTTGACCCGTTACTACATGCTTTGCAGGTCAATAGGTACTTAGCTGGAGCTTGCATGGAAGAGAGTCGTTGTGGGACATGGACAGCTGTGTGCCATGTTAAACTTTTGAACAATTAAACTTATGTTATGGTTTTAAACATTATGCTTCCGCTTGCAACTTAAACTATGTTTTGTTTGGACACCAGTTGTATTGGTTGGATTTTTTTTAACTACTTATATGTTTGTTCAATATGATTGGTGGCTGGATCCTGGTCAGTCACGCCTCCAAGCGGTAGTACTCCGCAGGTGGATTTTGGGGGTGTGACAATGATACTTGTTGATTAGTAAGAAGATTTGATGAAATATGGATGAACTTGGAAGATTATGCATAAACTAGTTGTACATGGTGCCTAGGAAGTAGTATGCACACCACGTGTTTGATAAAATGTCTAAATGACAAAAATATGTGAAGGTTATGTTATGATTATGTTGAGTATGCTATATGCTTGTTTGAATCGACTAATGAAATACATATGTGATATATGAACTTGATATGATCGTTCATATGAATAATCATGTATGCTAATAAGGGTGTAAATGTAATGACATGAAAGTATAGGAATCATGTCAAGATGGATGGGAGCGTGGAAGGCTAATGGGCCAAGAAGTCTCAAGTAAGCGATTGCAAATACGGACGCGTAAGGTAAGTGAATCCCGGACTTACACTTTAGATGTAAAATGTATTGTAGTATGATGTTTATTGTGAAAGCATGGGGAAAAGTATGAAACAATGGAAGTAATAAGTTAAGTTTACGGTGAATGAGTCGAAAGTGGTTAAGAAATAGTTTCTACTAAGTATAGGTAAGAAAGAAGCTTACATGATGGTATTATGCATAAAGATGTAATAAGTAGTTATATGCGTAGGTATGAGTTTGATTGTAAGTAAGCAATTGGGTCTCATAGGAGAGTATGACTACGAACACATAAGTATGGAGATTTATGTGTATACGATTTACATGTATAGACGTGTGTGTTTAGGATTTGTAAGTAATATTGTGTAGGATGTAAATTATAAGTACATGTACGAATAGAAAGGGTATGTATGCATGAATTGGAATTTAGTTATATGTACAAATGAATGAGACTTATTATGCGTATACATGGATATGTTCGCATGAATGAAATCTAATGATGCTAACCGTTTTCCTATTGAGAATGAAATGGGAATGCAGGTATACTAGTGATGGAAGTTGAAGGTAGACACTGAAATCCAATACGGGTGGTTTGAATGGATGGATGGATGAATGGACTAACATAAGCGAAAGCATGATATGTTGACGCCTATTTATGCAATGTTTAAATTTTATGTATGATGACACCGGTTGCTAATGATGTGATTGTACGTGGTGTCTGCAGGTTGTACAGAACTGTGGAATCCCATTATGGAGTGTAAGAGGGTGAAGATCGAGTCAAGACATGGATTGTACGTGTGGGGGTGTGGTTACGTAATTTAATATAAGTATGTCAGATTTTATAAATTTATAGAAAGCATTAATGCATTTAATGTAAAAGAGTGATTTAATGTATTTCCAAGTATGTTAGAACGAATATAATGAAAGAAAATTTTAAGTTAAGTATTTCCGCTGCAACTTTTGGTTAAAACATGTTAGGGCGTTACAATTTGACTTCATAAATAAATACAGTGCAAATTATGTTGACAAATTACCTCCTCCTTAGCTGATTAACTTCATCGATTTCTTCATTCAAAAACAGTCAAGTTGTAAACTTATCACTTTGAACTGTAAATTGGTCTACATGTAAAAGTATACAAATATTTAGTCAACCTGTTATTATGATTTAAAGCGCACCTACTGGTTCAATCATCTATATGTGCTATCTTTTTAGAAAGATAGAAATTTCATAAAAAGAGGTGTTATCAAATTGAAATGTGATAAGACAATCTGTATAGGGAGTTAGATGATTTAAGGTAACGGGGTTTTCGTACATGATTAATAAAATGTGTTCAGATGAGTAAGACGATTTGAGGTAACAGTGTTTTCATAGATGATTAAAAAAATGTGTTGAGACGAGTAAGACGATTTGAGGTAACGGGGTTGTGAAAAAAAACTAGGTCTGCACAGAGCTCAGCATAAGCTACCTTGACTCTGGTGTAGCTTACGTTGGTAAAGCTTTTAACGCATCCTCGTTTCTGTTAGACATGCATATTTATATTTATAAGCTAGATACTATAAGTTTTATTATTCGTTTTATTATTATTAGTAGACATAAGTTATAGCGGTTATCGCTATTAATGTATATGTATATATATATTGTGTATTATGTTCCTCATAATTATTAATTCATTTTATGAACGTTTACCTTCATTCTTCGAAACCCTAATTCAGATTCTACCAAAGTGGTATCAGAGCCACATCGGTCAAATTCCCATAATCACAAATATCGATCAAAACATGAATCAGGCACAAGGAATTCAAACTCAAATTCCCAAACTTACAGGACAGAATTACTATCACTTAAAGTTTTATTCGAATCGCAAGAATTATGGATCATTTTTGATGAAGGATTTCAAGATCTGGGAACGAATCCCACCGAGGAGGCGACTTCAATTTATAAAGATTCAATCAAGAAAGATAAACGGGCATTACACATCATTTTTCAATCAGTGAATGATACAATTTTCGAAAGAATTGCTCTTGCAAAATCATCAAAAGAAGCATGGAGTATTCTCCACAAATCATACATAGGAGAAAACCGGGTAAAAATAATTAAACTTCAAACTCTTCGATGTGAATTTGACGCACTGAAAATGAAAGAAGGAGAATCTATTGAAGAATATTTCAATAGAACAATCCTTATTGTTAATCAGTTACGAATGAATGAAGAGAAAATTAGCGAACAGTGAATCGTAGAAAAGATTCTGCGAAGTTTGACTCGAAACTTCGAGTCGGTGGTAATCGCTGTAGAAGAAACGAAAAATCTAGAGGATGTTTCGACCGAAGAATTAATGGGAATTCTTCAATCTCATGAATTGAGATTGAAACGATATGAAGACACTCCTATAGAACATGCATTCAAAATACAGAACTCTAATCAAGACATATTCAAATAATCCCGGAATGATGCAGGAGGAAGAGGACGCGGTAAAAATAGAGGACGAAACATGAATTCGATTAGATGTTACAACTGTCAACGACTTGGTCATACAACCACGTTTTGTCAGTGGAAAGATGAAAGCGAGAAACCTGATAATATGTTAATTCACAAAGATGATGAAACCGATGATCAAGATGACACGATGTTTATGATTTTCAATATGGAAGAGACAGTCAAAGATAACTGTTGGTATCTAGATAGCGGCTGCAGCAATCACATGACAGGAAACAGAGATTTGTTCATCAGACTGGATGAATCATTGAAGAAAGAAGTGAGGACAGGTGATGACAAGAGATTGGAAGCGTTAGGAAACGGAGACCTATCAATCTCAATCAGACGACAAGTCAGGAAGATACCGAGTGTTTTTTACGTGAAAGGTTTGAAACATAACCTGTTGAGTGTGGGGCAACTCATACAAAAATGATATAAAGTTCTATTTCAAGAGGATCGATGCATCATCAATGATGCAAGTAATGAAGCTATAGGTGATATAAAAATGACGAGTAAAAAAATGTTTCCTCTTCGTCCCGGAAGTGATCTAAATTTTGCAATGACCATGACAACGAAGGATATGTCAGTTCTATGGCATAAACGGTATGGTCATGTGAATATGGATACACTAATCAATATGGGAAACAAGGAGCTAGTACTCGGACTACCAAAGATTATGAAAAGTGAGAGAATATGTGAAGGATGCGTTTCAAGAAAACAAATGAGGAAAACGTTTCCAAAGAAAACAACGTGGTAAGCCAATAAACCCTTACAACTGGTTCATTCAGATATATGCGGGCCCATGAGAACTGAATCGATTGGAGGATGCAGGTATTTCATTACTTTTATCGATGATTATTCAAGAAAAACCTGGGTATTTTTTCTCAAATACAAATCGGAGGTGTTGAATTATTTCAAAATGTTTAAAACCTTAAATGAAAAACAATCCGATCACCCAGTCAAAACACTAAGAACTGGTCGAGGAGGAGAATATTGTAGTAAAGCATTCCAAGATTACCTGAAACTAAACGGAATACATCATCAACTTACAAACAGTTATTCTCCCCAACAAAATGGGATAGCAGAAAGGAAGAATAGAACGTTAATGGAACTGAGCAAAAGCATGATGCATATTAAACAATTACCGAATTGTTATTGGGCAGAAGCAATAGCATGTACCACGTACATCTTAAATCGAACAGTCACAAAAACAAGACCCAATATAACTCCTTGCGAAGTATAGAATGCTTGGCTTATGCTCATGTTCCTAAACAACATCGAGATAAGTTAAATGAAAAAACTGAAAAGACGATTTTTGTTGGATACAGTGAAAATAGTAAAGGATACAAACTGTTTAATCCACAAACCAATATAATCATTATCAGCCGCGATGTAATATTTGATGAAAACAAGAGGTGGGTCATTGACTCGGAAGCATCTTGTGACAACCCGAGATTTCAAGGTCTTTCCTCTACGTATCACTTATTTCGTAATCCTATTTTTACAATTTGTTTTACGTGGTGTCATGTGTAGTTTATTTGAATGATTAAAGTATTCTGATGCTTGGTTGTTAAATGTGTAATGTTTAATGTGTAATGGAATCCCAAGATGACGAAGAATGACTCATCGCCCCAAGAGCATGTGGTTGATAACTTCGGATCACCTAGAAATAGAGAAGAGAATCAAGAAGCAGATCAGTCACAGCAACATGGGAATGATTCATCTTCAACAGATTCAGAGAATGAAGTTATCAACATGAGGAGCATTGATAGTTTGTACAGGGACACAAGAGCTCTCACCGAAGCAAAAGTACTGCAGAAATACAATGAAAATCAAGTAGTAAATTTTGTCCTTTATGCAACAAGTGTAGACCCAACGACTTATGAGGAGGCTAGTAAGGATAAGAGATGGATAGAAGCAATGAACAGAGAGATAGAATCTATTCAAAAAAATAAACTTGGGAGCTTGTAGATCCTCCAAAACACCAAAAAGCGATAGGGGTGAAATGGATCTATAAAACAAAGTATGATGAAAAAGGAAACATGGACAAATACAAGGCCAAACTAGTGGTAAAAGGATACAAGCAAAAATATGGAATAGACTATCAGGAAGTATTTGCACCAGTGATCCGATTTGAGACGGTTCGATTAGTGTTAGCACTCGCGGCTCAATATGACTGGCACCTTCATCAGATGGATATAAAAACAGTGTTTTTAAATGGTAAATTAAAGGAACAATTTTACATAGAACAACCTCAAGGTTACATCAAACAAGGAGAAGAGGAAAAGGTATGTCATCTCAAACGAGCACTATACGGTTTGAAACAGGCACCGAGGGCGTGGTATAGCAGAATAGATACTTATTTCTTGCAACACAAGTTCAAAAAATGCACCTATGAGCATACTCTCTATGTTAAGGACACTAATGAAGGAAAACTAGTGATATGCTTATATGTAGACGATCTAATTATTGCAAGCAGCTCTATGAGGCTGATTTCTTAGTTCAAGGACACAATGAAAAAGGAGTTTAAGATGACTGACATGGGTAGATTGCATTACTTTCTCGGTATGGAAGTACTTTACGAGAATGGTAATATAATTTTATCTCAAAGGAAGTACATGAGGAATTTATTAGAGAAATATAGAATGAATCATTGCAACACGGTTTCCACACCAATGGAATATGGTCTCAAATTGTCAAAAGATGATCCTAAAGAGTTTATAGATGAAGGTGTGTATCGAAGTCTGGTAGGAAGTCTGATGTATCTAACAAACATGAGACCAGACATTATGTTTGTAGTAAGTAAAATAAGTAGATTCATGGAATGTCCAAAGAAGAGTCACTGGGAAGCAACAAAACGTATACTAAAATACGTCAAAGGCACTTTGGATCAGGGAATCACTTATTCTAAAGGAGGAAAAAGGAAGCTCGTAGGTTTCAGTGATAGGGATTATGCAGGGAATATAGATGATAGCAAGAGCACTTCCGGATATATTTTTCATTTGGGATCAGGTCCCATATCTTGGCAATCAAAGAAGCAAAAGTAGTAGCACTATCTTCAACAGAAGCAGAATGCATGGCTCTAACTTTAGCCGTTTGTCAAGCAGTATGGATAAAAGGAATCTTAGATGAACTGCAGGGAAAAGAAGATTATCCTATTCCTATATTTTGTGATAATAAATCTACCATTTGCTTAGCAAAAGACCCAGTTTACCATGGAAAGAGCAAGCATATACGGGTCAAGTATCACTATATCTGAGATTTAATCAAGAAGGAAGAAGTAGCAGTAATTTTCTGTGTAACCAAGGATCAAGTGGCTGACATTATGACAAAAGCCCTACATGTCACACCCCGACCACGTAAAACAACAAATAGTGGCGGAAACGTTGGGGAGTGCTGTAACAGAATTATTGTTACACAACCATGGATACAAAAAGAGTTTTTTTTATTTATTCATTTAGTAATTTACATTGTTTTAACACAAAACAAACGAGTTACATATCGACTATCACTGTTATTATGTCACTATGGCCTCGTCCATATCCTATGTGACTCATGCATCCTAGTAATCAACATCAAGCAACATCACCTGAAACATATGTAAAAACAAAGTCAGCAAAGAAATGCTGGCGAGCACATAGGTTTTATAAGAGTGTCGAATTCATGGCTAGATTACATGTTGCAATACCTTATTAAAAAAAAACTTGTTTTGAAAAGTACATAGTATTGCAGCATAATTTAACCAACTCAAATCAAGTGGGTTATTATTTATAAAACCTCATAGCCATGATTCTTAACCCAAAAACATTTGTTTTAGTAAACCAAATTGTAAAACATCTCGTATTAACTCGTTAATAAAACTCGTATGGTTTATATCCTTTCGAAAACATCGTTATGTGACATCGTTTCAAAATCGTTTACCCAGGTGAACTAAATAACGCCACGGTATGTAATATGTTGAAAACACTTATATATAAGAAGTACCAGCGGCGTATCTACCATGTTTTCACCACATTACACCCGTCCCGTTATCTAAACACTTAACCAAAAACCAATCGTTTATCCATTTCGTTTAACTCGTTTAAATTGTTTCCAAATCGTTTAACTTGTTTAAGTCGTTTAAATCATCCTTGTTTTAATTGTGAAAACTATTTTTGGTCCTCTCGCTAATAACATTCAAACCTTCGTGACTCGACTATCTCGCTTCTCGCATTAACAAACCACCAAAGGGTAAGTTAACAATAACAGATTCAGTCGTTACCCACATAACCCACACATAACCATGGGTGTAGTCTGATAACGAGATTTGTCAGATCCTATGGCACCATAACCTAATACTGGTCGGTTCGGCCAAAATTAATAAATGTCATTCGTTATGTAACTACAACCAACAAGTTCATTCACATTATCGAAATTGTTATTAGTTTAGTATAAACCATCTTAATCGTTTTTTTGAAACCATCGTTAAAATATCGAAATCGTTTTGATACATATGAATCACCCCAAAACAATTGAAAACAGTAAAATAGGGGAACTATGTACTCACATGAAGTGCAAAGTATCCTCAATCAATAGAACTTCAACAAACTCAAGTAAACCAGAGAAATCAAGTAGCACCTAGTAATCGATTCACTAGTCAAACAATCGACACCTAAATCGGAAGATCGGACAGAATGAGGTCTTGTAAACCAAATGAGTGTTGGAGCTCATGTGATATGGTTTAACAAAGCCTACATCCTAAATCGGAACCTAACCTAAGTACTTCTGACCCGTTATGACTCATTAAGGTAGCTTACGCTACTTTAACGCGTCGTTTGCGCAAATGCGCGTTCGAGACGTCTAACTAGTCCTATGACAAGTATTATATTCCTAAACATGTTGGATAATCAATTAAGTGACAAAAGTTTATGTTACATATGCTTAATTACCAATTATGCATGAAAAGGGCATTTTGGTCATTTACCTAAGGCATATAAATTACCTATCATACAACTAATTAAACCTAAGTGACCATAAGGTATAACCTCGGAAGGTTATTCCCTATACAACTATGGTCACTAAACATGCTTGGTCGGATCCTAATGATCAACCAACCGGGTCGAGTTCGAAAGTCTAAGCGGGTGTTTAGTCCGCTTGACTTACGACTCTACACAAGCACTAAACTAAAAGTGACGAGCTAAACATGCTAAAACATGTTTAGTTAAGTTAGAAAACAGGTTTTGGTATCAAAACAAAGGGTTTTGATACCCAAGAGTAGTTTGGTTACAAAATACGCACAGATACGCATTTTGGCCGAAACTACGACTCGTCACTACGCCTAGTCAACGTGGTAATCAGTAGGTATAGTCACGAGGGACTATAACCATCGTGATTACGCTCACGTTGCCAAGTTCAAACGAACTTCGTGTTGACCATAAACTGGTCAATGCAGAAAGTCAAACAGAGTTTGACTTTTGTGCTAAAAACGCATAAAAGAACGAAAGAGGACTTACAACGGGTCCAAGAACGGAAGCTTTGATCCGAATATTCTCAGGTATGAAGTGATAAACACATCAACTTAGAGAACCAATTCAGATTCAAAGGTGTGAGTTTGAGAGTGAAGTGGGTGTTGCTATTTATAGAAAACCAAGAACCGTTAAGATCGTTCCTCGATAAACGAGCATCAATCTAGACCGTACACATGTGGCCCATGGTTTTGGGATACAAGGGGTGCCCCAAAACCAGCAAACGGTATTGAAAATGTTACAAAATAGCCCCTAAACTTCAAGTTAAGTGTTGATAATGGACCTGCTGTTGCAAAAATGGAGTTTCTGCCCAGATCAGTTGCTCGCGCTGCGCGACGGCCAACCCACATAGTGGTGGCGCGACGCCAACATGTGCCCAGGTCCAGAAAGTTTCAAATATTTACAGTTTTGGTCCCTGCACATGTTTAAGGCCTTTTTCGATGCGTTTAAACCCCGTTAACCTCATTTCAAGGCTCTAAAATGAAGTTAAAGTATAGGGAACTCAAAACATGATAAAAAAATATCTCGGATTTCGGCTCGTTTGGTCGTACGGTTGCGTTGTTCGGTTAATTACGACGGAAGTGGTAACGAACGCAAAAACGATCCAAATTAAGCGGCGAATGGAATTTTATCAAGCCAATCACTAAAATAAAATATTTTAATGATTACATAAATTTTTGGATATCCGGATACATTCAGAACGTAAGATATGCGCGAAAATGCAAACTTGTGCACTTTTTGACGCTTTTAGTCCCTACTGATCAATAAAGTTTATTTTAGCATACCGAACCCCTCAAAGCCTATTTCTAAGCTATGTAAAGGATATTTAGGGTATGTTTAACTTATGATCAAGTTCCGGAATGTTCGTTACTATACAAATCGGTATAGTTTCATAGTTTGACACAACTAGTCCCTGCGATCGAACAAACTTGATTTCAACACACTAAACCATCCAAAACTTATTTCTAAGTTATGTGGAGGTTATTTAAGGTATGTTAAGCCTATGTCACTATTCCGGAGTGTTTGTTGCGTTATACTGACTGCGTTTTACGCACCAGTTTGCGTATAACCTTCCAGAAAGCGATTTAAAGCTTGAAATTGGAATCGAATCAAATTATATAATCATCAAACACAATTACACATATAATAACACCAAAACACATATAATAACACCAAAGCACATTGTTTTATTGATAATTGAAATTGTTTTATATTATACATCGATTACAGAGCACAGTTGTCACAGTCTCCCCTACTTCAAGAAATTTCATCCCGAAATTTTAACTAGAGGAAGCTTGTGAAAACAATTGCGAATATTTCATCTTCATCTGGTCCTCACAATCCCAAGTAAACTATGGGCCACATTTGGATTCCCAGCGAACCTTGACCAATCGAATCCGTTTGTTCTTCAACTGTTTGAATGTACGGTCTACTATCTCCACAGGTTTCTCGACATAGTGCATCGTTTCATCGATTTGAATCTCGTCAAGAGGAATGTGAAGATCAGCATCAGCTAAACACTTTCGCAAATTGGACACGTGAAAAGTCGGATGAATATTTCCAAGCTCTGGAGGTAGCTCTAGTCGATAGGCAACCTTTCCAATTGTTTCAACAATCTTAAATGGTCCAACATATCGGGGTGCAAGTTTTCCTTTCTTTCCAAATCTCACCACTCCCTTCCAAGGTGACACCTTGAGTAGGACACGGTCTCCGACTTGAAATTCTAAGGGTTTGCGTCGCATATCCGCATAACTCTTTTGACGGCTTCGAGCTATCACAAGATTATCACGGATTTTCTTGATTTTGTCTGATGTTTCCAGAATGAGCTCAGGTCCAGTAAGCTGAGCTTCACCAATCTCATTCCAACAAACAGGTGAACGATATTTTCGAACGTAGAGAGCTTCGAATGGTGCCATATTAATACTAGCATGATGACTATTGTTGTAAGAGAACTCGATCAATGGAAGATGAGAATCCCAATTACCACCAAAGTCTATTACGCATGCTCTAAGCATATCCTCCAAAGTTTGAATCGCTCTCTCAGATTGTCCAGCTGTTTGGGGATGATAAGTAGTGCTTAGATTTAGTTGGGTTCCCATAGCAGATTGCATGGTCTTCTATAAATGAGATGAAAATCGAGCATCACAATCAGATATGATATCCAAAGGAACACCATGTCGAGATACAATCTCATCAACATAAATCTTTGTAAGTTTATCAGCAGATAGATCCTCGCGAATCGGAATAAAATGAGTTGACTTCGTTAATCGATCGATAACAACCCAAATAGCATCATGACCCTTAGATGTACGCGGTAATTTAGTGATGAGATCCATCGCAATGTTCTCCCACTTCCAAACCGGTATCTTTGGTTGTACAAGAAAACCAGATGGTCGTTGATGTTCAGCCTTGACTTTGAGACAAGTTAGGCATTTTGATACATACAAGGCAACATCCTTTTTCATACCAGGCCACCAATACTGAGTACGGAGATCCTTGTACATTTTATCAGCACCAGGATGGATAGAATATCGAGACTTGTGAGATTCGTCCATTACCAAGGTGCGAAGATCGTCTTGTTTCGGAACCCACAAACGATCCTTGAAATATAGCAACCCATCGTCCTTCGTTTTGAGTTTAAGTTCGAGTTGAAGCGGTAGCTCATATTTCAATAAGTCTTTGATCACACAAGATCGTTGAGCTTGAAGTACACGAGATTGAATATCAGATAGAGTGCGAACAGAATGAAGCTTGACTCGCTCTTTTTGACTAAGCGCATCGGCCACGACATTCGCCTTACCGGGATGGTAGCGGATTTCGCAATCATAATCGTTTAGGAGCTCAACCCAACGTCGTTGCCTCATGTTCAGCTCCTTCTAATTGAGAATATGCTGGAGACTTTTGTGGTCTGTGAAAACCACACACTTCGTTCCATAGAGGTAGTGTCTCCAGATTTTAAACGCGAAAACCACAGCTCCCAACTCAAGATCATGAGTTGTGTAGTTCTTTTCGTGAACTTTCAGCTGTCTTAACGCATAAGCTATCACTTTACCCCGTTGCATAAGAACGCAACCAAGGCCTAAGTTGGACGCATCACAATAGACAACAAAATCATCGTTTCCTTCGGGCAAAGATAGAATAGGAGCATCACATAGCTTCTGTTTCAGTGTTTGAAACGCTTCTTCTTGCTTGGGTCCCCACTCAAAAGGCTTATTCTTCTGAGTCAAAGCAGTGAGTGGAACCGCGATCTTTGCGAAATTAGAAATGAATCGACGATAATAACCAGCAAGACCGAGAAATTATCGAATCTCTGTAGGTGTCGTCGGTGTATTCCAATCCTTAATAGCAGCTATCTTGGATGGATCTACATGAATACCCTGCTCGTTGACAATATGACCCAAAAACTGAACTTCTCTAAGCCAAAATTCACACTTGGAGAATTTAGCAAAAAGTTGTTCCTTCTTCAGAAGTTCCAAGGTCAAACGAAGGTGTTGCTCGTGATTGGCCCGAGACTTCGAATAAATGAGAATATCGTCGATGAACAGAACGATGAACTTGTCTAAATAAGGTTTACAGACCCTATTCATTAAGTCCATAAAGATAGCTGGGGCATTCGTCAAACCAAAAGGCATGACAGTGAACTCGTAATGCCCATATCTTGTGCGGAAGGCAGTTTTGGGAATATCTTCTTCGAGAACACGAAGTTGATGATACCCAGAACGCAGATCGATCTTGGAAAAGCATGAAGCACCTTGCAGCTGGTCGAAGAGATCATCAATTCGAGGTAGGGGATATCGATTCTTGATGGTAAGCTTATTAAGCTCACGATAATCGATACACATTCGAAATGATCCATCTTTCTTTTTCACAAAAAGGACAGGAGCTCCCCAAGGCGAAAAGCTAGGACAGATGAATCCTTTATCAGATAACTCTTGAAGCTGTTTCGATAACTCTTGCATCTCAGACAGTGCAAGACGATGAGGTGCTTTCGCAATCGCGTTGGCATTGGGTACAAGGTAAATATGAAACTCGACTTGACGAACTGGGGGCAAACCAGGCAGTTCATCAGGAAACACCTCTGGATAATCCCGAACAATCAGAATATCCTGAATATTCTTGCTCTTGCTTTTCTCCTCGGTGACATGTGCCAGAAAAGCAACATATCCTTTTCGTAAATAACTTTGGGCTTTCGTACACGACATAAGCTTCAATCCACCAGATGGTTTCTCTCCACGAACTTCCAGAACATCGCCAGACGGAAGAGGAATACAAACAATCTTATCGAAACAAACCACCTCAGCATGATGTTTGGTTAACCAATCCATCCCCACGATAATATCGAAGCTCCCAAGTTACATCAGTGTGAGGTCAATGGGAAAAAGATGGTTATCAAGGTTTAACCGACAATCACGAATAACAGAATCGAGAACAAGAGATGTACCTGTAGCAACTTCGACAGATAAGGGTTTCCTCAGTTTAGTTCTAGGTATCGCAAGTAAAGGTTCAAAAGATAACGAAACAAAACTTCTATCGGCACCAGAATCAAAAAGAATAGATGCAGGTCGATTATTAACAAGAAACGTACCATTAACAACCTCGTTGTCAGCCCTCGCTTCGTTGGCATTCAAGTTGTACGCTCATCCACGAGCGGGATTTACATTCGCATTGACATTCATGTTCGGATTCGCATTTGCATTCACCAACCTCGGACAGTTGTTGCGGAAGTGACCAAACTCTCCACAATTAAAACATGAACCCGGTGGGAATCTAGCAGCATTCCCCTGAACTGGAGGTTGAACCTGGGCAACCTGATTCTATCCTAAACGACAAATGTTGGCCAAATACCCAAGTTTACCACACGTAGTGCATTGCTTACTAGCTTGTTGTGCAACATGATGACCGTTGTAGCGAGCACAATGAGGTGCGGTACCAGCATACGCTTTCTTTGCAGGAGGTTGAGCTGGTGGGTTATGAGGGTTCTGAGTTGTTACTAAAAAATTCTGAGCACCCTTTCGCTTTCTCGACTTCTTTGATGACTCACCTTTCTTACCCTTACCCTTTCCCTTGATAGAATCGGTCGACTTCTTCTTATCACCCTTGCAGGTAAGTTTACCCTTCCTGACTTGAGACTCAGTCAGGGTAGCAGACAACTCGATCGCGTGACGAATAGTAGTAGGATTAACGCCAGTCACAATATACTGTATGGAATCAGGTAAACCATCGATATACCTCTCTATCGCTTTCTCCAACGGGGTAACCATAGTAGGACACAAAAGACTGAGTTCCTCAAAACGATCCGTATACGCACGGTGTTCTCCCCCATCTTGCTTTAGATCTTCAAACTCTCTTTCCAAAGCTCGAATTTCTTGATGGGGACAAAACTCTTTCATCATGAGAGTTCGAAGCTCATCCCATGTCTGTGCCAATGCCACTTCGGCACCCCTATCACGCATCACTCCGTTCCACCACGTAAGAGCACGCTTCTCAAACACACTTGATGCAAATTCAACCTTTCGCTCATTCGGACATTGCACATGTCTGAATGTGCTCTCGATACTCTCGAACCACTGCAGGAGCGCAGTTGCTCCTTGCGACCCAGAAAATTTTAGCGACTTAGCAGAATTGAAATTCTTGAAATTACATGGAGCATTATTGTTGTTATTATTATTGTTGTTGTATAACTCGTGGATTTGGGTCACAACGCCTGGAAGCACAGCAGCCATTTGCTGAGAGACAAGGGTTGTGACTTCTTCAGCAGTAAAAGATTGTGCATCACGTTGAGGAGGCATTGTTTAAAAGGAAATATGAGAAACGAGTGAGGCCGACAATTAGGAAAAACAAAAGAGGTACTTGAAAATATCGATAAAACACAAGGAAGGCGATCATTTGTTTGTTACCTCGAACAAACAAACGACACGCGGTGACTAATCAAAGTAAACGAGTCAAAATAATGTATCGCGAAGACATTCTCGCCTATAAGTGAACACTCACCCCAAGAGTTCCCAGGTAAGAGTGACTGATCCGATTATGTGGATTTGTACGAACACTCTAGCCTTAGACAGAAAACTCAAGGTACAGGCATTCACTCTTCCAGTTTGCACGTGTTCACATTATTTAGACCCAAACTTTGACGAGATTTTGAAAACTCAAAAGGCACTAAGCCAAATATGAGTCAAACTGGAAGGGTTCAAAACCTAGTAATCAATCATCCTAGAACAGATGATTAATTTTCGAAGCGGATTCGAAATTTGTGTTCTCGTTGTGGTTATCACCTAAGGGTAGGTGATGGGTTTTTTTTTTTTAAATCTAAACGCATAAAACTTACGTTGGTGTCCTAGAAAGTTATAGTCTAGGTCAAAGAATTACTAATAACCTAATTCCCTATAACCATTGGCTCTGATACCAACTCTTCTGTCACACCCCGACCACGTAAAACAACAAATCGTGACGGAAACGTCGGGGAGTGTTGTAACAGAATTATTGTTTCACAACCATGGACACAAAAAGAGTTTCGTTTTATTTATTCATTTAGTATTTACATTGTTTTAACACAAAACAAACGAGTTACATATCAACTATCACTGTTATTATGTCACTAAGGCCTCGTCCAGATCCTATGTGACTCATGCATCCTAGTAATCAACATCAAGCAACATCACCTAAAACATATGTAAAAACAAAGTCAGCAAAGAAATGCTGGCGAGCACATAGGTTTTATAAGAGTGTCGGATTCATGGCTAGATTACATGTTGCAATACCTTATTAAAAAAACTTGTTTTGAAAAGTACATAGTATTGCAGCATAATTTAACCAACTCAAATCAAGTGGGTTATTATTTATAAAACCTCATAGCCATGATTCTTAACCCAAAAATATTTGTTTTAGTAAACCAAATTGTAAAACATCTCGTATTAACTCGTTAATAAAACTCGTATGGTGATGTGTTTTGAGTGGTTAAATAAAAACAACTAAAATTAACCCTAATCTAGACACTCTAAGCTTTAAATTTATAAACTTAGACTCGATCTAAAACTAAAACCACACAACCGGCAAGTGTACCGATCAATGTAGTAAAGCTAAAGTAAGTCCGAGTATCGTAACCACGAGACTCTAAGGATTACGCTAAGACTCTATCTAGACTATGACTGACACGACTTAAGTAAATGTTTCTTGATTGGGGGGTTTCTAAAAATCCTAAATAAAATAATAAACTAAAATATTAATAAAATACTAAACACGAATGTGGACGAAGACTTTAATCAATGGCGATGAAGACTACCTAGGCTAGACGCAAGCTTAACTCGGAATGGATTTCTATTTGATAGTATTGTGGTATGGAACCGGGATCTTTAAATGTTAAACCTATTAAGACACCAACTAAGCCCCTCGATCCTTCTCAAGGAGATTCTTGTGGCACTACCTAGGCTGTTACAATTACCGGTTATTAGATTTCCTTACAGTCCTCTAACTTCTTGAAAGTGCCCTAATATGACAATCTACCTTACAGCGCGAAAGTCTAAGGCAACTATGGGTTTTAACTTGGTTTAATAGACAAGAGAATGGGTAGGGAACTAGACCGATTTCTCACAAAACCTAAATCTAGCTATAATCCAAACCAAGACCAATTAACAACCTCGAGCCTCACAACGACAAGATTAGTAGAACACTTGATTTTATTAAATTATCTAATATTACTTCTAAGGTTAATTACGCGATTTTCACCCTAAAGGATTAATGATCTATTACGTGATATAGACACTCACCTAAATCAAGAACCCTAGCATAACCCTATTATGTGATATAGACCGTCACCAAGGATTATACGAAGCAATAAACAGCAATAAAATAATACCAAGCATGCATATACACCAAGTTAATTTTCCATAGCCGTTTACAATACAAGAAAATCCATAAACCACTTAAAAACCGAATAAAAATCCAATCTTTGATTAAACCATTGTCATGCCTAGGAATCATGATTTTAAAAACAAAAGCACAAAGTTTAAAATCTAAATTCATTGACATAAGAAACCAAGAACTAGAAAATAAAAGGAACCGAGTAGATAGAACTCGTAAGCTTCAAACTCCAAGCTCTCCACTTGACTCCCAATAATTCTCCACCTTAATTCCTTGCTAAAAGCTGGTTCAAATTCGTCCCAACTGATGATCTCCGTACGTCCAGAATTCGTGCTCTCCTCTCGATTTCGTCTGATGTTCCCCAGTATTTATAATAGGGGTGCCTTATTCCCACATACCCTATATCTTATTTTCACATCCCCTATTGTATACGGGCCGTATACAATTATACGGCTCGTATAGAATGTTTTTGAATAGGAAAATGCGCAGGGAATGTTTTTTTGTTTTATTATATACGGCCCGTATACAGTTATACGGGTCGTATACATGTGTATACGATTTGTAAAACGTATACGAGCCAATTGATTTATTTTTGTGGGTTTTTGATGTTACCACATGTATACGGGCCGTATAACTATATACGGGCCGTATATATTGGCGTTTTTCAAGTATCACGTTTTATTCCCGTAAAAACATAATCATTCTAGGGTTTCTAAACTCTTCATCATCTTTAACAATGTCGATAAACGTTGATCGGAACATGCCGCTTAAATCAGAGCACAGGTAGAGTAACGTTACCGATCAGTCCGTTGATGAAAACCTTAGCGTTCGCAGAGATCTTCGTGTTGGTTATTTATCGATTCCGAGTAACTAGCAGAAGAACCTGACACAAACAAGTTCTCCACAGTTTGTTATTCAGATCTCTGTTCGGTCATCTTTCTAAACTACAACACACGATACTTTTAATAAGTTGTCATAGTTGTCAAATTCGATTTCAACAAATCTTTTCATTTTCCTTCAATTTCTAAAACATTCTCTGTTACATGAAGACGTGTCGGGTTCTTCTACTAGTGGTATTTTAATGAAGTATTGAAGATTGAATGTGCAAACCCAACCGTTTTTTACTACAAAAACGATGGCTATGCGAAATACAAACCGCAACCGTTTTTTACTACGGAAACGGTGGCTATGCGAAATACAAACCGCAATCTTTTGTGACTATGGGAAACACAAGTTTTCTTTTTGAGCTTGATGGATGTCCGTTATCTCAGTTGAGGCGGGCATTGTTTAAATCTGAATATAAGTAGATGTTACGTGTATCAGCGTTGTTTATCACCCTGTGTGAGCGTTGGAAACCCGACAAACAGTCTTAACAACTGTGACAACTTATCTATCTATGTGTGTCACATCCATCCTGTTATAGCAATCGATATGATTAATTTTACAGATTTTTTTCTAATTAGCGTTGTTAACTACCAAAAGAATGCATACACAAATAGTTCTAGTGGACGAAGCAAAGAGACCGTTGTGTATCTGAATCAGGTTCTCAAACAAACACTACTAAAGATGAGTTGGTGATAAATATCGGAGCTGTTATCTCGGTTGTTCAGTACTTTAGTGATAATAAAACAAGCAGGCATTGATTTTGCCAAGATTGAAGGAAAGAATCTGGCCATAAGCGTTGTCGGGTTATGCTAGTTATTCGGAATGTTTCGAATCATCACAGAAGACGTGTCGGGTTCTGCTAGTTTATTCGGAATGTTTCGAATCATAACAGAAGACGGATGCGGTTTGCATATTCAATCTTCATTGCTTCATTAAAATTACAACACACGTTAAAATGCTTGGAAAATTGCATCAACTCTCCAGATCTCTGTTCGATCATCTTTCCAACATTAACAACATTGGATCTTCATTCTGTCACTTTGTGTGTTGACAAAGCTGACAAACACATTGGTATTTTCTCAAAATGTGCAAACTTGAAGAATCTCACATTAAAGGAGTTTGCAACAACGAGATCAACGTATACAGGTGCAAGAGAATGGCGAGTTATTTTCAGTTATTTCTGTTGATCCACAAATTCCATTGTTTAAATCAGAATCAGGTTCTCAAGACAAGGATCGTTCTAATAGATTAAAGAGAATAAACCATTTTTTTACCATTTTTTACCCATAGTATACGAGCCGTATAATATTATACGGCCCGTATACAATCATCGTATACATTGTATACGATCGGTAAATTTGTTTTTAACCGAGAGTATACGGCCGTATATACGGTATACGGCCCGTATACATATGGTAAAAAATGGTAAAAACTTCTAGCATTACCTTGTTAGTTTCTCAAACACTACTAAACATCTGTTTCCTGGATCTGAATCAGAGTGTTAACTTTGAGTCAAATCCAAACCCTCACCCTCAAAATCAACCAGAAACCAAAGGAAAAATGGCTGATAATGGCTGATGGTTCTTCGTTGAGGAAACCAAATGTAGACGGGGATGATAGGCCTGGTAACTGGAAGAGAAAAAACCCCAGTGACGTCGTCGACGATTATGAACGGATTATTGGCCATTATTCGACCGAGTAAATCAATTGTATTTTTTTAGTTGCTTCTCTTGTTAAGTTTCTGAACCAACCGAAATCCACAAATTCCAACAGTTTCTTCGTAGATTCCGTCCGGTTTCCAAACTCTTTCACTCAAAGTTAATATTAACTGTGGTGGATGCAAGCATAAAGTTAGAAAAATACTCAAGAAGATTGAAGGGTACACAACTGAACGGACGATATGTATCAACAACTTTAAGGTTCAGCCAAAATGACATCTAGCATTACTAACGGTTCAAGTAAGTTTCTAAAATGACATCTAGCATTACTAACGGTTCACGAACCACAATTGACTCAGACTCATGTTCAAGTAAGTGTCTAAAAATCTGAAAATTCAGGTTTACCTTGTTAATTTCTCAAAACAAACTCTCGTTTCTTCATCTTCATCTTCAAGAACAATGATGAACACATGATCGGTCATTCCTTGTGATACATGAACGTTGTATTCTTGTCTTTCAGAAGAGTTTGTATTGAATGGCGAGTTATTTTCAGTTATTTCTGTTGATCCAAAAATTCCATTGTTTAAATCAGAATCAGGTTCTCAAGAAAAGGATCGTTCTAATAGATTAAAGAGAATAAACCATTTTTTACCATTTTTTACCCATGGTATACGAGCCGTATATTGTTATACGGCCCGTATACAATCATCGTATACATTGTATACGATCGGTAAATTTGTTTTTTAACGAGAGTATACGGCCGTATAAACGGTATACGGCCCGTATACATATGGTAAAAAATGGTAAAAACCTCTTTAATCTATTAGAACGATCCAATAAACGAAGAACAAAGGCTATTTACAAAACACAGGTTCATACAGTGCTGTAATAGGTAGTTCGTTGAGGAAACCAAACGTAGACGGAGATGATAGGCCTGTTAACCAGAAGAGAAATCAATTGTATTTTTTTAGTTGCTTCTCTTGTTAAGTTTCTGAACCAACCGAAATCCACAAATTCCAACAGTTTCTTCGTAGATTCCGTCCGGTTTCCAAACTCTTTCACTCAAACTTAATATTCACTGTAGTGGATGCAAGCATAAAGTTAGAAAAATACTCAAGAAGATTGAAGGGTACACAACTTAAGCTCAACTTGAACGGACGATATGAGTCAGGCGTTGGAAGGATTGTAGTAGTAGGACATTGGTACCACTGTGAAAATTGCATCAGGAAGCTCAACTTGACTTGACATTGGTACCACTGTCAAGTATGTCGGGTTCTGCTAATATTATATTGACAGTGGATCGAGTGATACGCTTATCTATTCTGGTCAAGGTGGGCATGGTTTGTTCGGGAGTAAATCACCACCCAAAGATCAACAACTTGTGATTGTCGGGTTATGCTAGTTATTTGGAATGTTTCGAATCATCACAGAAGACGTTCGGGTTCTTCTGCTAGTTATTCGGAATGTTTCGAATCATCACATCATTCTGTCACTTTGTGTGTTGACGAAGCTGACAAACACATTGGTATTTTCTCAAAATGTGCAAACTTGAAGAATCTCACATTAAAGGAGTTTGCAACAACGGGATCAGATGGTTTGAGTATCTTTCGTCCTCGTTTGGCTAATCTCACACTTGAAAATGACAACTTTGTGAGGGTGAGGGTCGTATATTGTTATTTCTGTTGTTCAGTACTTCCGAGATCTGACCCAACCGAAATCCACAATTCTTTTACTCATAAACCCTTGAATCCCAACGCTTCATTTGTAACCGTAAGGATGATGCAAATTTGTATGTAAAGATCTCTACACAAACTCTTCTACATCTTTTAACCAGTTGTCCATTGGTAAAACTGGTTTCAACATCAAGGGTTGTATCGGAATCAGGCGTTGGAAGGATTGTAGTAGCAGGACATTGGTACCACTGTGAAAATTGCATCAGGATGGGAGAGAGTCTGATACAATAAGGATGTTGGGAATTAAACGCATGTACGTGACAAAATAAGGATGTTCGCATAAACATATATTCGTTTCATAACCTCCTCCTATAAATCAACCACAACTGACAAAGAGCATGTATTAGAAGCCATCCTATGTCTTTTACCAACCGAAGAGGCAGCAGAAGATGTGTCGGGTTCT